>JAFMSR010000007.1:46848833-47448833 GCA_022818135.1 Saxidomus purpurata
TTATTATTATTTCTAGTCTCCAAATCACCAAAACTACAGATACTCAAGACCTACACAAACGCTACAATTACGAGGTAAAAGAAGAAGACGCGGGCGGTTGTTTCAGGTAGACCTATGTGCCAGTGACAGCTACCGGGTGATAGACATCACATCGCTTCAAGAGGATTCTCAACATACGACGTACCTGACCACACACCGAAGTAACGGATATTGCAATCGGAACCAAATTTCTCATGACTGAAACGTTTTCTTGCATATCGACTTGCACTTTGAAACATATATTTAAATGCAAATTTATCGAATTAATGCGTTATGATTTGAAAATCAACGATACCAAGATGCTTTGTTTGGGGAAGTGACGTCATACTGTTTAAAAAGTTACGTCACAAGTAATTCACGAGAATCATATTACATCGAGGTGTAATATGAGATTTTCTAGCACTGGTTAAAACTGCAGATACAGTCCAACACAATGTTAGTCTCCATACTTTATATCTAAACAAGCAAGGTAGAACAAGTTAAAATGGAAAACTTTGTCAAAACAGTTCGCAGGATATGTACGTGTACAGAGAAGGTGTAATGTTATCTATATTCAAAGTACAGTGTGTTCACTATATATCCTCTCCTTGTCTAAAAAAATCACACTTGAAATAATTTGTTTGTCCTTGTGGCACATAATGTACTTAAGAAATGATTTTGTTAGGTGTCCATGCGAAATGAAAGACAGAATTGATCGGCAAATCCATGAGTCGCGCCAGCCTATTGTGTCGTTCATTTCGAATGGACACTGAAAAAAGTTTCATAAATAACAAAATCATCGAGTTTTATTAGTTTTGGTAGTAGAATTGCTTTGGGGACCCATGATACGTCAAATTGTCTTAAATCGGCCCGAGATAAATCTGTTTAAAGTTTAAAAATTCGGCAATAGTTCGTTTTTGAAACGTGCACACATTACACAACAATGGATTGCATCATGTGTATACGAAATGCATTCAAATAAGCTCGAGTAAAGCGGTCTGAACCGTCCAAAGGTGGGAGAAAACGGCGGAAAATCCCCAAAAAAAACACTGCCGACCAATTTATCCCTTCAATAACTTTTTTATTTTTAGGTCCACGATCCAAAACGGGTGTAACGATTTCATATATTACATGTGGCTACACACAGGGCATGATAACAGTTCGATCAAATTAAAAATAAACAGTTCATTACCAATTTTCTTATCCGTCTCCCCCAAAAAACATTAAATGTCCGCCATTTTGACCAGAACTACATCAAATTCTCGCTTAAAGCCCTGAGATACATCGTTTACGTCCGATCCACTGAATAGGAAATTTTGCGTTGAAAATGGGTACTTTTGCACTGTGACTCTGACCCAAACCCCTAATCTTAAACCAAAACCCTTTACCCTGACCCCAAACGATTATCGCAGTACCTTAACACTGAACCATGTGACCCTGACAAAACCCTTAACCCAGACCCCAAACCCTAAACCCTGACACTGAACCCTATGACTCTGACCCTAACCCTTAACCCTTACCCCAATCCATTATCCGTGCATTCTTTAGATTTTACATGCATATACATAGAGAAATGGATTAAATAGGTGAGTGAGTCATGTACGAGGGTTCGATTCCTTCCCCCAATATTGAAAACAGCTGGTGCCAGAGTGGGCATATTGTCTGATGGCCCCGCATGACTGACTTTACTAAAGAATCGGAAAAATATCCTAAACCCGAACCCTCAACCCTGACCCAATGAGTCGTCTGGTCACCCATGTCATCCCTTCCAATGAGCAGGTATTGCCGGCTTCATTTATTCCCAGGGAACCGCGGATGGAAGGTTACTGTACATAAATATATTGAAACATTAGTAATTAAGATAGTCAAAATCGAGTAGGAGAAAAATTGTAATAGCATGGGAGCGAAGAAACTATTTTGTGACATTGCATATTTGTTGGCATACAATATTTACGGAAATATTAATACGAGTCATAAAGATTATTGACATGAAATTTATCACGAAACAACATATACGTTTATGCAAATTTTAGTGTGTTACAATATATTTAATTACCTGTTGCATGTACTGAGTACACTATACCCTTAACCTTTACCCTTAAGTCATTCACCGTAACACCTTAACCCTTGTACTTTTTAAGAGTAAGTTTTGTAGCGTTGACCAATGTACCCTTGTTTCATTGGCCATATAAACTCAACCGGTTTAGAAACGTAAACGTGGCAAAATATTTATTTTAACAGTGTTATCGTGTTTCAAATTTATTCAAATTTCATACACAACAAAAACAATATAAAATTGAATTCTTGTAAAGGTTTCAATAACTCATCGCAGAAAATGACTTAAACAGAAGCGAAAACAATAACGTCATTCAAATAAAAATGTTCAACAGGGGAAATCTTTGCGTTTCTGAATTGGTTAAGTGAACAAAATAGCCTTCACCTCTAACCCATACCCGTATAACCGATAACCCTAGACATTAAACTGTGTCCATATACTCTAAATCCATCTGCTCCTTATCGCATACCCTAAACATTTACCCATATACCCGTCACCTCATACCCCTTACCCTCTCACCTAATACCCCTTAAATATAACAGCTGCTTTAATCATGCTCAGCATCGCTGTTAATCATTAATACCTTTGCTGTAACCAAGTTCACATCTAAATTAAGAATATTACGGAAGCCCATTAGTGCCATTTTGTCTTATGCGTTTTGTGTTATGACTTATGACTTATGTGTCATGACTTATGTTTTATGTGTAATTACTTATGTGTTAAGAGTTATGTCTTATGTCTTATACTGATGTAAATTAAAAAAGCGGCAAAAAGACTAGTTTCATCATGGTGGAGGGTGGACTTTCATCTGAAAGTGAGAAAGAAGATTGTTTGGTAAGTGTTGAAATGTAAACAGCTTGACATATGTTGTTTATTAAATGAAAACTACTGAACACAATAGAGATGAAACTTAAAATAGATTCTAGCAGCTCTGCAGTACATGTATCGTTGGCTTTCATCTGGATCCAAGGTTTCATGGACATTGATACTTTAAGAAGAAACAAAGAACTAAAAGATAATGAGGTTTTAATTCGATTGAAATGTTGTCAGAACAGAACAGAACTTTATTAACTCGAAATCACAATTTGCGATTTTATGAGTATACATATATAACATAAAAAAGGAATATATATAATATACGTGACAAGGTATGCAAAGCACCAATCACTAGTAAACGAGTTAAGTCATGTTAAGTAAATCAGTAATTAAATAAATACTTCAATACCCTGATAGGTTTGTCTAGCAGGGGCGGATCCAGAGGAGGGCAGCCCCCCCCTCCCTGGAATTTGAAAAATATGTCAATTTCCTTATTTTCCCTATATACATTTTCCTCGAAAAGGGAATTTTAGGTGTTGGACCCTTCCCCCACGCACCCACCCTCGCCTGGGAAAAAAATCTGCAGCCGCAATTGTCTAGTAAAACGGAATTTCCGTAATCCTAGACTAGGAGGCTAGGATTACTGCCATTTCGCTACCAGCGCCGCAATTTTTACTGTCAATAACACCAGCCTGTCCATCACTATAGACTATGTGCTTTCTTTGCACTATTTCCTGATTGTTTTACCATTTCTGTGAAACACCACCAACTTGAAACTTTGTAGAATCGACTTGTCCAACAAAATTGCACTATAAGCCATGAATTGCCAAACTAATAAGAAAATTATGCAGATTGACAGTTTCGCGTGCCTAGACATACCATGTCACGTGATCATGTCATAATTGTAAGCTTATCACCCCCTACTTTTCCGCTGTTTAATTCACAGCCAAGTGTGTGTAGTTTCTGAAATTGTAGAGTTTTGAGCTATTGCAGTGATAAAACATACCAAGAGCAAACTAACAAAGTGACATTTTACATTGCAATAATATACAACTGACTTTCAATGAGATGTTCGCCCTAGTACTGCAACTGTTTGGTAAAAGAACACATTATACCTCACTTAGATACAGTCCTCCCATTCTTCTGGTGTCGAAACCATCAAGAAAGTAAACAAAACCAGAATTTAGTCTATTTAACAACTCATAGTTGTAAGTTTGACTTAATTAAAAGTTTTTCGTTTATACTTACACAAAAGTTTAAAATCCCGCCCTGTTCGGGAGAAGATAGAAAAAAAGCTGAATTGATTTGTACCCAAAATGTTTCAATACAATGCAAATAGGACAACATAGATCTGCTTCAAAATTGTTTGTCCTCAGAGTGATTTAAGTAATGAATATGTTTGGAAGACAGACTTACTGAAATTGGGAAAAATGTGACAGTCATTTGGTCCGGCCAGTGCCCGAAATCTGTCGGTCCAAATTTAAATCGGCCACTAGTGTCAGATTGATAAATTTGTGAAAACTTTATCATTCAACATTCTGTATAAAATATAAATCAATACTCCTTCAGGAAGATGGTAGAAGAAAACGTATTCAGGAATTGGTTCGCAGCATAGCCGGCCAAAAGAAGAAAAAACAAAAGTCAATGGAAATGGATACACATATGGAAAATCCAAAGAAGGTAAATATATTGAACATTCAATTAATATTAGTAACCTGAGCAGTATTAAACTTAGAGTGGACCGTAGCCTAATCAATTTTGCTAGAAGAAGCTTGACAACTATACAAAATCAGATTATAAAATGGGTCAGGCTTCGGAGGCGATTTAGTGAGACTATAGTATAAGCGGACCTGTACCAAGTTTGTTCAAATACTGAACCCGGGGTTTTAAAATTCAAATTAAAAAAAAAAAATATGTGAAACCACTTGGCCTAAAGCTTTGACATTTGGCAAATTAGGCATGATCTGGAGGTCCGTTACCAAGATTGTAAGTATTATGCCCCTGGCATCAAAATTGCCCCAGAAGCCCTTAGTTTTACATAGCGTTATATGAGGAAATCCTTCAAAAATGTTATTGTCTGAAACTACATGACCCAGAGCTTTCATATTTAGCATGTAGCATCATCTTAAGGTCTTCTGCTACCAAAAGAAGTTCAAATCATGCCCCTGGGGTCAAATTCGGTCCAACCCAGGGGAAACTTAGTTTTACATTTATAAGTATATATTAGGAAACTTTTCAAAAATTTTCTTGTCCGAAACTGCCAGGCCCAAAGCCTACATATTTGGTATGTAGCATTGCCTAGTGGACCTCTACCAAGCTTGTTCAAATCACGACATCTAGGGTCATATTAGCCCCACCCTGGGGCTTGATTAGTTTTAAATGAAGTCATATTGGGTAAACGTTTAAAAATCTTCTTGAATGTCTTAAACCTCATAACACAGAGCTTAGATATGTGGCAGGTACATGTAGGATCATCTAGTGGAAATCATGGCCCTCTGGTAAAAATTGACCCCACCCTAGGGCTAACTTAGTTTTACATCTATAGAGTTGTAGAGAAAAAACTTTAAAAAACGTCTTGTCTTAAACTAAAAAGCACATAGTTTTATAGTTTCAAATTATAAAAGACCCACTTAGTTTTACATATAGTGATATAGGTAGAACCTTTAAAAATCTTCTTATCTTACACTACAAGGCACTCGACTTAGTTTCTTTATATTTTTCTTTACTTGAGAATGTATATAATCTCATAACAACCACTGACTTCCTTAGCAACCATGTAGTTTGAATAGCTGTATTGCAACCAAACTATCTTTTAAGTACCTTTGGATAACACTTACCTTTTGGAATCACATAGACTTCCATAGCAACCACTGACGTCCTAAGCAACCACCTACCGTCTTAGCAACCGTATAATTTTTACCCTTCTACCTTCTACCATTACTGGCCAAATTCAACAAATTGAATGTTCTGCCAGGGGGTTGCGCAAGAAAGGAAGTAAATAGATAAAAGTGAAAGTATGTACATTGAAGGATAAAAGAAACTAAGAGTGAAGTTAGATATAGTAGGTGGCTAGTCTAGTCTTGAAGACGTCGACTGAGCCAGCTGACAGAAGGTCTGGCAGTAGATTTGTATTGTTTATTGTTCTGTTTGAACCAAACTTGTAAGTACCTTTGATAACACTTAGCATTTGAACCACACTTATTTCCTTAGCAACCACTAACTTCCATAGCAACAAGCTACTTCCTTAGCTATGTAGTTGAAATAACTCTAAGTGGTGTATCGTCTCCGTAAAGTGTTACACATCGTCTCAGGTACACATCGTCCGTGATACACATCGTCCAGCTCCATGTACTGGTATGTAAATAGAAATGAAGTAATGTTGACCTTTAACTTGATTTCACCTTTGGCCCTAGGGTAAAAAATCACTAGAATATGACACTGCATGACATCATTTTGACCCAGCGGACTCAGTTACTGAATATTGTCAAAATCCATCAAGGAGGAGATAGCATAGTAGATGAGCAAGCAATCAGACTGTCAACATATCTGCATTTCTGTTTAAATATTATTTAAACAGAGATCATAAGACATAATATAGAAGACAGAATGCATAATCCATAAGACATAATCCATAAGACATAATCCATAGGTCATAAGACATTAAACATAAGACATAGGTCATAAGACATAGTTCATAATACATAAGACGTCAGACAGAAAAAAAATGTAACAGGGGATGAGTGGGTTTTGGTTGCGATTGGATCCCCCTTTTCAGCATGTATTAATCAGAATAAATTATATAAATTTTGAGTAAATTGACTTTTCCTCAATCAATATGTTCATTTGTGAAAGCCACCATCAAGCACGTAGGAAGCATTTTCAGATTGGAGGGGCTCTCTCAGATGGGAGGCGGGCCGGGGGGCGGGGGGGGCACAACATGGTCAAATGTAAGAAATCGTCGTAATATTTGGTCAAAGTCACTGAAATAACCGTAATTTTCCAAAAGTTCAGAAATTATTTGGGGGGAACCTACCCCCATGGCCCCCCTGTTCCTACGGCCCTGATCATAGTTTAGTGTGCTATATATGTCCTTATACATCATTTCAAGTCCAATTTTTGGCGTATGATTAAACATGATTTTGCACCCTTATTATGGGGATTGCACCCCTTTTTATAAAGGATGTATACAGGCTTTTCGAGATGAACTCCTGATAATGTCAAAATCAATCAAATTTCTAAATACGCCTTGGAGGATTTTCATTAAACTTGGGTCAAATGTTCACCATCATCAGGCGATGTGCAGAGCGCAATAGATAGGGTTATTTTACAAGTAGTAACACGTTCTTTCTTCTACATGACGTTTGGTAAATTTACATTATTGTTTCAGAAACAGCGGGGTACTGGGAGACACCCAACATTTAAACTACAGATTGGATGGCTCCATCAAACTAGAGGAAAATTCAGGCAAGCAACAGCTCGGAGAGGAGGAGGAACACGAATGTATGAATTCAAAAGGGAAGAAGAACAGACAGTTCAAACAGTTACAAATTATGCAACAAGAATTTTTTTTTCTGGACGGAAAGAATGATATGGGCAAATTATCAGACATGGAAGTTAAACTATCCACATATAATGGAGAAGTCATTGAAAAATTCACTGGTAGTAACGGAGAAGAATGTTGTCTTCAAGATTTTTTGAAAAGTATTGGTGTGTTTTCTTCACAATATTATTTGTACTTAAGAACTTCCAAAAAGTCCCTAAGTGAAGAGCTGCTGAGTGGAGAGCCCCAAAGGGAAGGGAGCTTTTTGTTCCAATAATTTCCTCATTGAAAGTAACTGACCAAATACCAGGGGAAATATGTGTTCAGTATACTAAAATATGTCACTCATCATACACAAACACAGAATAACTTTCACAAAAAAACTGTTATACTATTGATGATTGCTTTCAAGATACACGTGTATATGATCCTGACACAGAGAGAAATGGGTATAATCCGTAACTCTATCAAGCATTTTGACTGAATTATCCCCCTTTATGGACTTTGTATTCATGGACAAGCATTTGTATTACTATGATGATCTGAGAACAGTTGAGCGTACTGTTCCTCTTGTTTGTGTCATGATTGTTAGTTTAAGACAAAGATGCCTTATTAGCATGGCAGTGCTGAGAAATTCTACTCCTTTGTTCTTACCATGGGCCAGGAGATATGTTAAATATTAAATTATTGATATACATGATATCTTGTTCTTTTTTCAAACGGATAAACAAAACTGTGGAGAACCAAAAGCTGGGGATGATTGCTGCCTGTCTATCAACTTGCTTCACGGTTCGGAGTCCCTAAGTACTACCCAAAATACTATTGTTTTCTCGAAAGTCCAAAATATATATCCTCGCCACTGGTCGCTAATCATCGTAACATGTTCCGCAAGGGACTAGCCAAAGTATTATTCTAAAGTAGTGCAACTCTAAGCATGCTTTCCTATCATGTAATCTGCCATGTGTCCAGTTTTCGCAGTTCGGTAGACGCACAAATCTTATATTGGTCCAAACGATTTATTCGCTCAGCGTATATACTTTCCGAAATGTCAAAGAAATGTTCGCTGAGCGCATAAATTATAAATCCAGCGAATGGTAGACGCATAAATTAATATACGTACTGTTAGCGTGTAAGAAAACACTTACAATTATCGTTATTGAATGTCATGCATGTACAATTTTTTTGGAAGTGGCTACTCTTCAGTACGAATAGCAAAAAAACCCGCAGTTTCTATTGTACGGAATAGTATCACATATATAAAATATGATTTGAAATGATAAACTGATAATTTTTCAACAGTTTCCATTTCCCAAGTATAGAAAGACTGGATAGCACTTATAAAAACATTGAATGGTTGATCTTGGTGGGTTTTAAGGCTTTTAAAGGTCGATTAACTATTGAAAATAAACATAGGGGGGTAATGGGGGGGGGGGGGGGGGGGGTCGGGTGAGAGTGTTGCTAATTTGGTTTCTATATTACGATTTTTGTAAATACATGTATATATTTCATGAGTGCAAAAAAGAAGAAAGAAAAAAAGCGAAACGAGCAGAGCACATCTTCATAACGTATTCTCGTATGTCCAAATCTTAATTGATGCACTCATTATAAATCATTTTTATTGTACAAAAAAACGCATTCTGCAAAATAAAACTGAAAAAAGCAGCGCACATTTATATTCGTGTTTCTCGTAAAATATATTGGTTAAATCACTTCAGAAATATATCTGCTATGTGATACAAAACTTCCGTACGCAAAGCAAACTGCGGGTTATTTCACTATTCGTCCGAATAGCCACTTCCTTTTTGTTTTGCGAAATGAGTTGCAAGACTTTCTTCATCATTTACATTCGCGTACAGGCTTCCCTTGTCATTATGCGATTTTAGTTACAAGACTTATCAATTACAAGAAATTCTTACTACTGAAATGTCGATTTGATTGGGAGCTTGGAAGAACTGATTGCTTTCCGTTTAAAATCAGCAACTGGCAAGTAGCTGACACGTTTAAAGTCATTTTGCGTCGGTGATACTTGTGTTGTCTTTATAAAATCAAGGATTGATACGTTTGTTCGTTCGACACCCTCACATGGTTTGGCACCCTTGCTGGAGCGAGGTTCCGGGGTGTGGTGCTTCTATTGTGTTGTTATATAAATTTTTTGTGCTGCGAAAGAACGGAAACATATATTCGAAAGTTGAATTCGATATGAACTTGTTCTAAATTGTTGTTGATTGTGTAACATTTGTACTAATACATGAAATGGTAAGCACTTCATTGTAGATAAAGAATGATAATTATGAGACTAGTGTGATAAGATGATGATAATAACTGTATTTGCTTGTTAATGACAATTTGATACGAGAAATCTGAAATAACTGTACATAATGATTATGAAGATGTTGGTCAAGTGTGATTGATGCTATTATACTGAAGAACAAATTTTTTTATTTGTATTATGTTTTACTATGCATGCTGTGTGTACATGTACATGTACCATGTGGATCTTTATCTTTACTTGTCAAAGTTGTCAGAAAATATTTTTATTTTCTTTTATTTTGACAACTGTAGGTGAAATAAAATGATCGAAATGACAGGTATAAGCAGATGTCACGGTTTATAAGTAGAAACTACATCGGATTCTGTTGGACGTTATTACATGAAAATTTTATATATACATGTATAAAAAAAAGTTACTTTCACGTTCTCAATGCAGTATAGGATTTCAGCGTTTCACACATGGACTATAGTTGGAAAACTCCAATTATTTATTAATTGGCTTTAAAAAAGCAACACAATAATGAGGTAATGTCAGCGAATTCCTGGAAATAATGAAAGACAGTTTTGTTACCTTTCTGTGGCAATCTCACAGAAAAAAAGATCGTTCGAAAGCTGAATGTTAGTTCAATGCAGGCAGTAAATTTGTATATATGTTATGAGGTCTTATTTAAAGTTCACTTATACTTTCAGGAACTCAAAATGATGAACTTCAAGAAGAAATATCGTAGATCACTTTTGAATATGATGTTTGTGTCTGCGTTTGTAATGTTAGTTATATATGGACACACTGATAAGGGGTTTCAAACACCTAAAGTTAATGACTCGATGTCCAAATTTCAAGAATTTTTCACCACATTGTCCGCAATTTTGCATAGTGAAAACAACTTGCCAACGTCCTATTTGATAGATACGCCATTCTGCAAAATTCCAAACATAAGCCCATTACATCCAAGCATTCGGAGATTTATTAAAATGCAGGAACCAGCTGTTTGTAAACATAAGTCGTCAATTGTTTATCAGTCTGGTTCATATCTGAAAGTTAACCAAACAGCTCTCCAGCTTAGGTCGTACAATAAAAGCTTTAAATATTGCACATATACACCTATATTTCGACCATTGTTTTCACCGACGCACAAAAACTTTTTTCAGTTTTTGAATGAGAGCAAACCTTTTACATTTTCGACCAAAGTACAGCATGAATTTGTACGAGTGAACTGTTATGACAAAGAAAATAGATCCGTGTACACTAATTTCCATGCATTTGTTCAACCTAATATGAAGTTAAATAGAACATATAAAGATCGGTTTCGTATGCATATGAAGGAGAACAAACTAGGAAGATCTCTAAACGTGTTGTTGATTATAATGGACTCCGTGTCTAGATCAAGCTTCATACGTCAAATGGCGAAAACAAGGTCATTTCTAAAAAATAACCTTGCAGCATTCGATATGTTCGGATACAATAAAGTAGCTGATAATACAATTTTAAATATGGTGCCACTAACGTTGGGAAAATTTCTAAATGAAATACCTTGGAATACAAATAAAACATTTGATGAATTTAATTTCATCTGGAAGCAATATTCAAAGAAAGGTTATCACACTTTTTTCGCAGAAGACGCACCAGGCATATCCACGTTTGATAATTCAAGAAAAGGTTTTAATATTCCGCCATGTGATCATTTCTATCGGCCCTTGAGTCTGGCAATGTCAATGGAAAAAGGCCGACGGCATAGAAACAGCAACTGTTTCAAGGGTAGACTTGAAGCAGATATAATTCTAAATTATACGTATGATTTTATTGATACCTATAAACACAATCCTCATTTCTTATTAACCCTTTTAACGGCCTATACTCATGATGACCCAAATGGCGCAAGTACAGTTGACGACCGTCACTACAGATTTTTCAAGCGTTTATACGACAATGATCTCATTCGGAATACAACGATTTTTTTCTTCAGTGATCACGGAATAAGGTTTGGTGCAATACGTGAAACTTTCGTCGGTAAACAAGAGGAAAGGTTGCCATTTATGTATATTATACTTCCCAAATGGCTTCATAATACATACCCGTCTATATCTAACATGTTGAGAATTAATCAACATAGACTGTCAACACCGTTTGACGTTTACGAAACTTTGAGGGATATTTTGTTTTTTGATGGGGTATTGAAACCTGCAAATGTTACAACCCGTGGTGTAAGCTGGTTTCGAGAAATTCCATATAACAGGTCCTGTGAAACCGCGGGTATCTCGCCTCACTGGTGCACGTGCTTAAAGCAAGATAAGCTTCAAACTACAGACATCGTAAGTGTTAACGCAAGTCTTGAAGTGTTGAACCTTATCAAAAAACTTCTATCTGGGTATGACAATATCTGTGAAGAATTATCAATTAACCAGATAATAGAAGCGAATCGTATTTACGAACCACATAAAATAGGTTTGAATGTAATAGGAAAACGAAATAAGCAAAACAGAAGGCAAAAGTCGATAATAGTTCAAGTTCTCATTGAGACTGTTCCGGGAAAAGCACATTTTGAAGCCACAGTACATGTAGATTTTAGCGGACCACGTGTTCGTTACGGGCTTGTCAGTGACATCAGTAGAACAAACCTTTATGGACATCAATCAGCTTGTATAGATGATTCTCTTTTAAGGAAATTTTGCTTTTGTAAAAGAAATTTCAGTGAATAAGACGTATTCATTAGTATTAATCAAAAGACGAACCAAAAATTAAAAACATAAAAAGGATGAGAGTAAAAACTTAAACTAAAGTTCATTGACTTTAAATGGTGTCATGATTTAAAGCTGCCCGCTTTCAGAATTTGATAATAAAAAAAGTTCATGAAATTCTCTAAAAATAGTCCATTTATGAGCAAATAGTAAAATATAAAGGTTCCAGTAATATTTCCTGTAAGGTTTACTTGTATATTTAACATTATACGCCACTAATTAAATACGAACTTACTCTTAATTGTGTTATCCTTAGTACTTGGTACCGAAAAATACATACAAACATACATACATACATAGATGCATGCATGCATGCATGCATGCATCCATCCATCCATCCATCCATCCATCCATCCATCCATCCATCCATCCATCCATACATACATACATACATACATACATACATACATACATACATACATACATACATACATACATACATACATACATACATACATACATACCAAATAATAAAGCATTACAAACGCTTTTGAAAATCCCAGTATAACCATATAGCGTAGTTCTAGATTTTTACTTATAGGTAAGGGTTAGGGTTAGGGTTTGCGTTTAGGTTTTGGGTGCCAGTATTGAAGGTTTCGGCTAAGGGTCAGGGTTCGGGGTTTGGACTCTAGATTAAGGCATTGGTCAGAGTCACAGTGCAACATTTATTTTCAAAATAATTCTCTTACCTCAATTTCAATTTGCAACATTACTTATCCATTAATTCCTCTAGAATTCCTTACTACGTAAAAGCACACTCATTTAGTACGACGCCCTCTGTTCAAATGCGCTATCCCATAATTCAAGGTAGGGCATGCCCAGGACCAATTAAAATTATGCATTTCTAAGACACTGACTCTTTTTATTTCTTGTGGCAAAAACGGTGGTTTTCATATATTATTTCACGGAAAAAGTAAGGACGCGATTAAAATGTTTGCACAAATTACTACAAAAATAACCATTTAAAAACCTATCAAAACGGGGTCGAAATACAAGACAGTTTGTTTACCAAAATTCGCTACCAGTATAGGATATGTATAATTTTGACTCTTTTCCGTCGTCGTTGTCGTCTCATTTCGAATTGATGCGCATTTGTTACGTTGAATATTTGTGTGCATTGGTGTGTATGTTACCATCATCATGGTGTCAAAGACGCTTAACAAGAGATGGGGGGCGAACTTTAACAGAAAAAACACATCCGTCTGTCTGGGTGTTTTTTAAATGATCATTTTGTTGTAATTTAAATCAGACTGCCGCTGAAGGCATTGGTGTTAAGTGTGTCAAAATATGAAAGGTTGAATGCACTTGCAAATTTCTTTAGGATCAGCTGTGGACAAAACTGACTTTGTAGATGCAGTGACAAAATGGAAAGCACCCAAAAAGAAAAGTTGGTTAGCTAAGATAACTCTTGCCTTTGGTTTATTTCAGTATTTCACTTGGAGTTGAACATTTCAGTACTGCTTGCGTAAATTTAATTTACACATGCAAACACAACCGTCCCACAAGAACGTTCAGTGCTTTGATTCCATTCTAGTTCGCAACCAGCTATGTATTACGCTTGCGTGAAGACAGAGGTTCACGAATATATTTCCAGGCGTCGTCTTTTTGTTCTTACGTTGGCGTTTTTAACGTTTCCGTTATTGACGTTATGTAACGTCAGCTTCAGAGAGTGGGTTTTAGGTTACTATTATCATGCAAATATATTTTATTTTAAGTGTGAAAAAGTATACATTGCAAGAAAGTTTCGAAAACGCTCTAAAATCTAGTGAAAAAAACTAAAACTGTCAAACAATTACAACAATGGCTGTTTATGCTTAACGCTGATCAATGTGAGTATTAAACATGTAGATGTAGAAGAATAACATACCTACATTTTCATACAATATTAGTAAATATCGTATACCAGTCATAAATACTTAATCCTGATTGGCCGATAGCGTTCACGTGCCGGGTCCGCAAAAGTATGTGTAGACCTGGAAAAAGATGTGTAGACCTGCACGGATTTCAAGACGTCATTTCTGTTATATTTTCGCATAATTTTCACTACTTTTAATGAGGTATACGATATAATAATTGTAGACTAATGTTTCGGTCAATATATAGTTTTTCGGACCTGTGAAAAATGATATTGACCTCGGACTTCGTCCTCGGTCAATATCACTTTTAACAGGTCCTCAAAACTATATATAGACCTCAACATTAGTCTATAATTGTATACTATATCAAGAGGAATGAGCCCACAGGAGACGAAAAACATTCGAGTTGGACGATAATTTCGAGCGAAAGCTTAAGAATTTTATTGGTGGCCTATGTTTTCTGGGTGTCTTAAGGCCCCTTACCTAGCCATATATAGGTTAATATATATATACATATAGAACTATGATATACATACATTTTAAGAGCTTAATCAGTAATATAGGATGACAACTGAGGTCACAATAATCTGTAATCTGTGTCCCCGCATGTTGCATTACTTACTTTGAGCGTCAATGTATTATTACAGGTTAGGAGTCATTCGATAGCTATGTAATATCGGTGCCCATCCGGTCCACAATACGTATTAGAGAACTGTCCGTCTGACAGTACGGCTGTGCAAACCTTTGGACATTGTCGTAAAATGACCTCAAAACTGCTTCGTGACTGACTTTAAGTGTCCGTTTCTATGTTGTACGTAAAGATATTAGTAAGGTCTAATTCGATAAGTATTTAAAACGGCTACAAATTCTTACGACATAATGTATATTGGTTTCTCCTTCTGTCTGTACGCACTTAAAAACCAGTCGGTAATTGATAATATTAATATACCACCAAGCGTTCGTTAGCCTGTTGCACGTGTAATCAGTTACGCACGTTCAGCTATAGAATGAATGTACTCAAATACACATATAATGTATGTAAGCCTGTTCGTCCGTCCGTAAGGAAAAATACGGGTTTATCCTATTCATAGTCATTATCGACGTACATGTACAAACAGACGGACACGGTATAAGGTACGGGATATAAATTTTCTGAAAGCGCTTGAATAGCATTATTTAACTTTATGAGTTTAATAATAATAATATCTTGATTAATAGCATTTAAATATTCATTTAGAATTGATGCATTTTAACCCTTTTTGCCTCCAATTTATACGTAGTCATACGTTCACGAGCCTGAACGGCCAGACGGAGACCTGTATTTTAACGAAAAATACATCAAACGATGAATTATATATGCATATGTCCACAGAAACAAGAAAAGAATTGTCTGTTAATGTAAGATACACCCCCCCCCCCTGTTTTTGGCCCGAAATAAGCCGCGTAGGTCACATGTTCGAGCCCTTACGGACGGACGGACACTCCAATCTGAACCATCTTTGCAAAAGCTGTATATATATTAATACTCTTTCGAATGATGTATAATTTGTATATATACTTAAAGCAACTCGTAAGTTACTTTCCATAAAATGAGCCTTGGTGGTCATTTTAGTGAAAAAATAAGGGTATACAATGTATGTTACATTTAACGTCCAGAACAGGCAGGCGGACGAATATATGATATGATGTTTGGTAATGTTGTATTGTTGGAAACACTTTCAAGTGATAGTAATTTCATATTTATATTGATTTTTTAATTACTTATATTTTATATAGAATAACGCATACAGCTAAGGATTCATGTTTGCAAAATCACACGGACACTTAAAATATTAAGATATCTTAAAGAAAACTTGTTGTTAATGTTTAAATAATTATTTAAGGTTCATCCGTCTGTTAGGAGGCGCTGTTGTGTAGGGGTAGAGCGCCGGACTCCTCACCCGTCTGTCCGCTGTACGTGTCCAAGCAAGACCAATTTGCCCGACCATACCAAATATGGAAGGCCATACAGACGGACGGACGCACAGACGGACAAACAGTAATGCATTATTCTGTGAAACAAAGGTCCTGCTGTTGAATAAAAGTAAAAGCAAAAATATATCTTTACAACTTTTATTGAAATAAGAGTTTTTTGCCCGTACGGATAAGGGCGCATGTTTTTACTCGTACGGATGGACGAACAGCCTCAACTTCCGCCGAACACCTTGATTCTATAGAGGGATGTCGTCACATATTTTCACGTAAAAAATGTGTCTTCAGACACATAATTGGCTTCCAGGGATGCAACTAATGCATTAAAACTCGGGTATTTTGAGGTCCTTGTGGTGGCACCTAGGTTTGAGCCATGAAGACTCTTAGATTCGAACCAGAAACTTATGTGCGTTGTGCTTTTTGTGCAGTAATGAATTAAGTAGGAATTAATGGATAAATGATGTTCCGGATTGAAATTGAGGTAAGAGATTGTGCTTGAAAAACTGGAATGAACATGGTAGCAATTATGGTTGGAAATGTCAGCAGCGGTTTGATAAATGCCTTTTATGTTGAGAAATGATATGGCATTGGCATGAATTTGTTTATTTATGTCTCTCATGTCTTTAATGTGGTAGCAAGCATGGTTTGAAATGAAATGGTCCTGACACTGACACTGAACCCTGTGACTCTGTCCCTAACCCTTACCCAGCTCCCAAACCCTTAATCCTGATCCCAAACCCTTAATCCTGATTTATCCTGGGTTAGAAGTGACCTCAAGTGTATGCTGAAATATACATGCTGCTAATGTGAGAAGAGAATTCGTGAAATGCATTTGACGCGCATTGCACCCTTAAACTCATTGAGTGTACGCCATAAGTATATCCTATAAGTAGAGCAACAAATGTGCATGTATAAAAAGTGGTTTACTTAAGGAGAAAATTTGCAAAACAAGTAACAAGCTGAGTTATATACCAAATTATTCAGAAGACATTGAGGTTGATTGAACAATAGATAAAAATTGCCGACCTTTGGTGGAAAATTGGAAAAGGTCAAGGTCTATGTCAAATAGAACACCAAAATAAAAACATACCTTGAGGTACTTGAATCTTTTGAAAACACATTTTTTGGTGAAATATTAGATTTACCATAATACATCAATACCCATGCTACAGTTTTGTTTTCCCAAGGTCAAGATCAAGGTAATTTCAAGAAAAAATGCAAAGCACTGTTCAAAATATGCCCCTCTGGTAACTTCTGATTCTTTCAGAAGTACCGATAACGATTGTTGTACATTTTCATAAAATTATATTCATTCCCTTTAAAATGATACCAATTATGAGTTTATAACGATAACGAAAAGGTTATCATTTTCGGGATACACGCATTTCCATTTTTACACGAATTTGAAACAGCAAGTTAACCAGCTGAATATTCATAGTAAGTTTGTATGAAGTGTGATATTAATTAATAAAATACTATTTATTAATTCGTTGTAACTGAGCTAGTAACACAAGTTTCATAGGACACAATATACAATATTATAAATGTACACTTTAACAATTATGTACTTTTATCGAGGGGAACAGTCTATGTAGACACCGTAGAAGTTTTGCTGGAGGGAAAATTCAAATGTAAACAATTACAAATTCTTGTATCCCTGACTGGTAAGAATGTTACAAATGGAAAATAACTGTCTTTTACACATTTATTTTTTAAATGAGTGCCTTTTTCAACATGCAATTGTGGTTTCAAATGTATCTATGATGATGTTTTTCCTCTCAAATATTTTATGTAGCAGTAAGACTGAATGTGACAATATGTAGTTTCAAAGTTTATTTAACATAAATTTTGTATTTGCTTTTACCAATGTATGGAATATGTCTAATAACGTCCTTATGTAGCAGAGCCAAATTTTAGATAATTTGTTCTTCTTCATATGTTTTTAATTGTTCCATTCAGTCACGGTGTTCACCAGGTTCGCTACTGGTTATGTACGGTAAGGGACCGTACAGACAGTGTTTTTAGTCATGTATAGTTGTTATTCCTTTCTCGTCCAATCATTGTGCAGTATTCGTGAGTTTTGATCACATGATTATGTACATGAAAAACCCGGCTGGTTTGACAGTGAAGGACAAGCTGTAAAGACGAAATGTAGCTGTGTCTACATTCTCACAGTTTTGGTTGTTTTATTGGTAGTGTCTACTGTTGAAGTTGGTAGCTATGGTTAGTATGACGAAGCTGCATTGTGTTGATTTATTCGGTTGGATGTTGTATTGCTTCGTTTTGATTTTATTCGTTCCTTTTTTCGCGCTCTTCTGTCATTCCTTTGTTCATGCGGGTCGTATACATGTCGGTCTACAACTGCCATTTACATCCTGTACTTCTTGTATTCTCAATAACATCACGCATGAATATTTTGCAATCCTAACATTTTACAGCACAGAGCACAGTGTGACAGTATGTGACAGTGGTCCCAGAGGAGTTTGGTTTTTTGTCTTTTGACAAGTATGGTAATTGAGGGATTTGTTCCATAAACAAGGTATGTTAGACTTTAGGTTTTGTCATACATGTACTTTTATAGACGTAACAGTTAAATATTATTAAGAGGCACGTAATGACGTAAACAGGTTTTGTTAGCATGTACCACTGTGCAGTCAAACTATACTTTATTTAACGTCTCACTTATGTAATGATTTTAGGTTTTATTAAATTGCTTTATTACCAGTGTCTCAAGTCACATCTCATGTTAATGTATATGTATGAACAGCTGTATAGAGTTGAATGTTTTATATACAAGGAACTGATATTTATTACTTGTCTATAAGGATGAGTCGTGACATTTGCAGGAAAGCTATAGTCTGTATGATATCCGGCTGATATCATAATAAGTAACTTTGATATTGGTTGTATGTTTCAGTGCCATCTTTGTACCTGCTAACGGTCTGGTTGTTCATACAGTACATACTTGCAGTCTGACTGTTCACACTTACAGTCTGGTTGTTCATACAGTACCTACTTGCAGTCTGACTGTACCTACTTACAGTCTGGTTGTTCATACAGTACTGACTTGCAGTCTGGTTGTTCATACCTACTTTCAGACTGGTTGTATATACACTGGCAACCTGGTGATCGTAATCTACGAGATGAACAGTTGAAGTTTATAATTGTTCTGTATTGAACAATATCAAGTGTTACATGTATATTTTAAAGTTGGAATATATTAAGAACTTTATACAGAAAAGAGGAACATATTAAATAGTGACTGAAGAACTATTCCAGTGTTTTGTTTATTAACTAATATTATCTTGAGTTAAATCAATCTGTGGAGAATCGAACCTATGAAAAGAGACTCTGCCAGATTTAGATTATGATTTATTATTGTAGTCTGTAGTATTTTTCAATTTGTAGAAAAGAGGGCTGTCAAAATATATTATCCAAAATTGGATGGTCCGAAGATCGTTCAATTAAAGCGACAATTTGTTTCTGAATATTATAAAATGAAGAATGTAAAATAATAGAAATGACTGGAAACAGGAAATATTCTTATGTTCATCTTGAAATTAATTTTACGTACAATGTTTTATTTAAAAAGACACTTTTAGTATTTGTTCTGTATACTATGTGAAAGATATTTTCAAAACTTGAAGATGTGTGAATAAGTTTCTTACAAATGTTAAATGTGTGATTTTTTTTCATTTTTCTCTGCAGCAGTATTTCAAACAGGGAAATACAGTTTGACACTGGCTTCGAAACTTTACCATAGCCGTGGAGTATTTCCATGTTTGAAATACTGCTGCAGAAAAACGAGTGAATGTTTGTTTTTCTTAGATTAACCTTGGTGGTATTTTGTCCTACTTTCGATTAATTGCATGTTGTTAACAGTCAGAGATGTACATTGCACATCAATGGACGTAAAGTTCTTTCAACTATAATTCAAAATAGGCATGCTTATCCATGTACAACCTATTTACAGCCTCTGTATTGGAGACTTCTCGAAAATTACAATAATATTTGATCAGAAAGAAAACTTACTTTCGTTTTAAAACAAGCCAAAATACAATTAATTAATTCTTTTGTTTAAATCAAATTTTCAACACAATATGGTCACTTACGATGCAGTATGTCAAATGATATCTTTCTGAGAAGACGCTCGTTTCAATTCAACATTTAAAAGAAAATTCGATTTGGTCGTAGTAATGGACCTTTACGAAGTCGTCTGCATTTCATTGTCACTTTATCAACTCGTAATATTTTTAAAACCATACGTTTCAGAACTTTAAAGAACATACATGTTACACGACTTTTAAATTTGAATGTTGATAATTTAAATAATCAGTCTGTTTTTCCAGTGAATTATCTGTTATACATGAAGTCCAAAACTGTATCGCGATCCATAAAAGTTCTTTTTAATTGTGTGTTCAAAATTTTAGTGAAAATATTAAATGCAATTTAATAAGCAAGACAGAAAAGAGCCGCTTTGACATCATTTATGTAACGCTTAAAGATAATAAATGAATATTTCCAATTGTAAAATTTATTATATTGCACGACATTAAACCTGATATTACCTTATTTTCTTTTATTAAGTTTGAAGTGTTAGTGGGTATATTGGAAATGTTTTTAACCTGAACAATTTCAATTGATTAATTTTAAACTGTATAAAGGCGCTTTTATTCTTATGACTTATCTTTTTTTCATGGTCTCATTAATCAAAGTACATTTTATATGCAATAACTAAAGTAAGTCCTTCAAAATACATTTTTTTTAATTAACGTTTGTAATAACGTATTTCTTACTGCCTTATATATTGAAAATATCCTTTAAATGTTCTTAACCTTAAGCATAAATCTGTTTCATATTATAGTTTAAGCAGCACTCAATAATGGCGCTGAAATAGTCATTAGATATTTCTAACGTTAAGCATCTATCTTAATTTCAAATCTTCCAGTAGCACTATTACAAGTAATTCTAAGAAAAGCAATTGCAAGTGTTATTGGAAACGTATATTTAGTTTATTATCTTTTGTTGATGGTAATATCACATTTTGAGGTTTCATTGAGGTAATTGAAAAGGTTTATTAGCCAACAATTATTCAGTTTATTCATTTGAAGACATCCTTCAATTCATACTGTCGTTTTTATTTTTCTAAATCTTATTTTATGATTTCATAAATTACAGAATTTTTATTTAATCAATAAATAAAATAAGTCTTTCAAATCACAATTTTAACGTTTGTAAGAAACTAATTGTTTTATCTATAGACATTGATATATACACTTAATATTTTACTTTATTAATAATATGAACTGAAATAAGTCTTTTAAAACTTAAATTTCACAGTTATGTTCTGAAAATATCTTTAATTTCTTTCAAGTCGTAAGCATAAATTTGAATAGTCTTTTCTTTCAATTATCTGCAGCACACCTCAAAATTCAGCGCAAAAAAAATTCTTTAGAATTGTGAGTTCATTAGTTTAGGTATCTACTGATAGCAATTTTGTTAGCAAGACTGAAAAGAGTCGATTTGACATCACGAGCTGTAACACTTTTAAATCATAGAAACAAAATTGAACTAGAAATTGAAATATTTTTATCTGAAAGGATTTATTTCACTTCAACAACTTGTATTTTGATCAAACCTCAAAAGTTTCCAACTGTAACGAACTTGAGATTGCACAACATTTACACATTATGTTCATCTTTTTTGGTTTCATGACCTGATATACATATATTCACGTGAGATATCGGCTGATGTTCGTCGTGGCACATGTCTTTAGTCTGTCCAAACTTGATTCGTAACACTCACATTGCACATCAAATTGTCATGCAAATTGCTTAGAATGCTTAAACGATTTTTAGGCCAAGTTTGAATTCGAGACGCCTGGGTCAAATTCTTAGTCACTCGGTCGAATCTAAGATTAAATTTGTTAACAGTTTACGGGTCGCGTTTGTTAAAAAAATCGTTATGTAAATTGTTCACAAAGTTTGTCTCAATGATTTCTAGGACAGGTGCACCTTAGATTAAACTCTTGGAAACCCGGTCAAATCACAGAAAAACAATGTTGTTATTTCGAGAGACAAGATTGAGTATCTAATGGTCATGAAAATTGGTAAGAATGTCATGTCATGTATGAATTGGTTTACCGTGGATCAAAACTAGGTCAGCAAGTCAATTAAAATAAAACGATGTTAACACTCTTGAGGCAACGTTTATTATTTTTATCATTTATGATGAAAATTGAGTAGAGTGTGTATCACACTGATGTTTAGGAAATGTTCGAAGCCGGATCACCAGGGCTGAAAAACTGGGTCACACTGTCAAATCAAAGACAAAGGCAATGTAAACGATCTAGATGTTATATTTATACTCCAATCATATTGAAAATAAGTCAGAATATTTGTGTAAATGCTTGTAAGGTGCATATTGAATATGGGTTACATGGGGTAAAAACTAGTTCACAAGGTCAATTCAAATTAAACCTTGATTACATTCATTAGAGGCCACATTTATTAACGAATCACCATGAACATTTCTCGTAACGTTTGCCCTGTTGATTTCTAGGTCACATTCGAACTTGGATCAAATATGTTTAAAAGATTAGCCACACGGTCAAATCAAAGAAAATATTTTGTCATTCTAGAGGTCACTTTTAAAATCCAATCTTCTTGGAAATTGGTCAGAATGTTTGGGCCAGTGATTTTCAGTTCAAGTTGGAAACCATGATCTCTTGTTGCTTATAACTATTTCACTAGAACAGAGCGGTAAAAATATCTTCACACTTTGGATGCCACATTAAATACCTAATTTTCAAAGAATTTGCTCTTAGTGTTTATCTTGTTGATTTCTAAGCCAAGCTTTAATGTTGATCACTAAAAATTAAAACTAGGTTACTAGGATAGATAAAAGAAAACCTATAGCAGCCACATTATAGACAATAATGTTAATTTGTCAAAATGTTGTCTTGTGAATTTGTTTTTATTCTCTATAGAATGTCTGTCGCAGTAGGTCATACATTTGTAAGTAGGTCATTACTCAAGAAATGATTTTGATCATTGGGGAAAAAAAACTAAATCACTTGCTCAAATAACGAGACAGACTTTGAACAATGTAATAATTAAAGTTAATACCGAATCATCTTCAAAATTTGTCACCATGTTTATCTTAATAACATTAGGTAAGGTTGAAAAGGTAAGTCAAAAAGTAGGACACCTGGTCAAATTACAGGAAAACCCTGTGGACACTCCGAAAGCTACCTTTTGCACCCAATCATCCTTAAAGTTGGTCAGAATGTCTATCACGATTAACTCTGTGTATAATTGTAAAAAGTGTATAACTCAAGCTCAAAATTAGATAATAATGTCAAATCAAAACGCACATAGAGGTAATTTTTGACCCCAATTAAGACAAATTGTAATTCCTTGGTGATCTCTGGGCAATGTTTGCAACTGGGTTAAATGAGGTAAAAAACTACGTCATAGTTAAACCTTGTAAACACTCAGTGATCTTCAGGGAAAATTCGAAACTTGGTTACATCTAGTAAAGAACTAGTTATTTGACCTTTGTTTAATTTTGATAAATCAGTCACTAGTATTGTTTTCAAAACATGACTTTTACATCAACTAAAAATGCTACTGTGTAGTTATGGGTAATGGAGGTATTAGCATGTACCTGGTATGTACCATTGGCGTAGTGGTGTTATGTTATTAATTTTGCAATGACAATTTGTGATTTTAGTTCTTTTATATTGTACAAATAATGTAAATATCTCATGAAATTTAATAACATGCATGTAAAAATGTTCAAAACTTCAACATATTAACCATCTGAAAAAAATTACCAACACAAACAGACATCTCTCCCTGGAGATACCACAATTTCATTTGAATCATCATTCTCAGATGCTTTATAATGATATCATGTTTCTTACAAAATAATCAAAGAGTTTTGTAATAGTTTGAATGAAAATAATGTGCAGTGAAAGTTTTAATTGTAAAAAATATCATCAAAATTGATGTAATATTGAATCAACGTAATATCCCATAATATTCGGGATTGTTTATGGTGAGAACTAAATATTTTCAACAAGTAAATACAGTATAGCTCAAATGTCAGATTTTGTTACCTTACCGGAATAATTCTAAGATCGGCTTATTTTCAAGAATTTAAGGATTTAAACCTTTAAGAATCACTTTTTTCAAGCAGTGATTGTCTAGCAAATGACCATGTACAACCTCTTACTAAGATTATCAAAGTTAACCTAAAATAATTACAAGTTAAATTTATATACAGCATCTTCGCAGTGAATATATTTAAATATACCCCTGTCTGACATTTTGAAGAGATATACACTTCATTTGTATTTACCAAATGTGTATATGCGTATTTACTAAACTGCAACCACGTCCAAATTATTACATATACAATTCCGTCTAAGTTTACTTTCTATATTAATACAGTGTACCATACAGCTATTGAGCACATAACATACTGTGTGAAAATTATTCTAAACATATTCAGGGTCAATACGGACGGAAAAGTATATGCTCACTTTTCAAAGGGTCAATGGCTGTGAGAGAAAATACTAATGAACATACGTTAAAAAATGCATAGCTGATCGCATTTTTCTTTTTATCACTTATAATACAATTAAATTGTATTTCAAGTGTGATGCACATAAGGTAAGTTACATTCTCCGTAGATCAAATCCATAAACTAATTTGCAAAAGACGTCATTAAAGACCATATGTCAGGATATGATCAAGTAACTTTCTTGTAATAGCTTTGTTTAAAGGGAAAGGTGGACAATGGAATTATTGACTCGCTGAGCGAAGATAAACGACAGCCGTTATGTTATTGAATGTTAATCGACCTAACGAAACATTCTTTAAATTTATTTTGTATGTATTAAAGGGATCACCTTTTCTTTTCACCAAGTAACCAAACCGTAAGCTGTTTCTTTTTATATTTTCCCGGACCAATCATGCGGTGCAAATCATCTGACGCATGTTTATTTCAAATTTGCCACTGTCTCATAGAGAAATACTCATTACATTTTCATTTAAGTAACTAAGTTTATAGCATAAAAATGTTCCTTCCCAACTATGCGTTTGTTGCTATATCTCTAGAGTTGAAATTGCAATATTGAAGACACTAGTGCACGGAAAAATTGGAGAAAGCTACTTCAAATGTCAAAAGACAAAAATTTTCATTCCTACTGCGTCCATAATGTAATAAATCGACACCTGTCTAAAAACCGTTTATGAAAGGAATTCTTATATATTCCGGAGTTGAAAATATCCATTAACTATTAACAAACTGAAAAAAAAATTAAATCTGTATTTCATAATCCCGTTATTAACTCGTATGTTTTTCAAAACCCCAAATTTCACAACTGTAAAGGCGTAAAAATTTTACGATGATTAACTATGGAATTTTGTCATTTAACTAATGATACTGTTATATACTTGTGAGTTACATTTGTATCTGTTGCAGACCCAAAACTTCATCAAATTATTTGAAAGTTCGTTATAATTTCGTGAAAATATTTAAATAAGCCTAATACACAAAAACAAGCCGGAAAAGAATCACTGTAAAGCTTACAGATCTTACATTAATATTAAATTAGAAAATGAAAAACTTTTTCAGTTCAGTGATTATATTTTACTGTAGCTAAAATTGCCATTTATTAAAACCCTAAACATTTTCAAATTTAAAGAACATTTATTTGCACGATATGTGTGTGTGTCTTATATTCATTTTCATGTCTTTATAGGTAGTTATTCTTTATTTTGAGGATTAAGTGAGGTTATTGGAAGTGTTTGTTAAGCTATCAGTTCACAATTCATTCATTTGAAGATATCCTGTACTTGTTTTCTAAATCAGCGGACGACTATTTTTGCCGAAACTAAATTAGCATTTCAAAAACTCAACTTGACATTTTTAAGAAAATAATTGATGCATCTTCAGGCATTGAAATTATTCTTTAAAATTTTCTAACCGTAGGCATTAATCTTTAATTCCTCGTAACACTATCAACTCGTTTGATTTTCAACACCCGAAATACCACATCTGATAGCCTCAATGAGATATTGTGATCGCACGACCTGTGTCGTCTGTCGTCTGTTTGTCCTCAATTCATTTATTAACATTTTAGATGTCAACTTTGATATTCAATCGTCATAAAAATTTGTAAATGGGTTCAAAATGTTTGTCCAAATTATTTATAGGTCCTGTTGTACATGTAATCTGTTTTACTCAAAGCGAAAAGTTAGGTCATATTGTCAAATCAAATAAAAAATAGCTCTGTGGACCACATGTATTTATCAACCATCATGCAATTTAGACAGGTGATTCGTCGCAATGATTTCAAAAACTAGGTCACACGTTCGAATCAAATGAAAAAGATGTTTATATTCTACATGCAACATTTAATATTCAAGCTACTAGTAAATTGGTCTGAATATTTGTCCCAATGATTTGTACGTTAACCCGGGTGATTTAGTGTTAGTACATGTAATTAGGTCACAAGAACGATTCACATTTATAACATAATTGATACGGAATTTGGCCGTTATATATTTCAACATTTCTACAAATCTTCAAAAGTTTGATAACAAAAGCTTAGACATATGTTTCGTCATAACCAGTAAACGATGACAGATCATCCTACAGTCAAGTAGTAGTTCAATGTTGTTTTAAATATCATATTATCCAATGTCCTAAAATTTCCTCATTAGACTTTAAATTATACGTGTATTTGTAATATTTAAGTAGTCCCATAAGCGAAATTGACATTTTTATGCCCCCGAAGGATGGCATATTAAAATCGCACCGTCTGTCTGTCCGTCCGTCCGTCCGTCCGTCTGTGCGTCCCCACGTACAAATTCGTGTCCGGACTGTAACTCTGTCATGCATGAAGGATTTTAAAATAACTTGGCACACACGTCTAGCATATCAAGACGACGTGTCGCGTGCAAGACCCACATCCCTACCTCAAAGCTCAAGGTCACACTTGGAGTATAAAGGTTATGGATTCCTCTATATATGCACACATTCGTGTCCGGGCTGTATCTTTGTCATGCACTGAAGGATTTTAAAATAACTTGGCACAAATGTCTAGCACATCAAGACGACGTGTCGCGTGCAAGACCCACGCCTTTAGCTCTAAGGTCAAGGTCATACTTAGAGTTTGAAGGTAATGGATTCCTCTATATATGCATATATGTACACATTCGTGTCCGGACTGTAACTTTGTCATGCATTGAAGGATTTTAAAATAACTTGGCACAAATGTCTAGCACATCAAGACAACGTGTCGCGTGCAAGACCCACGTCCCTTGCTCGAAGGTCAAGGTCATACTTAGAGTTTGAAGGTAATGGATTCCTCTATATATGCATATATGCACACATTCGTGTCCGGACTGTAAGTTTGTTATGCATTGAAGGATTTTAAAATAACTTAATACAAATGTCTAGCACATCACGACGACGTGTCGCATGCAAGACCCACATCCCTACCGCAAAGGTCAAGGTCACACTTAGAGTTTATATGTAATGGAATCCTGTATATATGCATACATTTGTGTCCGGACTATAACTTTATCATGCTTTGAAGGATTTTAAAATAACTTGGCACAAATGTCTAGCACATCAAGACGATGTGTCGCTTGCAAGACCCAAGTCCCTACCTCAGGGGTCAAGGTCACACTTAGTGTTTAAAGTAATGGAATACTGTATGCATGGTTACTCTGTCATGCATGGAAGGATTTTAAAATTACATAGCACATTTATTGAGCACATGGAGAGGACACAGACTGTGAGGCACCTCTTTCGTGGGCATTCGTCACTTGTGAGGGACAGCTCTTGTTTCGAATAATCTACACCTAAGTGTTTGAAACCCCAAACTTCAGATTTGCAGTCAAGTGATTTTGTTAAAGACTTCTTTTCCAATTTAAAACCTGATTAATTATATATTTCTATATGATTATAGTCCTATTAAATCTTAAATTTCAAAATGATACTTCATGTTTTACCTGTATTCTGTATTTATTTCAATTAATTACTATTTATACAGAAAACGGTGTATTGTAATTCACCGAAACAATCAATCTGTGTACCTACAAGTACATATAAAATATGACGTAGCTCTTAGAGTCCAAAGAAATTTGTATTGAACATAATAAGTTGCTTTCACTGAAGACATTGTACAAAATGTTAGCTAACTACATGTATTGGGGACATCAAAGTGTTTTTCAAATATGTTATCTTGAAGATGTAACAGAAAATAGTTTTGATATCTTCATTAATATTTAAATTTTCCTCCACTATTGTCTAACCTAAAAAATTGAATCCATAATTCAATATATCTTAATTAACTCGTGAGCTGTTTAAATCACATTATTTTACTGTAAAAAAAACTATAGAACTCATATATTCATTTTTTTCTATTGATGTTTGTTTTTTTATTTTAATGTTTGAAATTATTTTATATGCGATCTTTACAATAACATTTCTATTATTTGTTTTATGGTGTCCTGTAATCTATAATTTCATTAATTTGGGTAACATAATCGCATTAAAGGGTATTTTATTTATTGGGTTACTATACCTTTTAAAGACTACCCATTTTGTTTCCATTAAATATCAACTTTGAGGGATTATTAAAATATTTGGTGTAAATGTTGGTTTTAGCCGCAGAAAATATGTCAAATATTTTATTGAAATATTCTTAGTAAACCGTTTTAATGAATAAGTGATAACGCGAAAATCATTTAAATTCCCAAACTTGTGGACCCAAGGCTTCAGTGTTATTATTGAACACTCTGTATGATGGTTTGGTGGTGATTTTAAGGCTACCGTTTTTATTTAATTTTATATTCGCAACTTTACATTTAGTGAGTCCCAATTTATTTCCAAACGTAAATATCATATATTTTGTATTAATAATGTACCATATCACACATTATATACAGTTTTGTATTTTATAAATAGTACTATTTCATTTTGAGGTTAGAAAATGTTTCATATCCTTTACATTTTTCAAAAACACACAATTCACATTTTTAAGGATCTTATTCTTATACTCCCAGGCATTAAAAATAGCAATTAATTTTTTCTAACCTAAAGCATCAATCTGTTTTCCATTATATCATTACAAAGAACCTAAATTTCACAACTGTGTAGCACATAATACTGTATGGTTTTTGACTAAGACAGCGCAATAATTGCAAATTCATTAAAATGGGGAATTTATAATTGTAGTAAAAATATTAAAAGGAATAAAATAAAAAAGACAGGGAAGAGTTTTATTTGGCATGATCAACTGTAACGCGCGGAGATCATATACAAGAATTTTTCTAGAAACTGAAACTATTGTCAATTTTTATCTTTCACTATAACTTTATGAATTTGTTATTCATTCTAATCCTTGAGTTTTTCAACTGTATAGGTCATTAAGGCTGCACAATATTAACATTGATGCATGCACACTACTACTTTTCATTGTGAAAATATTATAATTGGCTTTGGTTTGTTGACCTTAAATTATCAGTTTATGCTGCAAGTCATATTTTGATTTTGATTGTCTAATTTATATTTTAATATTTTATTTATCTGAACAATTTCATTTTTTTCAATACCTGAAAGAAGTCTTTCAAAAACACAAATTTATCATTACATAGAAAAAAATTCTTCTAATCTTAGGCTTACAAATTATGCTTCAAATCTTTTTAACCTGAAACATTAATCTGTAATTCATTATTATTTTATCATCTTGTTATATTTAAAAACCCCAGATTTCACAACTGTAAAGAACATAAGATTTACGATATTTAACTCTTAAATAAATTATTTGTACATTAGAATTACCCTTCTGATATATACCTATGAATAATCTGTTGCACATCCTAAACTTAAGCGCAAGAATTGCCAATTCTATGATGGTGAGATTACAAATTTAATGAAAATAGTAAAAGCAATCTACTAAGTACGGAAACGTATATTGACCCCCTTTATATACATTAATTAAGTTAATAAAAAACATTATTTTTCTATTTTGTGCCTATATATAAACTTCATATTATTTACCGATCTATCTAAGAACGAAGATACAAAGTTCTGAATTACAGTAATTAATTTGTATATAAATTAATAAATAAGTTTTAGTCAGCAATTAATAACTTTTTACAAATTTTATTGTAGTAGATCTATATATTAAAAAGTTATGATTTATTTGTCCTGGAATGTATGTAAATTAAAAAGTAGAGAAAGTTAAAAGTGCCGAAGATATTTAACTTTGTTCTTTCTGTCACTTTTATTTTGGCAGGAAATATTCAACTCATTAGTTTAGTTCAACATGTCAAATATTTGTCATATACTTATTCCCAAAATTTATATTTGCTGACGAAAAATATCACCAACTGCAATACATGATCTTTATAACATTCATCTACAAAAAAATAATAACCAGCACAAATATCTCGTAGTTTCCCTTATGTTATACTTCAACAAATTATTTAGTCAGAAGTATTTGATGACTTATATATAATATACACATATCTTGATAACTTGAGCAAATGTAGAAAATATATAAAGGGAGTCAATATACGTTTCCGTAAATAAGCAAGCTAGTAAAAGAGTTGTTTTGGCATTATTTACTGCAATGAAAACATATCACACATACTTATGTAAAATTGGAAAATGCCACAAGACGTTTGACTCCGAAATTCTGTCAATCATTTAAATAATCATTCTGCTATATACTGGTGAATTATGCTGTAGTTCCAGATTTAAGCGTGATAAATGAACATTCATTTGTAAGAAGAGTTAAGAAGATTATTGAAAATATTGAAAGCAATTTAATAAGCAAGACAGAGAAGAGTCGCTTTAACATCGTGAACTGTAACGCTTGTCGATCAAATAAAATGAAAATTTCAAACTTTATTAAACATTTAATTGCACGAAATATAACCCTTTTATTGTTTTTGTTTTCTTTTATGGAAAGTTCTGTTTCATTTGTAGATTTATCATAGATATTTGACATACCTGAACGATTTCTGTTTATTCAATTCAAAATGTCCTGTAATTAATATTTTTTACATTTATTCACTGCATCTTATTTTATTGTTTCATTAATAAGAGTATATATTTATTACACGAATTGAAATAGATTCTTCGAAAATACAAATTTAGTATTTATAAAAGACTTATTCATACCTCCTAAGATATTGAAAATATTGTTTATTTTTATTTTTTAAATCTTATTTTATGACTTTCATAATCGTATTTATAGTTTTGCTATTAAATAACTATGTCTTTCAAAATTACAAATTTGACATTTGAAAGAAACTGATTGTTATTTCCAACACGTTTTCCGTTGACTCATTTAAATATATCCTGCCACTCACCGTGTGGGTTTTCTTAATTTAATTTATGATCTATCAATTATAGTATTTTTATTTTTCCAAAATCAAAGTTTAAAGTCTGTAAGAAGCCAATTGTTATATCTTTAGACATTTCTATTTACACGTTATATTTAATTTATGTTCCTTTATAAATGAAATGAACTGAAATGAGTCTTTGAAAAAACTTAAATATCGCAGTTGTAAGAAACTAATGTACTACAAGTATCTGCTAGTGTTTCCAACCTTAAGCATAAATATGTATTTCATTGCAACTCGTGATATTTTCAAAACCCCAAATTTCACAACTGTATCGAACATAATAATACGATCTTTAACTTTGAAATACTACCAATTATTTATATTGTCATTCTGTTTTAAATTGTTGAATTATCTCCTGTCTATCTTGAAAATATTGATAGCAAACTAGTATATGAATTACTTTTGAACTCAAATGTTTTATAATTACTATATCAACTTGTTATTTAATCAAGCATTAAACTATTCCAGCTTTATAGAACTGATTGACGATATTTACACATTATGATCATTTTGTTTTCTTTATGACCTGATAGAATCACGCGAGGCAATATAATCAGCTGATGTCCGTCGTGTCTGCTATCAGTCTCTATACACTTGGTATGTAAACATTCTAGATGTCACATTTGTCATCCAATCATCATAAAACTTGCTCAGAATGCTAAATGATTTAGCAACCAAGTCTGAAATTTAGACACCTTGGTCGTACGGTCAAATCTGAGATTAACTACATCAAAATTTGACTGGTTACATTTGTTAACAAAAACTCTTGTAAAACGATCAGAATGTTTGTTTCAATGATTTCTAGCACATTTGCAACTTAGATAAGAAACTAGGCCCACCGGTCAAATGATAAGAAAACATTTCTAGACGCCCGACTTAGTATCTATTCGTCAAGAAAGTTTGTAAGAGTTTTTTTCCAGAATGATATCTATATCATATGTGATTCTGTTTACCTTATATCAAAAACTAGGTCACATAGTCGAATCAATGAAAATACTGTTAAAACTGTGGAAACAACTTAATTAATTTTATCAATAAAGAGGAACCATGCGCAGAATGTTTGTTTCACTGATTTTTAGGAAATGTTCGAACCTGTTTCACGTGGGGTGAAAACATAGGTCAAACTGTAAAATCAAAGACCAAAACTTTGTTTATAATCAAGAGGCCACATTTATTGTAAAATCGTCATGAGTATGTCAGAATGATTATTTAAATAATTTCAAGGTTAAATTCGAACATAGGCCACATTTGATACATAACTATGTCACACTGTCAAATCAAATAACTCCTTAAAAAACTCCTGAAAGGCCACATATCTCAACCATTCACAATGGAAATGTCTCAGAAAGTTTACCGTGGTAATTTCTAGGTCACATTCGAACATATCCGATATACTTTGAAATTGTTAATAATGTTTATCCTAGTGATTTCAAGTTGAAGTTGTCACTTGATGTTAATAACTATGTCCATAGAACAGGTCAAATCTTCTTAACGCTCTCGAGGTCATGTTTGAAACCTAATGTTCATGAAATTTTCTCAGAGTCTTGTTCATTTCTAGGTGAAACTTGAATATTAGTCACTTGGAAGTGAAAAAGGTCACCAGGATAAATTTCAGACATCCCTTATTAATACTGTAGTAGCCACATTTATATTCAATCATCATGTAAATATGTCAGAATGTTTGTTATGTAAATTTGAGTTTATGCTGCATAGAATTTCGGTCACAATTGGTCATAAGTATGATATGTTCTCAAGTAGTAATCTGTGTCATTTGGGATTCAGAAAATAAGATAACTTAGTCAAGTAATAGAACTACGTTAGAGCACTGTAAATTCCAAAGTTAATATCGAATCACCTTTAAAATGTATGAAAGAAAAACATTGTTTACACTCTATACAAAGAATAAAATTCGTCAAAACGTATTTATCGATGACTTCTATGGAAAGTTTGAAAATGGGTCACATCTAATAAAGAACTAGGTCCTCCAATCAAATTGAAGAACTACATTTGTTGCATTCCATAACAAGTTGTTTGTACCAAGCCAGTTAAATAAATGCTAGTTTGTCTAAATAAACTTAAGAAAAAGATTGAAAATGGGTCACTTGAGATCCAAACTTCAAACAGCGACAAGTGCGCCTTCGTGTTGGAATGGTAAGAGCACGATGTTAACACCTTTAATTATTTTGTTTTCTATCATGAATGGTTCTTTTTCATTTTGAGGTTTTATTGAGCATATTGAAATTGTTTCTTAACCTAAACGTTTTCTATTTCTATATTTGAAGACTTCCTGCAAATCATAGTTTTATTTTTATTTACAAAATATATTCTATGATTTCCTTCATCATAATATTTCTATTTTTGCAATAACGGAAACAAAGCTTTCATAAACTCAAAAATAATATTTGTAAGAAGGTAATTTTCATCAATTAAGGCATTGAAAATATCCCAAGTATCTATCAGTTCTGTTCTGTTCAGTACACCTTTATCAACTCGTAATATTTCCATTTTATGACCCCAAACTTCAGCGCAATAATTGAAAAAAAAATAGAATTGTGATTTTTATAATTTTCGTGACAAAGTTTAAAGCTTTGCAAAAATCAAGTATTCCTTTATGATTAAGTAAGAGTGCAAAACTATTGTACTTTAAAATGACAAATTTATTATTTGCAAAAGTGTAATTTTTATACTTTCAGGCATTGAAAATATCATTCAATTTTTTCTTACTTTAAACATAAATATTTTTTCTATTTTTTGATTTGCAATATCTGAAATAAGTCTTTCAAAAAAAAATTTAAAAATTAACATGTGTACGAAGGTGATTCTTGTATCTTCAGATATTAAAAATGTCCTTTTCATTGAGTTTATTTAAAATCTGATTTTAATATAATTTAATCGAGCCGTAAGATTTTGAAAACTTCCAATTGCACCACAGTATAGAAAAAACGATTGAATCTTTAACTTTAAGTTTGAAATTCTGTCCATCATTCAAAATAATAAATTTGTTATAAATCTGTGAATACTCTATTAAATGAATAATTGTAAATTCGTAAAATATTAATAGCAATCTAAGAAAGTCGCTTTGACATCATTATCTGAAATTCCTACAGACATCAACTCCTTTGACCAAACTATTACCATGAGGTGAGCTATTGTGATCGCATGAAGTCCGACCCGTGTCGTCTGTCTGTCCACCGAACTTTTGTTAATATTCTAGATGTAAACTTTTACTTTCAATTGTCATGGGAATTGGTCATAAGTTTTGTCTCAATGATTTATAGGTCTTGTGTGAATCTTGTTTACTTTAGGTGGGAAATGATGTCACATAGTCAAATTAAATACAACAAATATGTACACACTCAAAACGCAACGTTGATCGATATCATGGACATGTTGCGTTTGTCTCAATTGTTTCTAGAATCTGAATGACTGGGGGTCAAAAATTACGTCACTTAGTCAAATTAAAGAAAAAATTGTTTACACGGTACATACCACATTTTATATTCAATATAATTGTAAATTGGTAAGAATGAACCTTGGTCAAGTAATTAAGCCACCAGAACGCTTCAAAATGAAACCTTGATACCACTCTGGAGGCCGCATTTATAACATAATTGTCAAGGAATGTGAGTGCTTCTCTCAAAGACTTCTAGGTTCATGGTGAATTTTGGTCACCTGAAAGAATACAGTTGGTCACCAGGATTAATTGAAGGTAAATACTCTACACGTCATATAACATAGCCAATCATTATGTTGCTTGATAGAATGTCGTATTTGTGTTTATGATAAATAGTTGAAATTTGCATTTTGGTTACATTTGGCAATAAGTAGTTCATGTTCTTGAGTTCAAATCTTGGTCATCTTGGATCAAAAACTACGTCCACGACAACAATACATAAACCATTGAAATAAATTCCCCAAATTGTGTATGCCACTTTTTAATCACGAGTGTCCAATGCGTTATAATGATATTTAATTTTTACAAAACAATGTAAAAGAAAATGAATTGCAGTGATAGTTTTAATCTTGTAACAAGATTTTCCTATTTTCAAGAAAGCTAGGATGTTAACCTTTACATGTTAAAATGCAGCATCTTCGTATGGAATACAGTTTAATACAGTTGACTCTCAGTATCTCAAACTCGCTTACCTCGAATTTCAGTTTAAGTCGAAGACATTCTAAATTCCCGTCAAATTTCCTTCTTTATGTACACTTGCAGCCACTTCTAACCCGACACTTTTCAAATTCGATTTTCTCGAATACGGTTCAACATATTCATTTCAAATTAAATGTTATGCTGTTTGGCAACATTAGCTGTATAAAAATGATAAAATCTTTCAACTTGACGATCGGTTACTTTTGCACGAGTCACAGGTACGATTTCACCATTTTACACGAGGAAATGTAGGTGAGCGAAACATATCGACTTTCATTTTCATTTTATTATTCTATAACGCAATTCAAACCGTAAAAACAGAATTTTGATTTAAAGAATCAGTCACTTCGAATGAATAACCAAGAGCGTGGTCGCGCAATTGACATCAGTATTGCTTGTCGGCCAATCACTCAGACACGTATATACATGTATCATATTTATTAGCAATAATTTTGTTTGCAAACATATGCAGTATCAACCTGTTCACTATAAATCGTAACAAAGATAGAAATTTATCTGTAAAATACAATTAACATTGTATACACAAAGAAAAAAGTTAAGCACCCCCTGAAAGTTTAAGATTGACTTATCTAACGAAGCTTTATCATGAAAATACCATCAAATTGAGCTAGGGAAAATGAATGTAATCCGTGACAGCAACCCTCTGGCAAACAGAAAACGGCAAAACTATAATAATATGTTGGGCTTTTTGGGTGATATTGTTGAACAATCAACGGGTGCCGTTTTATCCGAAATCATAAACTGCTGCAGAGGTCATAGGAAGATTTTAGGTGGCGAATTAGAGTAAAAATGCAATTTTGAGTCTTCCGATGACATCCGTACTTCATACGTTGAGTACCAGAGTTAACCTTCACTGTGCGTGGACGACAATCATAACACTGACTAATCTGCCTCCATATGAAGGTCGGATCTTTTTAAGACAATCTGCTTTCACTCGCAGGACAAAACTGACATCGGTTCGTGCAGTTCGTGTAGAGGGTTGCTGTTATGATTTTATAGCATTTTTTCCTTCGTTTATTTGAAGGTGATTTCTTGAAATAATTTTTTTCAGTCACTACATAACCTCCAAGGGGTGCTTAACTTTTTTCTAGGTGTGTATTTCGTTTCTTTACTCGGATGTACTGATTTCATTATGAATCGATGAATTTTTCTCATTGTTGGTATTTCACGTTATGTCATTTTGTGAATTCGGATTTTACAGTGATGTTTTTATTTGTTAAGTTTTATATGTATTTGTTAGTCAATTAAAATTGAATTTCGCAGAAGAACGTATGATGTGTTGAATTAATTATATTCTAAATTTGAACGAATTCCGCATACAAATAAATCCAGTTCTACCGAATTATATAAGTGTCGGGTTAGAAGTGACCTCAAGTGTATGCTGAAATATATATGCTGCAAATGTGAGAAGAGAATTCGTGAAATTCATTTGAGGCGCATTGCACCCTAAAACTCATTGAGTATATCCTATAAGTAGAGCAACAAATGTGCATGTATAAAACGTGGCTTACTTAAGGAGAAAATTTGCAAAAAATGTAACATGCTGAGTTATATACCAAATTATTCAGAAGATATTGAGGTTGATTGAACAACAGATAAAAATTGCCGACCTTTGGTGGAAAATTGGAAAAGGTGAATGGTCAATGTCAAATAGAACACCAAAATAAAAACATACCTTGAGGTACTTGAATCTTGAATAGTGTTTTTAAAACACATGTTATGGTGAAATATTAGAGTTACCATAACACATCAATACCCATGCTACAGTTTTCTTCTCCCAAAATCAAGATCAAGGTCATTTCAAGGTCAAAATGCAAAGCTGTGTTCAAAATATGTCCCTCTGTTAACTTCTGATTCTTTCAGAAGTACATGTACCGATAAAGATTGTTGCACATTTTCATAAACTTCTATTCATTCCATTTAAAATGATACCAACTTTGAGTATATAATTTATATATGATAACGAAAATTCGGGACACACGCTTTTCCATTTTTACGCGAATTTGAAACAGCAAGTTAACCAGCTAAATATTCATAGTTTGCATATGTATGAAGTGTGATATTAATTAATAAAATACTATTTATTAATTAATTGTAACTGAGCAAGTAACACTAGTTTCATAGGACACAATATACAAGATTATAAATGCATACTTTGACGTGTGTACCTTTATCAGGGGAACAGTCTATGTAGCCACCGTTAGAAGTTTTGCTGGAGGGAAATCTCAAATGTAAACAATTACCAATTCTTGTCTCACTGACTAGTAAGAATGTAAAAATGGAACATAACTGTTTGTTTCACATCCAGTTTTTGAATGAGAGCATTTTGCAACAGCAACTGTGGTTTCAAATGTATCTATGATGATATTTCTCCTCTCAAATAGTTTATGTAACAGTTAGACTGAGTATGACATTATGTAGTTTCAAAGTTTATTAAACATAGATTTTGTATTTGCTTTTACCAATGTATAGGTTATGTCTAATAACGTCTTTAGATTATGATTTATAATTGTAGCCTTTAGTATTCTTTAGCTAAGAAATAGAACCACAATGAAATGATAGCACGCCTTTCTACCACTAATGGTGATCTCGTAGCCACAGTTGCCGGTACCATCGGTAAAAAGTCATGTTATGCAAAGCACACCAGAGCAAACAATTGCAATTGATAGGCAACAATACAACTTATAAGCGAATTTCTTTACCATGGCAGTAAACTACCTGAGATTTTATTTGTTTAATACTTGTTGAAAACTAAACTTACTAACCATGTATACAGTGGGGGTCTTACTGAAAATGTTATCATTTTGTTCTGATTATTATTGTATAAACTAGACACACTATCTTAGTATGCACTCTACATGTATTATGCATGTATATACACACTTCTTCTCTGCACGAACTATTAACATTTACACACTGTTAGACATTTGAATGAACTGAAACTAAACATTCCTCACTACTTAACTAATTATTTACTAACTCAATAATCAGTAGCATAACAAGTAACGTACTTAAACCGCGTTATGTACTTACTTTCTCCACAGGTGGACTTTCAGCAGTATTACATTATGAAAAGCCAAACACCATTGTACTCTCACCACCCCCTTGAAGCGGACTGGAAATAAAACTGAAGCAACCACCCACAGCTAAATTGCTTAAAATGAAATATCTTGTGTATAACAGTATAACATTAGGGATATTTTGTAATGACAAATATTAGGGAACTAGGAGTGTTTTCCATGCAAAAGCAATGCCTGACATGCTTCAAGAAAAGTCAGATATTGTATAAAATCCCATTCTATTAGCCCAGCCTACCAACCACGATTCAGTGTACACGACTATTAAACGTTGTAAGGAGCAGTTTAGCGCTCTTGGTCAGGACTTTTGTCCTGTTGTATTTGATTTGGATTAACTGACAAAAGCAGTAGAGATTCTATTGGCAAGATAGCTTGAGTTGTGTGGCGTCATTCTTCTAGATGGGGGATTGCACTTGCTTATGGTGTATCTGCAGGTATCAGCTACGTTTACAGTGATCTGGGTCTCAAAGCCCTGCTTTTCGAGTCTGAGGTGTTTGCCCCCTAGAACAGCTGATCAAATTCTCACTGGTAAAGATTTTGACAGAGGCCTCCGTGCAATTTTGATTAAGTTCTTAAATCACGATGTCTTCAGAATATTCGAATCTGGTATGGGGCCAACGGGCATAACATATTAATATCTATCTATTTAGCAAGGTAGAAGTGAGTGTCTTTAACATCATATACTGTAAGGCTTACAAACAATATGAATTAAATAGAATAAGAAAACGAACTCCTCTTTAAATCAAATATTTTATTTCACTCTTTATCAATTTGCTATTTATTCAAACAAACAAAAATTAATGGTGTAATACATTAGTTTGCACGTTATTTACACCTTACATTCATATTTATTTAGGAATAGTTTTCGTTCATTTTGATTGTTTTCTGATCTTATCGGAAATGATCGTTACCCTAAAAAGTTTTATATCATTCATTGCACATTTTTATTTTCATTAACTAAATCGCATTTAATTATTAGTTCGACTGTTTTGTTATGACTGAAATAAATCGTTCAGAAGCACTAATTTGATGTCTGACAGCACGCAATTTTTCTATCTTCAGGCATTAAAATTATATATATACATGTATGAAGTTTGTCCAACCTTGAGCTTGAATTAGTATTTTATTTTACGTTGATCAACTCGTTAGGTTTTCAAAACCCCACATTTCTCAACTGTATAGAATATAATCGCATGTGAGTTTTGTTATATACCTGTGAATTATCTGTCGTACACAGCGAACTTGATGATTATTTCAATTTGTTTTCTTTGATGAATAGTTTTCTTGAACTTATCGGAAATGTTTTCTTAACCTGAAAGTCTTCAGTTTATTCATGTCAAGATGTCCTACAAATAATGTTGTTTATTGCATATTTACTTAATCTTATTTTATGTTTTCATTAATAAATAAACATCTTTTTCGCAATAACTCGCATAATTCCTGCAACCACTAGCATTGAAAATATCCTTAAAAATATTTTCTAACTTCAAGTATGATTCTGTCGTTATCGTACATTTATCAACTGTAAATAATCTCTTGTAGATCCCAAACTCTAGAGCCATAACTGAACATTCTTTATAACGTTGAGAAATTGAATTAATATGTGACAATAGTAAAAGCAATCTAATAAGCAAGCTAGAAAAGATATGCTTTGGCATCCTTAACAGCAACGATTACAGATCACACACTTATTTTAAAGTGGAAAAAGAAATCCTTATAATCTCAAAGATTATATTCCTTTATAAATGTGTCAACGTTTCAGTAATTCAAACTCCAAACTTTTCCAACTCTGTAGAACAATAGTATTGCACGATTATAAGCAATCTAAGAGTCACGTGAAAGATATTTTCAAAACCTAAAGATGTGTGAATTAGTTTCTTACAAATGTTAATTGTGTGATTTTTGACAACAACGCTCATTGTTTTCTGCAGCAATATTCCAAACAGGGAAATACAATTTGACACTGGTTTCTAAAATTTTACAATAGCCGTGGAGTATTTCCATGTTTGAAATACTGCTGCAGAAAAACGAGTGAATGTTTTTTTTCCCTTAGATTGACCTGGGTGGTCTTCTGTCCTAATTTCGATTAATTGCATGTTCATAACAGTCAGAGATATACATTGCACATCAATGGACGTAAAGTTCTTTCAACTATAATTAAAAATAGGCATGCTTATTTACTGAAACGTATATTGACCCCTATTATATATCTTCTACATTTGTTTAAGTTATCAAGATATGTGTGTATTATATAAAAGTCATCAAATACTTGTGACTAAATAACTTGTTGAAGTATAACATAAGGGAAACTACGAGATATTTGTGCTGGTTGTTATGTTTTTGTAGATGAATGTTATAAAGATCATGTATTGTAGTTGGTGATAACGTTTCGTCAGCAAATATAAATTTTGGGAATAAGTATATGACAAATATTTGACACATTGTACTACATGTAAACTAATGAGTTGAATATTTCCTGCCAAAATAAAAGTGTCAGAAAACACAAAGAAATATTTCTCCCTCACCTTTAACTTCCTCCACTTTTAAGTTGACATACATTTCAGCAGAAATGAATCATAACTTTTCACTATGTAGATTTACAACAATATAATTGGTAAAAAGAGTATGAATGACTGATAAATACAAATTCCTTAAAACACAAATTAACTACAGTAAATTAACACTTTGTGTATTCGTTCTTAGACAGAACAGTAAATAATTTGAAACTTATATATAGGCTCAAAAAAGAAAAAGAATGTTTTTTACTAACTTAATTCATATATATAAATGGGGTCAATATACGTTTCCATACTTATTCATGTACAACCTATTTACATCATCTGTATTGGATACTTCTCGAAAATTACAAAGATATTTGATGAGTAGGAAACCCTACTTTCGTTTCTAAAAAGGCAAAAAACAATTAATTAATTCTTCTGTTAAACTCAAATTTTTAACACAATATGGTCACTTTCGATGCAGTATGTCATATTATTCTTTCTGAGCAGACGTTTGTTTCAATTCAACATTAAAAAAAAATTGGATTTGGTCTTAGTTACGGAAACGTATATTGACCCCCTTTATATATGTTCTACATTTCCTTAACTTGTCAAGATATGCCTTTATGATATATAAGTTATCAAATACTTGAGACTAAATAATTTGTTGAACTATAACATAAGGGAATCTAGGAGATATTTGTGGTGGTTGTTATTTTTTTGTACATGAAGGTTGTTTTTTATGTGTTGCAGTTCGTGATATTTTTGTCAGCAAATATCATTTTATGAAAATAAGCTTTTAAATTAACTGGGAATAAACATAAGAAAAATATATGACATGTTGTACTGAACTAATGAGTTGAATAAAATTGTTAAAAAGGATATGAATTGCTGATCAAAACTTATTTCTTAATTAAGATACAGAAGAACAACTGTAAATCAGAAGTTTGTGTCTTCGTTCTTAGACAGACCATTAAATACGGTGAAATATATATAGGCTCAATATAAAAAAATAATATTTTTTATGAATTAAATTTATATATATAAAGGGGTCAATGTACGTTTCCGTACTTAATAATGGACCTTTAAGAACTCGTCTGCATTTCATTGTCACTTTATCTCGTAATATTTTTAAACCATACATTTCAGAAATGTAAAGAACATACATGTTACACGACTTTTAAATTTGAATGTTGATAATTTAAATAACCAATCTGTTATTCCAGTGAATTATCTATTATACATGAAATCCCAAACTTTATCGCGATCCATAAAAATTCTTTTAATTGTGTGTTCAGAATTTTAGTGAACATTTTAAATGAAATTTAATAAGCAAGACAGAAAAGAGTCGCTTTGTTATCATTTACGTAGCGCTTAAAGATAATAAATGAATATTTCCAACTGTAAAATTTATTATATTGCACGACATTAAACCTGATATCAGATTCCCTAACTTTCTTTTATTAAGTGTTGAAGTGTTAGTGGGTACATTGGAAATGTTTTTAACCTGACTGATTTCAGTTGATTTATTTCAAACTGTAAAAAGATGCTTTTTAGTCTTATTTACTTATCTTGTGTCATGGTCTCATTGATCAAAGTACATTTTATATGCAATATCTAAAGTAAGTCCTTCAAAATACATTTTTTTAATTAACGTTTGTAAAAACGTACTTCTTACTGCTTTATATATTGAAAATATCCTTTAAATGTTCTTAACCTTAAGCACAAATCTGTTTTATATTATAGCTTAAGCAACAAATTTAATATTGGCGCTGAAATAGTCATTTGATATTTCTAACCTTAAGCATCTATCTGTATTTCAAAATAGCTTGATCAAGTTTTAAATTTTCCAAAATAACCCACGTTTCATAGCTGCATTGAACAAACGATTGTGCGGACATTAATCTCCTTGTAGCACAATTACAAGTAATTTTAAGACATACATTTGCAAGTTATTGGAAACGTATATTCAGTTTATTATCTTTTATTGATAGTGATATCACATCTTGAGGTTTTATTGAGGTAATTGAAAAGGTTTAGTAGCCAACAAGTTTTCAGGTTATTCATTTGAAGATATCCATCAATTCATACTGTGGTTTTATTTTCTAAATCTTATTTTATGATTTCATAAATTGGAGAATTTTTTTTAATCAATAAATGAAATAAGTCTTTCACAATCACAAATTTAACGTCTGTATGAATCTGATTGTTTTATCTATAAACATTGATATATACACTAAATATTTTCCTTTATGAATAAAATGAACTGAAATAAGTTTTTTAAAACTAAAATTTCACAGTAACATGCATGTTCTGAAAATATCTTTAATTTCTTTCAAACCTTAAGCATAAATTTGTATTTTTTGCTACTATATCAACTCGTTATATTTTCAAAACCCCACATTTCACAACTGTATCGAATATAATAGTACAATCGTTAATTTTGCAATTCTACGAATCATTCAAATAGTCATTTTGTTTAAACTCGTTCAATTCTCTACAGCACACCTTAAAATTCTGGGCAAAAAATCTTAAGAATGGTGAGTTTATTAGTTTAGTTAAATATGAATAGCAATCTTGTTAGCAAGACTGAAAAAAGTCGCTTTGACATCATGAACTGTAACGTTTTCAAATCAGAGAATTAATTTGAACTGGAAAATGAAATCCTTTTTATCTTTTCAACAACTTGTATTTTGATGAAAACCAAAAACTTTCTCACTGTACAGAACTTTAGATTGCACAATATTTACACATTAGTTTCATGTTTTTTTGTTTCATGACCTGATATACATGTAATCACGTGAGAAAATCGGCTGATGTCCGTCGTCTGTCGTCTGTCTGCCTGGCGCCTGTCATCAGTCTGTCCACACTTGGTTCGTTAACACTCTAGATGTCAAATTGCACATCAAATCGTCATGAAAATTTCTTAGAATGCTTAAAAGATTTCTAGGCCAAGTTTGAATTTGGGAGACCTGGGTCAACTTCTAGGTCACTCGATGGAATCTAAGATCAAATTTATCAACAGTTTACGGGTCGCGTTTATTAAAAAATTGTCATGTAAATTGTTCACAAAGTTTGTCTCAATGATTTTTAGGGCATGTGCATCTGAGAGTAAACGCTTGGAAACCCGGTCAAATCACAGGAAAACAACGTAACTATTTCGAGAGACCAGATTTAGTATCTAATCGTCATGAAAATTGGTAGGAATGTACGCCTAATTGATTTCTATGTCATGTATGAATTGGTTAACCATGGATCAAAACTAGGTCACCAAGTCAATTCAAATAAAACTATGTTAACACTCTCGAGGCAACGTTTATTATTTTTATCATTCATGATGAAGATTGTGTAGAATGTGCGTCACACTGATTTTTAAGAAATGTTCGAACCCGGATCACCTGGGCTGAAAAACTGGGTCACACTGTCAAATCAAAGACAAAGGCATTGTAAATGATCTAGAGGTTATATTTATACTCCAATCATCATGAAAAAATGTCAGAATATTTGTGTAAATGATTGTAAGGTGCATATTGAATATGGGTTACACGGGGTAAATGACCAAATCATCATGGAAATTTCTCGTAACGTTTGCCCTGCTGATTTCAGGTCACACTTGAACCTGAATTAAATAAGTTTAAAAACTAAGCCACAAGGTCAGATCTAAGAAATATTTTGTCATTCTAGAGGTCACTTTTAAAATCCAATCTACTTGGAAATTGGTCAGAATGTTTGTTCCAGTGATTTTCGGGTCAAGTTGGAAACCTTGATCTCTTTTTGCTTATAACTATTTCACTAAAACTGAGCGGTAAAAATGTTATTCACACTCTGGATGCTACATTTAATACCTAATTTTCATTTGCTCTGAGTACTTATCTTGTTGATTTCTAAGTCCAGCTTTAATGTTGATCACTATAAATTAAAACTAGGTTACTAGGATAGATAAAAGAAAACCTATAGCAGCCACATTATAGATAATCATGTTAAATTATCAGAATATTTGTCTTGTGAATTATTTCTATTCTGTATAGAATGTCTGTCACAATAGGTCATAAGTAGGTCATTACTCAAGTTATGATTTTGATCATTTGGGATAAAAAAACTAAATCACTTGCTCAAATAACGAAACAGACTTTGAACAATGTAAAATCAAAAGTCAAATAACTGGAAAACCCTGTGGACACTCCGAAAGCTACCGTTTGCACCCAATCATCCTGAAAGTTATTCAGAATGTCTAACACGATTAACTCTAGGTCATATTTGAAAGTGTATAACTCGAGCTCAAAAGCAGATAATAATGTCAAATCAAAACGCACCTAGAGGTAATTTTTAACCCCAATAAAGACAAATTATAATTTCTTGGTGATCTCTGGGCCATGTTTGCAACTGGGTTGAATGAGGTAAAAAAACTACGTCTCGTAAACCAACCTCGGTGATCTTCAAGGAAAACGAAACTTGGTCACTAGTAAAAACTAGTATTGACATGTTTTGATAAATCAGCCTGCTGTTCAAAACAGCTTTTACATCAACTACAAATGCTACTGTGTAGCTATGGGTAATGGAGGTATCAGAATGTACCTGGGATGTACCATTGGCGTAGTGGTGTTCTGTTATTAATTTTGCAATGACATTTTGTGATTTTATTTTTTTATATTGTACAAATAATGTAAATATCTCATGAAATTTAATAACATGCATGTAAAAATGTTCAAAACTTCAACATATTAGCCATCTGAAAAAAACCAACACAAACAGACATCTCTTCCTGGAGATACAACAATTTCAGATGTTTATAATGAAAGTTAATTCCTAAAATAAAATACAAGCTTTAAATTTATTTGATGCAAAAGTGTTCGCAGTGAAAATTTTATTTGTAAAATATACCCTCAACCTTGACGTAATTTTGAAGCAAAGATATATCCCTTAATATTGGGACTTTTTTGACTAAATGTGTTCATAAGTAAATACAGTATAGCAAAGAGTCCAAATTGTCTTACATATACCGGAATTCCGTCTAAGATCGCTTACTTTCTATAATTATACAGTGTTAACACCTTTTAGAATCATTTACATTAATTATCTAGAAAAAACCATGTCAACCTCTTAGGATAGAAAAAGAAAGTTAGCCTGAAATGAATGGCAAAATTCAATATCATAATTTAAAATCTTGCGGGAACATATTTAAATATCCCTTTCTACATTTTTACGAAATTACACTTCATTTGTATTAACCGCGTACCTTGTTATTATATATGACTATTCCGTCTAAGTATTGTTTGTATAAGACTGAATACCATACAGAAATTGAACATATAACCTGCACTGTGAGAAGATTACACAAATCATATTCCCGGTCAATTCTTACGGAAAAGTATCTCTTTTTAATGGGACATTGGCTTGAGATTAAATTACTAATGAACATGTTATGAAAAAATGTATAGCGTGAATCAGCATATTTACCAAATGATTATTAACAATTCAGATATTATTTTAAGTGTGATGAAAATAAGTGTATGTATATCTCATTAATCATATAGTATGTTGAAATAAATGATAGAAAAAAATTTATACAGTGTACCATACAGCTATTGAGCATATAACATACTGTGTGAAAATTATTCTAAACATATTCAGGGTCAATACGGACGGAAAAGTATATGCTCACTTTTCAAAGGGTCAATGGCTGTGAGAGAAAATACTAACGAACATGCGTTAAAAAAATGCATAGCTGATCGCATTTTTCTATTATCACTTATAATACAATTCAATAAGGTAAGTTACATTCTCCGTAGAGCGAATCCATAAACTAATTTGCAAAGAAGTCATTAAAGACCATATGTCAGGAATCAAGTAACTTTCTTGTAATAGCTTTGTTTAAAGAGAAAGGTGAACAATGGAATTATTGACTCACTGAGCGAAGATAAACGACAGCCGTTATGTTATTGAAAGTTAATGGACCTAACGAAACATTCTTTACGAAACAATTTATTTGTATGTATTAAAGGGATCACCTTTTCTTTTCACCAAGTAACCAAACCGTAAGCTGTTTCTTTTTATATTTTCCCGGACCAATCATGCGGTGCAAATCATCTGACGCAAGTTTATTTCAAATTTGTCACTGTCTCATAGAGAAATACTCATTACATTACATTTTCATTTAAGTAACTAAGATTATAGCATAAATATGTTCCTTCCAAACCATGCGTTTGTTGCTTTATATCTAGAGTTGTATTTGCAATATTGAAGACACTAGTGCACGGAACAATAGGAGAAAGCTACTTCAAATGTCAAAAGACAAACATTTTCATTCCTATTGCGTCCATAATGTAATGAATCGACACCTGTCTAAAAATCGTTTATGAAAGGAGTTATTATATATTCCGCACTTGAAAATATCCATTAACTATTAACAAACTGAAAAAAAAAAATCTGTATTTCATAATCCCGTTATTAACTCGTATGCTTTTCAAAACCCCAAATTTCACAACTGTAAAGGCGTAAAAATTTTACGATGATTAACTATGGAATTTTGTCATTTGACTAATGATACTGTTATATACTTGTGAGTTACATTTGTATCTGTTGCAGACCCAAAACTTTATCAAATTATTTGAAAGTATTTTATAATTTCGTGAAAATATTTAAATAAGCCTAATACACAAGCCGGAAAAGAATCACTGTAAAGCTTACAGATCTTACATTAATATAAAATTAGAAAATGAAATACTTTTTCAGGTCAATGATTATATTTTACTGTAGCTAAAATTGCCATTCATTAAAACCCGAAACATTTTCAAATTTAAAGAACATTCATTTGCACGATATGTTTGTCTTATATTCATTTTCAGATCTTTATATGTAGTTATTTTTTATTTTGAGGATTGAGTGTTTGTTAAGCTATCAGTTCACAATTCATTGACTTGAAGATATCCTGTACTTCATAGAACGACTTGTTTTCTAAATCGGCGGACGACTATTTAGGCCGAAACTAAATTAGTATTTCAAAAACTCTACTTGACATTTTTAAGAAAATAATTGATGCATCTTCAGGCATTGAAATTATTCTTTAACCGTGGGCATTAATCTTTAATTTCTTATAACACTATCAACTCGCTTGATTTTCAACTCTCGAAATACCACATCTGATAGCCTCAATGAGATATTGTGATCGCACGACCCGTGTCGTCTGTCGTCTTTCTGTCCTCAATTCATTTATTAACATTTTAGATGTCAACTTTGATATTCAATCGTCATAAAAATTTGTAAATGGGTTCAAAATGTTTGTCCAAATTATTTATAGGTCCTGTTTTACATGTAATCTGTTTTACGTAAAGCGAAAAGTTAAGTCATATTGTCAAATCAAATAAAAAATAGCTCTGTGGACCACATGCATTTATCAACCATCATGCAATTTAGACAGGTGATTCGTCGCAATGATTTCAAAAACTAGGTCACACGTTCGAATCAAATTAAAAAGATGTTTATATTCTACATGCAACATTTAATATTCAAGCTACTAGTGAATTGGTCTGAATATTTGTCCCAATCATTTGTACGTTAACCCGGGTGATTTAGTGTTAGTACATGTAATTAGGTCACTAGAACGATTCACATTTATAACATAATTGATACGGAATTTGGCGGTTATATATTTCTACATTTCTACAAATCTTCAAAAGTTTGATAACAAAAGCTTAGAAATATGTTTCGTCATAACCAGTAAACGTTGACAGATCATCCTACAGTCAAGTAGTAGTTCAATGTCGTTTTAAATATCATTTTATCCAATGTCCTAAATTTTCCTCCTTAGACTTTAAATTATACGTGTAATATTTAAGTAGTCCCATAAGCAAAATTGACATTTTTTCGAATAATCTACACCTAAGTGTTTGAAACTCCAAACTTCAGATTTGCAGTCAAGTGATTTTGTTAAAGACTTCTTGTCCAATTTAAAACCTGATTAATTATATATTTCTATACCTGTATTCTGTATTTATTTCAATTAATTACTATTAATACAGAAAAAGATGTATTGTAATTCACCGAAGCAATCATACTGTGTACCTACAAGTACATATTAAATATGACGTAGCTCTTAGAGTCCAAAGAAATTTGTATTGAACACAATAAATTGCTTTCACTGAAGACATTGTACAAAATGTTAGCTAACTATTTGGGACATAAACGTTTTTTTTCAAATATGTTAACTTGAAGATGCAACAGAAAATAGTTTTTATATATTCATTAATATTTAAATTTTCCTCCACAATTGTCTAACCTCAAAATTAAATCCTTAATTCAATATATCTTAATTAACTCGTGAGCTATTTAAATCCCATTATTTTACTGTAAAAGAAACTATAAATCGTTCGAACTTGAACTCATATATTCATTTTATTCTATTGATGTTTGTTTTTTATTTTAATGTTTGAAATTATTTTATATGCGAACTTTACAATAACATTTCTATTATTTGTTTATGGTGTCTTGTAATCTATAATTTCATTAATTTGGGTAACATAATCGCACTAAAGGGTATTTTATTTATTGGGTAATTATACCTTTTAAAGACTAAACAATTATTTTTCCATTAAATATCAACTTTAAGGGATTATTAAAATCTTTGGTGTAAAGGTTGGTTTTAGCCGCAGAAAATATGTCAAATATTTTATAGAAATATTCTTAGTAAACCGTTTTAATGAATAAGTGATAACGCGAAAATCATTTAAATCCCCAAACTTCACAAGTGTAACAAACTGGTTTTGAAATACAATTGTTGTAAAAATGTCAAGCCTGCTATTAATTAATTATGTATTCTTGTATAACAAAGAGCTGTTTAGTTTCCAATGTTATACCTCTGCTTACATTTCATCTTTCCACTTCACGTTCGTAAGTTTTAGCAAGAATGTTGTTCTTTTTTTCATTTTACAACAAAATTAAAATCAACCTGAAGATATTTTAATATATGTAAAAAAAAGCTCATGTGTGCGTCTGTATATTTGTTTTATACCAAATAATATTAGAAACGGTCTCGAAAATGAGAGACATAGTAGTGAATTTAAAATAAAGGTCAAGAATATTTAGTCTGAAATTCTGTCAGTCATTCAAATGATCGTTCTTTTTATATACCTGTGCATTATATGTTGTGAACCCCAGGCTTCGGTGCTATTACTGAACACTCTGTATGATGGTTTGGTGGTGATTTTAAGGCTACCGTTTTTATTTAATTTTATATTCGCAACTTTTCATTTATGCAGCTCCAATTTATTTCCAAACGTAAATATCATACATTTTGTATTAATAATGTACCATATCACACATTATATACAGTTTTCTATTTTATAAATAGTTCTATTTCATTTTGAGGTTAGAAAACGTTTCATATCCTTTACATTTTTTCAAAAACACACAATTCAAATTTTTAAGGATCTTATTCTTATACTTCCAGGCATTTAAATTATCAGTTAATTTTTTGTCTAACCTAAAGCATCAATCTGTTTTCCATTATATATTTACAAAGAACCTAAATTTCACAACTTTGTAGCACATAATACTTATGGTTTTTGACTAAGACAGCGCAATAATTGCAAATTCATTAAAATGGGGAATAAATTTATAATTGTAGTAAAAATATTAAAAGGAATAAAATAAAAAAGCCAGGGAAGAGTCTTTTTGGCATGATCAACTGTAACGCGCGGAAATCATACACAAGAATTTTTCTAGAAACTGAAACTATCGTCAATTTTTATCTTTCACTATAACTTTATGAATTCGTTATTCATTCTAATCCTTGAGTTTTTCAACTGTATATATCATTAAGGTTGCACAGTATTAACATTGATACATGCACGCTACTATTTTTCATTGTGAAAATATTATAATTGGCATTGGTTTGTTGACCTTAAATTGTCAGTTTATGCTGCAAGTCATATTTTGATTTTGATTGTCTAATTTATATTTTAATATTTTATTTATCAGAACAATTTCATTTTTTTCAATACCTGAAAGAAGTCTTTCAAAAACACAAATTTATCATTACATAGAAAAACATTCTTCTAATCTTAGGCTTACAAATTATGCTTCTATTGTTTTTAACCTGAAACATTAATCTGTAATTCATTATTATTTTATCATCTTGTTATATTTATAAAAACCCCAGATTTCACAACTGTAAAGAACATAAGATTAATGATATTTAACTCTTAAATAAATTATTTGTACATTAGAATTACCCTTCTGATATATACCTATGAATAATCTGTTGCACATCCTGAACTTAAGCGCAAGATTTCAAAAAATTCTTTGATGGTGAGATTACAAATTTAATGGAAATAAGCGTGATAAATGAACATTCATTTGTAAGAAGAGTTAAGAAGATTATTGAAAATATTTAAAGCAATTTAATAAGCAAGACAGAGAAGAGTCGCTTTAACATCGTCAACTGTAACGCTTGTCGATCAAATAAAATGAAAATTTCAAACTTTATTAAACATTAAATTGCACGAAATATAACACTTTTATTGGTTTTGTTTTCTTTTATGAAAAGTTCTGTTTCATTTGTAGGTTTTATCAGAGATATTGGACATACCTGAAAGATTTCTATTTATTCAATTCAAAATGTCCTATAATTAATATTTTTTACATTTATTCACTGCATCTTATTTTATTGTTTCATTAATAAGGGTAATATTTATTGCAAGAATTGAAATAGTTTCTTCAAAAATACAAATTTAGTATTTGTAAAAGACTTATTCTTACATCCTAAGATATTGAAAATATTGTTTATTTTTATTTTTTAAATCTTATTTTATGACTTCATAATCGAGAGTATTTATAGTTTTGCTATTAAATAACTATGTCTTTCAAAATTACAAATTTGACATTTGAAAGAAACTGATTGTTATTTCCAACACGTTTTCCATTGATTCATTTAAAGATATCCTGCAACTCATCGTGTGTGGGTTTTCTTAATTTAATTTATGATCTATCAGTTAAGGTATTTTTTTTCTTCCAAAATCAAAGTTTAAAGTCTGTAAGAAGCCAATTGTTATATCTTTAGACATTTCTATTTACAGGTTATATTTATTTTATATTCCTTTATGAATGAAATGAACTGAAATGAGTCTTTGAAAAAACTTAAATATCGCAGTTGTAAGAAACTAATGTACTACAAGTATCTGCTAGTGTTTCCAACCTTAAGCATAAATATGTATTTCATTGCAACTCGTGATATTTTTAAAACCCCAAATTTCACAACTGTATCGAACATAATAATACGATCTTTAACTTTGAAATACTACCAATTATTTATATAGTCATTCTGTTTTAAATTGTTGAATTATCTGCTGTCTATCTTGAAAATATTGATAGCAAACTAGTATATGAAATACTTTTGAACTCAAATGTTTTATAATTACTATATCAACTTGTTATTAAATCAAGCCTTGAAATGTTCCAGCTTTATAGAGCTGATTGACGATATTTACACATTATGATCATTTTGTTTTCTTTATGACCTGATAGAATCACGCGAGGCAATATAATCAGCTGATGTCCGTCGTGTCTGTTATCAGTCTCTATACACTTGGTATGTTAACACTCTAGATGTCACATTTGTCGTCCAATCATCATAAAACTTGCTCAGAAGGCTTAAATGATTTAGAGACCAAGTTTGAAATTTGGACACCTTGGTCATACGGTCAAATCTGAGATTAACTATATTAACATTTGACTGGTCCCATTTGTTAACAAAAAGTCATGTAAAATGATCAGAATGTTTGTTTCAATGATTTCTACCACATTTGCAACTGAGATAAGAAACTAGGCCAACCGGTCAAATGAAAAGAAAACATTTCTAGACGCCCGACTTAGTATCTATTCGTCAAGAAAGTTTGTTCCAGAGTTTTTTCCAGAATGATATCTATATCATATGTGATTCTGTTTACCTTGTACATGTATCAAAAACTAGGTCACATAGTCAAATCAATGAAAATATTGTTAAAACTGTGGAAACAACTTAATTCATTTTATCAATAAAGAGGAACCTTGCGCAGAATGTTTGTTTCACTGATTTTTAGGAAATGTTCGAACCTGTTTCACGTGGGGTGAAAACATAGGTCAAACTGAAAAATCAAAGACCAAAACTTTGTTTATAATCTAGAGGCCAAATTTATTGTAAGATCGTCATGAGTATGTCAGAATGATTATTTTAATAATTTCAAGGTTCAATTCGAACATAGGCCACATTTTATACAAAACTATGTCACACTGTCAAATCAAATAAATCCTTAAAATACTCCTGAGAGGCCACATATCTCAACCATTGACAATGGAAATGTCTCAGAAAGTTTATCGTGGTAATTTCTAGGTCACATTCGAACATATCCGATATACTTTGAAATTGTAAATAATGTTTATCCTAGTGATTTCAAGTTGAAGTTGTCACTTGATGTTAATAACTATGTCCCTAGAACAGGTCAAATCTTCTTAACGCTCTCGAGGTCATGTTTAAAACCTAATTTTCATGAAATATTCTCAGAGTGTTTTTCTTGTTCATTTCTAGGTGAAACTTGAATATTGGTCACTTGGAAGTGAAAAAGGTCACCGGGATAAATTTCAGACACCCCTTGTTAATACTGTAGTAGCCACATTTATATTCAATCATCATGTAAATCTGTCAGAATGTTTGTTATGTAAATTTGAGTTTATGCTGCATAGAATTTCGGTCACAATTGGTCATAAGTATGACATATTCTCAAGAAGTAATCTGTGTCATTTGGGATTGAGAAAATTAGATAACTTAGTCAAGTAATAGAAGAACTACGTTAGAGCACTGTAAATTCCAAAGTTAATATCGAATCACCTTTAAAATGTAATAAAGAAAAACATTGTTTACACTCTATACAAAGAATAAAAATCGTCTAAACGTATGTATCGATGACTTCTAAGGAAAGTTTGAAAATGAGTCACATCTAGTAAAGAACTAGGTCCTCCAATCAAATTGAAGACCTATTTTTGTTGCATTCAATAACAAGTTGTTTGTACCAAGCTTTTTAAATGAATTCTAGTTAGTCTAAATAAACTCAAGAACAAGATTGAAAATGGGTCACTTGAGATCCAAACTTCAAACAGTGACAAGTGCGCCTTCGTGTTGGAATGGTAAGAGCACGATGTTAACACCATTATTTATTTTTTTCTATCATGAATGGTTCTTTTTCATTTTAAGGTTTTATTGAGCATAATGAAATTGTTTTGTTTCTTAACCTAAACGTTTTCTATTTCTATATTTGAAGACTTCCTACAATTCATAGTTTTATTTTTATTTACAAAATATATTCTATGATTTCCTTTATCATTATATTTCTATTTTTGCAATAACGGAAACAAGTCTTTCATAAACTCAAAACTAATATTTATAAGAAGGTAATTATCATCAATTAAGGCAATGAAAATATTTTAAGTATCGATCAGTTCTGTCCTGTTCAGTAAACCTTTATCAACTCGTACTTTTTCCATTTTATGACCCCAAACTTCAGCACAATAATTGAAAATTCTTTAGAATGGTGATTTTTATAATTTTTGTGACAAAGTTTAAAGCTATGCAATAACCAAGTATTCTTTTATGATTAAGTAACAGTGCAAAACTATTGTACTTTAAAATAACAAATTTATTATTTGCAAAAGTGTAATTCTTATACTTTCAGGCATTGAAAATATCATATAATTTTTTCTTACTTAAAACATAAATATTTTTTCTATGTTTTGATTTGCAATATCTGAAATAAGTCTGTCAAAAAAATAAATAACATGTGTACGAAGGTGATTCTTGTATCTTCAGATATTAAAAATGTCCTTTTCATTGAGTTTATTTAAAATCTGATTTTAATATAACTTAATCGAGCCGTTAGATTTTGAAAACTTCCAATTTCACCACAGTATAGAAAAAACGATTGAACAATCTTTAAGTTTAAGTTTGAAATTTTGTCCATCATTAAAATAATCAATTTGTTATAAATCTGTGAATACTCTATTAAATGAATAATTGTAAATTCGTCAAATATTAATAACAATCTAAGAATCAAGACAGAAAAAAGTCGCTTTGACATCATTATCTGAAATGCCTACAGACATCAACTACATGATTTTTAACGACCATACTATTAACATCAGGTGAGCTATTGTGATCGCATGAAGTCCGACCCGTGTCGTCTGTCTGTCCACCGTTCCTTTGTTAATATTCTATGGGTCAACTTTTACTTTCAATTGTCATGGGAATTGGTCAGAAGTTTTGTCTCAATGATTTATAGGTTTTGTGTGAATCTTGTTTACTTTAGGTGGGAAATGAGGTCAAGTAGTCAAATTAAATACAAAAAATATGTACACACTTAAAACGCAACGTTGATCGATATCATGGACAGGTTGTGTTTGTCTCAATTGTTTCTAGAATCTGAATGACCTGGAGTCAAAAACTACGTCACTTAGTCAAATTAAAGAAAAAATTGTTTACACGGTACATACCACATTTTATATTCAATCTAATTGTAAATTGGTAAGAATGAACCTTGGTCAAGTAATTAAGCCACCAGAACGATTCAAAATGAAACCTTGATACCACTCTGGAGGCCACATTTATAACATAATTGTCAAGGAATGTGAGTGTTTCTCTCAAAGACTTCTAGGTTCATGGTGAATTTTGGTCACCTGAAAGAATACAGTTGGTCACCAGGATAAATTGAAGGTAAATACTCTACACGTCATATAACATAGCCAATCATCATGTTGCTTGGTAGAATGTCGTATTTGTGTTTATGATAAATAGTTGAAATTTGCATTTTGGTTACATTTGGCAATAAGTAGTTCATGTAATTATACAAATCTTGGTCATCTTGGTCATCTTGGATCAAAAACTACGTCCACGACAACAAAACATAAACCATTTAAATAAATTCCCCAAATTGTGGATGCCACCTTTTAATCACGAGTGTCCAATGCGTTATAATGATATTTAATTTTTACAAAACAATGTAAAAGAAAATGAATTGCAGTGATAGTTTTAATCTTGTAACAAGATTTGCCTATTTTCAAGAAAGCTAGGATGTTAACCTATACATGTTAAAATGCAGCATCTTCGTATGGAATACAGTTTAATACAGTTGACTCTCAGTATCTCAAACTAGCTTACCTCGAGTTTCCGTTTAAGTCGAAGAAATTCTAAAGTCCCGTCAAATTTCCTTCTTTATGTACATGTATGTGTTTCAACACCTTTTAAGACAAAATTTACCATACCGAGACTCCGGGTGTGTCGAAGGGACTTTTTGGTCCCGTCAATCAAATTCCAGTGTTTTGTCAACTTGTTAAGTCGCAGTGCGAAAGTCGCCGACCGATCAAAGGTGTGGCGGGTCAACCAAAAGTGAGACGTTGTCATGCCAATTCACACGTATCGTAATGACTGATGTTTGATTTTCATGGATTTACTTTAATTGCCGGTAACTACGTGTAATTAATGTTAAAAAATGCGGTAATTACTTTAAAGACTAAATTTATTTGAGAGGTTAAATGATAATAGTGATTGGGCTTTATCAAATAAGATGATTTCTGAACTAATTTATCAGTCTGTAAAATTAAGTTTTGTAGTTAGATGCTGTTCTTATGTTTAGATTATACGAATGTTCTGACTTCCGGTTCAAGAGACACTACTTTTACTTTCGCCCTATGCGTACTTTCGTTCGGACCGATACAAGTATGTAGATGTGCTTGATATTTATTATTGAATGCTAGTTGGGTATATGCAAAATAAAATGCAATTAAAAATGAATTTGTGTTCCCATGTTTAAGGGAAAATTTGCATCAATAAAATAGATACACATAATTGTCTGTCTTGAAAACAGGGAAATGTGAGCACTTATCGTCCATATACGTCCATACACCATTTAAAAGCCCCTCCTCTTACCTCGAACTTCGTTTATCTCGAAGTAAAAGGCATGGTCCCTTGAAATTGTATAACCCTATTAAATGTTGGAGAGCTACATTATATGTTTATAAAGGATTCTGTCTTTATTTACCAAACTGCAACCATGTGCATGTTATCGCAATTAAGTCTGGGCTTGTTTTCCCTATTAACATCATACAACTATCAACAAATAAAATACTTTTGGGTAGTTTAAGATAGTAATATATGTAGCTGGGAACGATGATGTGACATTGATAACTGTGTCTAAGAAAGAGACGAGACTGTGTCTTATATATGATCGCTGTTTATAGGGTGAATGGCTGTGGGTGGTAAACCTGACGAACATAAAATAAAAGCAAACATAAATACATAGCTGAGATCGTGGGAAAAAACTGTTTAAGAATTCAATTTAGTTACATGTTTTTAAATAAAGTATATGAAAGTTAAAATTCCGTATAAGGTCGTACATGTGTAATTGTTGTTTGCGATGTAACAAAGTAAGTTACCAAAGTTTGAGTTTTGAAAGCGTCTACTTTGACTGAATAAAACAGCACTAGCGTTGAAGATGAAGACCAATTCCGTATGTTACAGTCTCCTTAGATCTAATAAACAGCTAATTGACAAAGAAAGCGTAAAAGAGCAGATGTCAGGGTATGATCAATAGGCTTTCGATTAACTGCTTTGTTTAAATAGAATGGTAAACAAAGGAACAATTGACTCTATGAACGAGAAGAAACGACAGCCGCTGTGTTTCTTGAATTCTTACCTTCGTTAAACATTATTCATATGTTTTAGAGGGAATAACTTTTTTTTTCAAATATACAGTTCCCAAATATTTCTTTTAATATGTTCCCGGACTAATGTGTGACTCATGCTTATATCACTGTCTAATAGAGAAATAGTTACAACATCTTTATTATAATATCTATAAAGGTTTATAGCGTTGCATCCCTCACAGTTAATTCCTATATATCTAGAGTTGTAATTAACATACTTATGATACAAGTGTCTGGAATCATCGAAAAAGGTACTACTAATGTACATTGTAAGTTAGTAAATAAGTTGCTGCCAACGTCCATCTTTTCCACGCAAAAATCAATAAGGGAAAATAAATATTTGATGATGATCACTGATAATGATTTCACGACTCAGGGATTGCGTCGTTGAAAGGTTTTTGAAAATTTTGGAGATTGCTTTCTGTTTGTACTTACTAATGACATTGGATATCACCTATTTATATCCCTAAACTATTAATTGAATCTTTACAGCAGTAAATCCTATATGATACATTACATGGGTCATATATAAATATTTGTGCAGATTTTGCAATTTCAGCCTCTGTGGCTTCAGCTGTAAAATTTATTTGAGTGCACCCTTTTTGTTGCGCTTCCATGCCTCGTGTACTTTAGCTTATACGCTGGTCAGTGGTCATGCAGATGGAAACTTTGTAAATAACAAAAGAGCTTACAATATTTTTGAAAGAGCCAACACTGCCAAAATACGAATTATAGAAGAGTTATTTAGACCAGTAGTAATTTTATTCCCTGCGGAATGATTTAAATAAACTAAAAATGTAGCAATTTATATGTCACCATATACCATTTCCCTTATCTGCGAATAATACACGTACTGTAGTAACACGTAATCGGAATGATTTTGGCTGATGGATATTGTAGGTACTTCCATTCTACGGGTGTATTCACTAGGCATCGTATCCATAAATAGCTTTTATAGCCCTAAATTCAACTGTGACTTTCTGTGGAGATGTATAGGTACGCTGTTTTGTTCTCCTTCAAAAGCGTTTTATCGCTTATCTCATCTCCATGTTGGTTTCAATGTAGAGTATCAGCAGCAGTTATCAAGAGATCAAAGCAATGAAGGGCTAGTAATAACCACAGTACCACATTGCTTTAAAAGAATCATATGATAAAGGCTCCTTTAACTATGTCAACCATTGTGCATATGAAATACTGACTTCATATATACACATACTCCAAACAGGTACTTCATTTGTGTTTGTTGTGTTTTTTTCTTGTAGTTTTTCGCCTGCTCCAACAGTATTTATGTTACGTTCTGGCAAATAGTTTATCAGACAACCATTCCAGGGAAAGATTCGTGTTTGGTGTCGATCTTCAATACGAAACTGCAAACTTTCATACGGTATCAAGTTGACAAAGTAACTACAAGTTCAGAAGTGATCCATCCAGTAACAGAAATGTTGTTTTGTTATTTTGTTATCATTCAAACTTTCAGTTTTGAACATAAGGCATCACACGAAAAAAAGGCCTTCACTTTTGATAGTAGTTTTCTGACTTCAACATTTACCCCATTAAGACATTTTGAACTTTGTTGTTAAACAGATCTTGCAACTATATATGGTTCAATCTACATTTATATCTAAAATGTCGTCAGTAACTTATATAATTATCAAATGTAGACCTTAAGCTTCAGCGCTATAGTATTTAACTTTACATTTTGTCAATCATTTAAATAATCAATCTGTTATATATCTGTAAATAATATGTTAAAGAAATAAACACAAAAAATATAACCATTCCAATTGGAAAGATAAAAATGTTGCATCATATTGCACGTTACAAATAGTTTTATTTCATTTTTAGGTTCATTTAGGTTACTGGAAATGTTTGATGTCCTTACCGTTGTTTCAAAAACACACATTTTACTTTTGTAAGAAACTATTTGTCATACGGTCAGGTACATTTTTCTAACCTGAAGCATTAATCTCTTTTTCTTTACATCTTTATAAAGACCCTAGATTTCAAAACCTATGACTGTATGATCTTGAATCTGACATTCTTGCTCTAATTTTTTATGTTTTAGACCTCGAACTTCAACGTAATAATTGCATTTCATTAAAATGGTGAGTTTATAATTGTAGTGAAAATGTTAAAAGGAATCCAATAAAAAACCCAGAAAAGAGTCTTTTTGATATAATTAACTGTAACACGTAGAGATCATATACTAGTATTTTACTCGAAACTGGAACGATTTTCAAATCAATTTTCATCTTTCACTACGATTATCAATTTGTCATTTATTCAAACCCCAAAGTTTTCCAACTGTGTAGATCATTAGGCTGCACAATATTAACATTGATCTAAGTATTACTTTCCATTGAGTAAAGTTCGTTATTGGCACTGCTTGTTGACCTTAAATTGTCAGTTTGTGCTTTGATTTGATTGTGATTGTCTAATTTTATTTTAAGATTGCATTTATTAAAAAATCACTTTTAAATACTTGAGAGAAGTCCTTCAAAAACACAAATTTAGCATTTGCTAGAAAATATTTTTTACATCTTAAGGCTTTCAAATTATGCTTCACTTTGTTTTTAACCTAAAGCATTAATCTGTATTTCATTATTATTTTATCAACTAGTAATTTTTTGAAAAACCCAAGATTTCACAACTGTATAGAACATATTATTAAAAGCAATTTAATAAGCAGTACAGATAAGAGTCGCGCTAACATCATCAACTGTAAAGCTTACAGCTCACATAAAATGAAATTATCCAAATTCATCAAACAAAAAATTTTACGTTTAACCCTGACATTCCTTTCGTTTTCTTTTAATTATAGTTCTTTATTTAAGTGTTTGGGCTATTTGACCTATTTCTCTACCTGAACCATTTCTGTTTATTCTTTTCAAAATGTCCTATGATTCATACTTTTTATATTTAATTACTTAAATTTCTTTCATGGTTTCAGTATATGTAATTAGAGTACAAATTTATTGCGATTAATTGATTTAAGTCATCACTACTTTATCAATTTCCAAAAACCAAACTTTCACAACTGTATAGACCGTGCGATTGTCAAAGTAGTTCAATGAAATGTTGTTCTTAGAGCATTTGATTACACAATACTTTAAAATGAGTATTCATATTGTATTCCTTTATGAATACTTCTATTACATTTTGGGTTCATTTTGGTGTTATTGGAAATGTGTGTTTATTCATTTTCAGATCGCCTTTAAATCATAATGGATTTTTTAAATGATTTCATCAATGAAAGAGTTTTAATTTTTGCTACAAGTATCAATGAACGATGGCGAGTTCATAATTTCAAAGAAAATATTGAAAGTGATCTAATCAGCACGCTATTAAAGAGTTTCTTTGATAAAATAAACTATTGAAACGTTTCCAGATTGACTTAGACAACTCAATACTTTTCAACTCAAAGATTATAAAACATTATTGCTTGAAATATATTTTACAAATTTAGTCAAAATATTGAAATCAATATATTTAGCAAGGCAGAAGTGAGTCACCTTGATATCATAAACTGTACCGCTCACTGATCATATACAAACATTGAATTAGAAACTCTTCTTTAAATCAAAGATAATAAACTTGCTATTTATTCAAATCAATATAAATTATAACGATGTAAAACATTAATTTGCACGATATTTACACCTTATATTCATCAATTATTTTAGCAATAATTTATTTATTTTGAATTTTTTCTGAGCTTTTCGGAAATATTTGTCTACCTAAAAGATTTCAGACTATTCATTTCACATATAAATTTTTATTTACTAAATCATATTTTATGATTTCATTAGTATGACTATTTTGTAACGACTGAAATATATCTTTCAGAATCATGAATTTAATGTTTGATAGCATGCAATTTTTCTATCTTCAGGCATAAAAATTGTCGTTAAGTTTGTCCAACCTTATGCATGAATTTGTATTTTATTATAACTTGATAAACTCGTGAAGCTTAAAAACCCCACATTTCACAGCTTTATAGAACAAAATCGCATGCGATTTCTGTTATATGCCTGTAAATCATCTGCTGTACACCACACACTTAAGGTCATTTATTTTTTTGTATAAATGATTTTATTCAATTTAAAGGTGTTCTAGAGCTTATCGAAAATGTTTCTTATCATAAAAGTCTGCGTGTTTGGTACGTGGCATTCCCTGTTTGATATTATTTTTGTTTTTTTGTTTTCAGTTTCTTCATTTCAAGATGTCCTTAAAATCATGTTGTTTATTTACTTAATCTTGTTTTAAGTTTTCATTTATTATAATACATTGTCATCTTTTTTTGCAATTACTGACATAATTCCTTCCAAAATACAACCCAAAGCATTAAAAATGTCCTTTAACAATACTTTAAGCATGATTCTGTTTTTATCATAAATGTATTAACTATAAATAATATCTTGTACACCCCAATAGTAAAAACAATCTAATAAACAAGCTAGAAAAGAAAAGTTTTGTCATCATTAACGGTAACGCTTATATATCATTTTATATTAAACTGGAAAATGAAATCCTTTTCAACTTAAAGATTATATTCCAGTATAAATGTGCCAACGTTTCATTAATTCAAACCCCAAATTTTTCCAACTCTGTAGAACAATAGAATTGCACGATTATAAGCAATCTAATAAGAGTCACGTTAACATAAATTTCTTGAATGCTTTTAGTTATCTATTTCAAGGTGTCCTGCAATTCATAGATTTATTTTTATTTAGTAAGTCTTATTGTATGTTTCATATTTAAATACATGTACTTTTATTTATGCAATTACTGAAATACGTTTCTTCAAAAACACAGATCAAACATTTGTAAGAAATAAATTGCTAGATATCCACGAATTGAAAATATCGTTTAATTCTTCCTGACCTTCTGTTTTTACTTCTTAACTGATTTAATTCGTCCGATTTTCAAACCCCTATATTTCACAACTGTATGGAAAATAAGATTTTTTGGCTTTTGCTCAGAAATTTAGTCAATCATTTAAGTAACAAATATGTTATAAAGCTGTTACCTATTTTGTGTTGACCACAAGATTCAGAGCAATAACTAACTTCTTTAGAAAAGTAAGTTTGTAATTTTAGTGAAAATATTAAAAGAATTCTGAATTAACCAGACCAGAAAATATATGCGTTGTTATCATTTCCCTTTTCGCTTACAGATAAAATACTGGTATCAAATTTGAAAATGAAAGGTTATGTTTCACATCAATGCTATAAACGTGTCATTAAGTCAAACCTAAAAAATGTTCAACTGCATGGAACATTATATTTAACGATATTGTCTACTCATATTCAATTTTTCGTCTTTGAATTTTATACCACTGTCTTCGGTGAAAACAAATGAGCTAAAAGATATTACTTTTGACTCTATGAACTACGACATGTTTAACAATTAATGCTTCTATGAATTCCAAGACACCTTAAAATGAAATGAAATCATTTCTACTCAAATATAATAGTTTACTATAACTTAGCAACAAGTCATTATTAAAACCATGTAATGTTATGTAATGTAGGATGTAATGCAATACATGAAATTATTTTTATATACTAAATTGTACTTTATGATTTCATTTATTAGACTAGTTTTAATCTTGCAATAATCTTTCAAACACATACACTTAACATTTGTAAGAGAGTAATTCTGACACATTCAGGCATTGAACTTATCCTTCATATTTATCTGCCCTGACTTTTGATTTACTAAATTGTATTTAATGTTTTCACTAATAATATTAATTTTCTTTTTCCAAACACTTAAATACTGCTTTCAAAAATACAGACTTAACATTTGTAAGAAATTAGTTCGTATATCTTCAGGCGTTGAAAATATTTATCAAATTTGTGTAACCATAAGCAAACTTCTGTATTAAAGTATATCTTTATCAACTCGTAAGCTTTTCAAAACCCCAAATTTCACCACTGTAAAGAACACGATATTACGATTTTTACCTTTGAATGTCTTTCAATCATCAAATAATCATTCTTTTATAAACCTGTGAATTATATATCTTATATTCTTAATTATTTATTTTGATTGTATGGTTTCATTAATTAGAGAATAATATTTTTGTGAATTTAGTCCTTCAAAACTACATGTTTTAATTTTTAATTGAAAAATTTTAAAAACGTAATTCTTACAGTCTCAGATATTGTAAATATCTTTTAAATGCTATTAATTTTTAACATAAGTCTCTTTATTATTATAGTTTTATCAAAACGTATCAAAACGTATCAAAACGTAATATTGGCGCTGAAATATCCATTTAATATTTCTAACCTAAATCATCAATCCATATTTCATTATAACTTTATCAATGTTTAAGATTTCTAAAACCGTACATTTCACAACTGTATAGAACATGAGATTATTCCAGTAGCACAATTTCAAGTAGCTATTATAACATAAGATTGCCTAATATTTGAAATTTATATTCATTTTGTATTCTATTATTGATGGTTCCATTACATTTTGAAGTTTTATCGGGGTTATTGGAAAGGTTTATTAACCAACTTTTTTCAGTTTATTAATTTGAAAATATCCTGCAATTCATCGTGTGGCTTTTATTTTCTAAATCTTATTTAATGATAACATGAAATCAGTCTTTTAAAATGTAGCAAAGAAACAAACTGTTATATTTTGAGACATTGACATTTACACTTTATATAAAAATTATGTTCCTTTATGCATGAAATGAGTATTTTAAAATCTCAAATTTCACAGTTGTAAGCATTGTACATATGTAGCACTGTCGTGTACTTCAAATATTCTTTATTTTTTCCAACCTGAGGCAAAAATCTGTATTTCATTGAAACAGTCTCTTCGAACTTAGTTTGTTTACACAGTTGGACTGAGATCAAAATCTAGCCGGTCAAATCAAAGGAAAAGATTCTTTACATTTTATAGGCCAGATTTTGTATCCAATCGTCATAAAAGATGGTAAAAATGGTTGCCTAAATGGTTTGTACGTTACTGGTTTACCTTGAATAAAACAAATCTAACTGTTAAATCACAGAAAAACAATAGATGCGACATTTATTAATTATCAACATTATGAACATAGGGCAGGAATTTTAATGGAATTTACTCAGAGTGATTGTCTAATTGAATTCTTTGTCAAGCTTGAATGTTGGAAACTTGGAAATTAAAACTAGGTCACCAGAAATCATTTTAAATTCTGTAGTAGTCAATCATCATGTTAGTTGGTAAGAATGTTTTTCTTGTGAATTTGTGTTTTTGTTGTATAGAATGTCGAACACAACTGTTCATAAGACTGTCATATACTCAAGTATTAATCTGGTTCAGAAAACTAGGTAACTTGGTCAAATAATAAAAATGAGTTTGGTTACTGTAAATTCACAGTATATTCCGTATCATCTTCAAAAGTTGTCAGTATGTTTGTCTTTAAAACCTATAGGTAAGGTTGTTTATGTCAAACACTAGGACACAAGGTCAAAGTATAGCAAAAAAAAACCTGTATTCACTCTGACAGCCACCTTTTACACCTAATCACCAACTCGAAATTTGGTCTGAATGTCGGTCACAATAAAGTCTACGTCTAGTATTAAACACGAGTAACACGGGGTCAAAATAAGATTACAAGGTCAAACCAAAAGCACCCTAGAGGTAATATTTGACCCTGAATCATTACGAAGTGAAGTCAGTTGTAATTTATTGGCGATATCTGGGCCACGTTTGAAATTGGGTTATATGAGGTCAAAAACAAGGTCAAAGAAAACCCTACAAGGTTAAGATAAAATCAGTCTTTTGATACACTTTCATTACTATCACAGTATCTACAGTCTCTAAAATAATGCATAAAAGTCTCAGAAGTAATGTGCCTGAAAAGCTGCACTGTATTGTCAGAAATCATCGGCGAAAGCTACGAAAGCCACGAAAGCGTCTTAAGCTTACTGTTCAGGCATATACTTTCAACACAAAAAAAATGGAAACTGTGTCGTTGAATTTGAAAATATGCTACGGAATAATTTTGGATTTTGTTTTTTTCGTTTTGTACAAGGCAATCATACTGACCTAGGTCAAGAACTAGGTCACCCGCTTAAAAACCTTGTCTATGCCATACAGGTGACATTTACAACCTAATCCTTATGTAAATTGGTCAAAACGTTTGTCTTTTCAAGGTCAAACAGAATGTTTGTGTTTATGATATATAGTTATGGGTTGAAGTTTGGTCACACATTGGTATAAATAGGTATCAGGAGAGCGATATAGGGCCATCTTTGCCCTTTTGTTTGTAGATGTGGTTTGTAAAGATTTTGTATTGCAGTTTTTTTATATTTTTCGTCAGCAAATATAATTTTATGACAATGAATTAATTGGGAATAAACATAAAAAAATATTTGACATGGTGTACTACACTAATGAGTTGAATATATCGTGTCAAAATAAAAGTGAAAGAAAAAACAAAGATACATGTCTACATGACACTAGATCAATATAACTGCCTAACTGATTTCAAGGTCTAGTTCCAATATAGGTTATCTGGAGTCAAGATCTAGGTCACCCTGTAAAATCATAGAAAACCATTGTGTGTGCAATATAGGTGATACTTTTCATTGGTTCTTCAAGAAACCTGGCCAGTATGATTCTCTTAATAAAGTCTAGGTCAAATTCGAATATGAATCATCTGAGGTCAAAAACTAAGTCACCCGGTTCAAAACCTTGTGTATGCCATACAGGTAACATTTATTATCTAATCATCATGAAAACTGTTTGTGTGGGTGGTCCACGTGAATGGGATTAAAAACTAGGTCACCAGGTTAATTCTGAGGAAAACCTTGTTGGTACTCTATTGCCACATTTTATAGCCAATCCTCATGTAAATTGGTCAGACGGTTTATCTTTTCAAGGTCAAATAGAATGTTTGTGTTTACAATATATAGCTGAGTGAGTGACTTTGATATCATAAACTGTAACGCTTTCAGATCATATACTAGTGTTTAATTTGAAAATGAAATCCTTTTCAAATCTATGTTTATATTTTAGTGTGTCTTAACTTGTTTTTTATTCAAACTTCAAGATATTTAAGCAAAATATTTATTTTGTTCTCTTTCCTAAATAGCTTATTTTAAGGTTTTATTGAGGTTATGTGAAATGTTTGTAAAATGTTAAAGGTTCTAGATGTCCCATAAGTCATTCTTTAATTTTATTTCTAAAATGTAATTGATGATCCCATTTTTTACAATAAAATATATTTCATTTTTGCCATAACTGAAATAAGTCTTTCCAAAAAACAAATTTAACATTTGTAAAAAAGCAATGCTTCATTTTAATGCACTGAAAATATTCTTTAAATTTTTGGACCTAAACCATGAATCTGTATTTTATTAAAATTATATCAATTTGTAAGTTTTTCAAACCCCAAATGTCAGAACTGTATGGAACAATATTAAAATCTGAAATTATATCAATGATTTAATAATTATTCTGTTATATACCTGTGAATTAACTGTAAATTAATTTAGTACAAGTATTAAAATCAATCTTATAAGCAATCTATAAAAGAGTCAATTTGACATCATTTACTGTTCATGTATCACTTACAGATCACATATTAGTGTTAAATTAAAAAAATAAATCCTTATTCAACTCAAAGATTATGTTTCACCTTCACTTTACAAACAGATCATTTAATCAAAGCCCTCACAATCATATTGCAAACAATAAGAAGGCTTTCTGACAACTCTTTTACTTGAGGAAATGACTTGAGTACAAAATAAAGGCCTAACTGTACGTCAACATTGTTTTAGAGTGAATATATCATGGTTATATTATCATACTACCAATAGATTTATGTTACTACTGTATATCAGTAAATTCAAAGTGATCCTAGGACTTAACCGATTTCCGTTCATACATTTCCAGAAGTCCTGCAGTTCATATTAAGAATTGGATTTACTAAACTCTATTTTATAATTTCATTAATTAGATAATTTTTCTTTTCGCCTTCAAAAACAAAAAAAACATTAACATTTGTAAGAATTAAAGGTGGCCAATTACTTTTAAGCAACATTTTATGACAATTTTTACTTTTTGTATATTTTGTTAGAGATTTATTTAATGAACAAAAAGACCCATTACATAGAGTTAGATCCCTATTAGAAATTTACATTTCATTAACTTTTATAAAATTTTGTTATTACTCCCCTTTAATATGAAAGTATTTAAAACGTTGAGTATTTCTTTTTTATTTCAATATAAGTTCTACTTTTACATTTGAATTGGATGAGATACAAATAATTTAACATTCTGAACCAAAACGTTTTAACCCTACGTGTAGCTTCTGAATTCATTTATTTCCAATCTATCTTGGGTGCGCACCCAAGATAAGTAAAGGGAGGTAATAATAAGTTTTCAAACTTGAATTTCTAATGAATTCCATCTAAATATATAATTTTAATGCAAATATTTCACAAATATAATACAATAGGTATTCTATTTATATCTTTCCTTAGGCAAAGTATGTGTATCAAATTTTTACTTATGATAAAATAACTCTATCTTGGTTGGGCAACCAGGATAGGGAAATCAAATTTTAAAAATACCTCCAGTGAAAATCTTACTTGAATTAAGCGCTAAGTGAACATAAATAAATAAGTGTAAATGATCAGATGTTAAAGTTTCAAACAAATTTGTTACATGGCCAAATTCCAATTATATACCTTAAATTCTTATATTTTCAGGCTTTGGAAATATCCCATAAGTCTGTTCTTGCCTTGTGTTTAATTATTAATTTATCAACTCGTAATATTTTTAAAACCCCAAATTTCACAACTATATTAAACATTAGATTGTACGATCTTTAACATATATATTGATATTGTTTTCTTACATTAATAGTTTTCTTTAACTTTGAGGTTTTAAAATTTAATTGTACGTTTATTTTATTATTTTTGAAAGTTAAAAAAGTGAATATTAACTTTTAAATCTTTAATTTCAATTTATATCAAGGCATCAAGATTAAAATGATATCTCACATTAATAACTGCAACAAAGTTTAACACATTGGCCCAGTTGTTCAAAACTTTCGTTAAATATTTAACAATGAAATTGTTGTAAACTGAATAACAGCATGGTAATTTTTTTGTTAAATATCGCTGTTAGGGAAACCTGTTGTTCAAACAAAGTTAGTGTTAAAATCATGTTTAATTTACAAGATGTTGTTAATATACTTGTTAAATTTTCACGTTAAAAACAATCTGTTGTTCAAAAAATGTTAGTGTTAAATTATTGTTAAATCTTCATTTTTAACGAAAGCTTAACAACAATTTTAATTCACCTCATGAGGTGAATTTACTTTATCGTTAGCACTTAACAAGGAAATTCAAGATGGCTGCAGGCTAAAAAAGATTCCCAAAAGTGAAAAAAATGTGTATTTCACATCAATTCAGTAAAATGCTTACAAATATTCCTCAGGGAATAATAAGTATAACTTTGTTTTCTGTTTAAAACAACTCTTTAATTCAATTTTTCTGCAATACTGCCTTTTTCAAGAAATGTGTCTGTAGTTTTACAATTTACATGTTGACCATCTTTATGACAAGCTTAGATAAAATCAGAGGTGCAGACAAATTTATTCAGTAAAGTCTGATGTCAGCACATTATTAACAGCAGTTTTGTCAACATTAATAGCTGAACATTTATTTAATGCTTTGTCAAAAAACTTTATAGCATACATGCTTTTCCCTGAAATTATCATAAAAACTAAGCCTACAAATACTTGTATAGACAGAATGACAGTCAAACAGTTGTTTTTTACCAAATGCTACATGCCCCCCCCCCCCCCCCCCCCCACACCCCCGAACAACAGAAATACATTATTCTCAAACAATGTACAACGAAGGCTTCTCACCTTTCAGAGAGTATTTATGAATGTTTTTGTATATGATCCCTTTGGTAAATTGAAGGCAGTAAAAGTGCAGTTTTTCATCATTTTTACCAGTAAAAAGCAGTCTTTCAATATAGCAGATATATAAAGTAATGTTTATACATTGGCTATAGAAGGAAAAACATTTAAGTGCAGTTTAGTGCAGTGAAAATGCAGTGAAAAGGTTGTAGAAATGCAGTGAAATCAAGCGGAATATGTAAATAAGGTAGCAAGTATTATAATGTCAAAAAAAAATGCCCAAATAAACTGGAGTACCAGTTTTGACCAGTTAAATAACATCATAGTATACTGCAAAACACTGCTTTGGACAAACTGCCCCTAGCTTGAAGTAAACACCATTCAGAGCATCTAACTATCTGATTTTTTCGTTTATAGTTTAGTTTATACTAATTTATTTTAACTCGATTGTGAAGAATTGTGATTGTGTGCACTCTCGAGTCACTCTCTAGTCTGCTACCTGGAAAAACCAGTACTGGTGTCATATGAGGAGGTACAGTTGTGACCCCGGTGGGGCTTGAACCCAAAACCTCTGGGATGAGCGGCCAACACCTTAACCTCTACACCACCACTCCGTTTTACAATTAAGCCAGTTTATTAAGCTTAATAATTCTGAACTTCTTTCATTATACAAGTATATTATTTAACGGTCACCAATTTAAGACTTTTCAATACAATTCTTTGAATTTTTCAAGCAATTTCTTTGATAATGTGTTATATGAAAGCAATTTTCAGAATACCTTTGTTGCAATGTCTTTAGCCACTGCCTGTTTGTTTTTTCTCATATCCTATTCACAAATCAGGACCATCAATTATGTCTTAGATTGATAATTATTCTTATATGAATGATCTTGTTTTAGGCAAATTCACCAAAGTATGTCGTTGAAATAACCTTCAGCAAAAAACAAAATGACCACTTCCAGTAGAGATCTTGCACTTCCTGTGACTGGGTGGAATAGAACACTGTTTAACATTGTTTTTGTTAAATTATGTTTAGTGACTGCAGAGATACAGTATTTACCAGGTTTTACAGAAACTGCTACAATGGTTCTTGAGCATAACCTAGAATATACTGCTCTGAGAAAATTAAGTTGGATTTTTACTGCTCATAAAACTGTTTTTCAAAGAAGTAGTTTCTTAAAACAGCAAAATATCTGCAGAAAACTAGCAATCACCAGCTTTTTTGTTCTGCAGTTTTATCAGGTTTTTTTTTTTAGAAAACTGCATTTCAATGGTCACTTATACTTTATCAAGTTATAAAATACTGGCAAATAAGGCTGTCTTTTCTGAAAAACTTCTTTTTCACTGAAAAAATACTGCAAATTTAAGCAGTTATTTTTCCTAAGGGATTACAATATAATTATTCATATCTATGATTAATGGCAAGCTGCAGAATAGTAAACATACAGACAAGTTGCTACATAATGCATATATCTGTACTAGTTGTCACTGTTTGATAGAATGAAATAAACCTTTCCTTGAAGACTTTTAGCATGTACAGTTCTTGTGTGACATCAGTCTGAAAACTAAGTGTCAATATCTAACTCAATTTCTGTCAAATTTAGTCACTCGGGTCAGAGTACTTCAGTATCTTCACTGCTTTCTTGTGTCACTATTTGGGAATCCAGCAGGAGTGTTATGTTTTTTCCATCACTTTTTGATAAAAACATTGAAATACTTACAAACAATATATAAGGCTTTAAGCAATGTACATAATTATAATGTAGATGTAGCTGGCTACCTTGAAAAATGTTAAATATATTTCTGCTTGTGAAGAGATTTGAACCCAAACTTCTGTGGGGCTCGTTTTGGGGAGGCTGCGTTTTTGGTACGTGGCATTCCCTGTTTGATATTATTTTTGTTTTTTTGTTTCTATGTTATAATAATATTCAGATTTAATCATTTTGATGTCTGCAACACCCTCATTTATGTTGCATAAACTGTGTTAACATGTTGTTGAGGCAGTGCAAGTAATACAGAAGCATATAAATTTGATATTTATACTAAATCATGCAATACTTCCTGTTCTTAATTAAGGATTTGTCATTTATGGCATATTTTGATCAGTTATTTTTTTGACAACTACATGATGCTTTGAACTGTGGTCAATTCAACATCTAATATCACCTTTCAGATACACAGATAATTTTGTTCCATAATTCTGACTTACACTTTTACAAAAGTGTATCCATTTTCATACTTAAAATACCAATATATATGTCCTATCATTAAATATATTAACATAAACTAGTAAATACAATGGTTACACTACTACTGGCTTTCAGCCTTTGTGACTCAGTGGCTAAGGTCACTGAACATGGCACCTCAGTGGTGTAGTTTGAAATCCAGCAACAGTCATGCTATTTTTCCAGCTACAAAAGCTTTCCAGTAAGCACAGACAATTAGTGGTTCTATGGCATTAATTTGTACTAAAAAAGTGCATTTTTACATCTGTAAATGATAATGGAAAAGGGTGTCTGCTCATGTATCTTCAAATGGTCTCAATGTATCCATTTTCATCAAGCAAGAGGGTCAAGATGAAACAATATCGCCACATGAGTACATGTACCTTTGGTAATTACCAAAGGTCGACTAAAACGTTTTACAAAACAAAGTAAAGGTACAGTGATTTTAATTTCAAGTCAGTTCGAAAGCTGATGTTTCGTTTAAATGGTTGTAAAACACATGATATTCAAAACGATTGTTGAAAAAAAGGAGAGTTAAAACAACATTGAATCTCGTTTATAAAACTGCACACATGGTTAAATTCTTAGACGGTACAAGTAGCTTTGTAATGAAGATGGTAGATATAAAGTAATGCCATTCAAGTGAGATTATACACGTAAAATTTGTTTGCAAAACTCCACAGATGGTCTTTATTCCATTGCAGTAACCTCAAAAAGCAGTAAGTAAATAGGTCAATGTCAAGGTAATCCAAGGCAAGTTTTGAAAATATTCACAAAAACTTAACACGTGGTTCACATTTTATTCCTTTTGCTTCAAAACAACGACAAAATGTTAAAAGGGTGAGGTCTATAGTCAATTTACATTAAAAGAATGACCGTGGGAGAAGACCACCACACAATTTAACATACGAATATATAAGCTCTTGACCTTGCACTAAACGACAAAAATAAACAAATCAAAAGGCGAGGTTGAAATAGACCCAAGGGTTTTAAGCTGAACAATATTGGCTGAAGAAAATTAGATAATTTTACAGATTAGATATCTAAGCTCTACGTATCACAGCATATAAGTTTACATAGAAGGTGCGTAAGAAGTACTTTCATAAACATTTACATTGTTACTCTACTATCACATCTTTCATGTTTCCGTAGTTTAGGATGTACATAGACATTTCGACAGATCATTGTTGCTTCCTATGATAACATTAGTACAAAAGCTAAACCAATACTCAAATTGCATATGAACATGCATCTTAAATCTTAAATTGTTCAATTGTGAATTATTTTTATCACAGCTTCCTTTAATGTACGAGAACTGCGAAACTTCCTGAAGGGAATTTATATCTTAAATGTTTTTATCTATGTACTTAATATATGAATAACAAAACAAATGAAAAGAAGTTGCACTGATATCAAAATTTCATAGAACTCAAGAAATCATGTTCGGTAAAAAGATATCACCATCCGATGTTTGTAAGACTTTTTTATCTTTTAACAATATAATAGAAATATATCAGAAGATATTTAATTGTTGCAATAAATCATATCTGATACTTCAGTATTTTCGTTACATGTCATCTTATGTAAGAACTCCACGGTTTTACAATTACATAAAACATCACATTGAACTGTAGGAACTTCAACTCTGAAAATGTATATGTACTGTAGACGCTGACATTTAGCGGAATTATTATGTTTGTTATCTTTGTTTTAATTTATTTATCTCAAGATGTGCTGCAATTCATTAATGATTTTAGTCAACTAAATCCTACTTGCTAATTTCGTTATTTTGAAAATATAAATATTTGCAAGAACTTCAATAAGTTTTTCAAAAAAGTAAATTAACAATTTACTAGAACATAATTCATCTCTGTTCAGACAATGAAAATATCTTTTACGTTTTTCTAACCTGAGGCTACATTCTGTTTTCCATTATATCTTTATCAAGTTATATGATTTTCAAAACCCCACATTTCACATCTGTATAGCACATAAGATTGTACGATCTTTCACTCTGATATCCTTTTAATCATTTAAATACGCATAATGTTATATACATGTGAATTATGTGTTGTAGTCCCCTGACTGCAGCCCAATACTTGCATTTTTTTAAATGATGAGTTCATAATTGTAGTGAAAATATTAAAAAGAATATAATAAATAAGTCAGAAAAAAAGTCTATTTTGCTAATTTACTGTTAAGATAAAAATCGTATGCTAGTATTTGACTAGAATATGAAATGGTTTTCAAATCAATGTTTATATTTCATAATAACTTAATCAACTTGTCAGTATTAAAACACCAAAATTGACAAACTGTATATATCATAAGACTGCACAATATTTCAATTGATATTTCTTTGTTTGCCTTTTTAAATATTTCTTGTTTCATTTTAAGGCTTCATTGTGGCTATTAAAAATGCTTGTTAATACATGTATTTAAGTTTCCAAATATACATTTCAAAATGTCGCACAGTCCATGGTTTAATTTTTATTCACTGATTTGAATGTTATCATTTCATTAATTAGAATATTTTCAATTTTGCATTAATTGAAGAATTCTTTCACAAGCACAAGCTTAGCATTTGTATGAAAGTTATTCTGACATATTTAAGCGTTGAAAAAATACTTTAGTTTTTGAGTGTCTAAAGCATGATATTTATTTAATTATAAGTTGATCGACTAGTAATATTTTCAAAAACACAGATTTCATAACGGTATGTATGATGTTTGTTATTCATATTTGATTTTTATTTACTTAGTCGAGTTGTATGTGTGCATTAATTAAAATTCTTTTATATTTGCAAACACTAAAATTTGTCTTTCAGAAACATATACGTAATTTTTTTAAGAAAGAAGTTCATGTTTTTTCAGGCATTGAAAGTATCATTTAGATATATTATCGTACGCATAAATATCTATTTCAAAAAAACTTCATTAATTTGTAATAATCCAAAACTGCAATGTTTTACAAAAAAAAACCCATCAGATTGTATAGATTTTAACTCTGAAAGTGTACCTGTGAAAAATGTACTGCATTTAACGCAATTATTATCAATTGCACGAAATGTGCCTTCTATATTAGTTTTGTATCTTTTGTTAATATTTCAATTTCATTTTAGCTCTATTGAGGTTATTGGAAATGTTTGTCATCTTTTACGTTTCTAGTTTATTCATCTGAAGATGTGATGCAATTAATAATTTCATTTTTGTTAAATTGATTCTTCTTCATGTCTCCTTATTAAGAATAAATTTCTTGTTGTAATAACTGAAATAAGTCTTTCAAAAACGTAAATTAAACTTTTTGAAAAAACTTTATTCATATCTCTTCTGGCAACGAAATCTTAAGCTACAGTCTGTTTTCCATTACACATTTATCAACTCGTACGATTTTAAAGACCCCATACTTCAGAGCTGTATAGCAGATAAGATTTTACGATTTTTCACTCTGACATTTTTTATCGGAGACGCTGAAATCTACTAAAATATATATCTTTACGTCATGTTCGCAGAGACTTGTGTTGCGTAATTATGTGGTCAATGTACTTTTCATCATAGAATACTTTAAATGTTCACTATGTATGATCGTTTTTGTAAAGGCTGCAGACGTTTAAACTCTGATTTTCAAATGTATGCTTTTCAAATCAATGTTTATCCTTCACAATAACTTTATCAACATGTCAGTATTCAAACCCCAAAGTTGTCCATTTGCATAGATAATTAGACTGCACTTTATTTCAATTGATATTTCTTTGTTTTCCTTTTTAAGTGTTTCTTTTTTTTCATTTTGAGGCTTTGTTTTGGCTAGAATATGAAACGCTTTTCAAATCAATGATGATCTTTCACTTTAACTTTATCAACTTATTGGTATTCAAACACCAAAATTAACCAACTGTATAGATCATTAGACTTTACAATATTTACATTGATATTTCTTTGTTTTTCCTTTTTAATTATTCCTTTTGTCATTTTGAGGCCTCTTTGGGGTTATGGAAATGCTTGTTAACCTTTAGGTTTCCGTCTATACATTTCAATATGTCACACAGTCCAAGGTGTGATTTTTATTCATTTATTTGTATTTTATCATTTCATTTATTAAAATGTTTTCAATTTTGTAATAACTGAAACAGGCTTTCCAAAACACAAGTTTAACATGTGTAAGAAAGTTTTTTTGACAAAAATATCAATTATTTTTTTATTTTCTAAAGCATGAATATTCATTTATTTATAAGTTGATCAACTAGTAATATTTTCAAATCTCCAGATTTCACAACAGTATATAACGTAAGATGTTTTGCAATTCATATTTAATTTTTATTTACTAAGTCAAATTGTATGTTTGCGTTTATTTAAATACTTTTATATTTGCAAAAAACAAAATTTGTCTTTCGAAAACACAGACGTTAAATTTGTAAGAAAGAAAATCATGTATTTTCAGGCATTGAAAATATCATTTAGATATTTAATATTGTTAGCATAAATATCTATTTCATTATAACTTCATCAACTTGTAATAATTCAAAACTCCAAACTTGTGCAACTACATAAAATATCAGATTGTAGGAAGTTTCATTCTGAAAGTGTATACATGTACCTGTTAAGTATGTACTGTAGATCCTAACATTCGGCGCAATTATCAAAAACTGCACGATATTTGCTCTTTATATTTGTTTTGTATTTTTTGTTATTAGTTCTATTTCATTTTGAGTTCTATTGAGGTTATAAGAAACATTTGTTATCTATGGTTCTAGTTTATCCATCTCACGATGTGTTGCGACTCACAATTTCATTTTATTAACTAAGTCCAACTTGATTTCGTTTTTTAAATTTTCATTTTTTTGTAACAACAGAAATAAGTGTTTCAAAAAAAGTAAATTAAACATTTGTAATAACTTCAGTCTTCTACGTTTTTCTACACTTAAGCTGCAGTCTGTTTTTCCATTATATCTTAATCAACTCATACGATTTTCAAAACCCCAAATTTCACAACTGTAAAACAAATGAGATTTTACGATTTTTGAATCTGAAATTTGGTAAATAATTTTAATAATCAGTCGTTTATATACCTGTGATTTATGTGTTGAAGACTCAAAACTTCAGCGAAATAGTTGAATATTCTTTAGACGGATGACTTCCTAATTTCAATGCAATTTCTAAAAGCAATCTAATGAGCAAGCCAGATTAGAGTTGCTTTGATATCAAAAACTGTACCGCTAACATATTGTATACTAGTATTAATTTGGAAATGAAATCCTTTTCAAATCAAATTGTATAGTTCAATATTACTGTGTCAAATTTTCATTTATTGCAACCTATAAATCCACATGTATTGAACATAAGATTCATATTGTTTTTGTTTCAAAACCTAAGTAAACTTAAAACCTTGTCCACACTCAAGAGATAGAAACGAAATTGAACAAAATGTATCTCTCAGTGATCTCAATGGAAAGTTCGAATCATGTTCACATTTAGAAAAGAAATAGGTCACCCAATCAAATTGTTAAAACTTCAGAAGCCATAGTCTGTACCCATTCATTTAAAACATTGCTCAACTTGTCCTGAGTCAAGATCAAGAATGGAAGTTGGTCACGTGGGATCAAAAGTTCACACAATTACATGTTCGCCTCCGTGGTCAAGAGGTTGGAGTTGCGGAATTGAACTTACAGTAATCTCTCGTAAATTGAAAATCATGGGGTCGAGACCTGCTACCGACAATGTATTTTTATATGAGAAGCAATTTTATACAGAGAGTACTTGTTTAGTACTAGTTCTTCGAAGCGTTGATGGGTAGCTAAAATGTGCAATTGGTGAAGTAGTGTTCTATTTTTCTTTTCTGTTCTCATGCGTATTCATGAACTGCATGTAAAAATGTAAAAAAAAACTTTTATTTTGATCACCATTGTCAAATGCTTTATAATGATATTTTATTTCTTACATAATATAACGATTTTTAAACAATTTGAAGGGAAAAATATTGTACAATGTACAGTGATAGTTTCAATTGTAAACATATTATCGTTGTTTATGTAAATTTGACACAATCCAATATTTCTGTTATATTGATGACTTTACATTTTGAGACCAAAAGATTTTCAACAATTATCCCATGTAGCGAACATATCCGATCTTTTGACCGGAGTAATTCTAGTTTTCTAATTCGGCTTAACTCAAGAATACTAGGATTTGAACCTTAAAGATTTCCTTACTTTAAAACAGTGATTGTGTAGCAAATCACCATGTGATACCCCTTTCTATTCTTTTTCGTTTAAGAATATGAAAATTTAACAAATAGTATTTTTTACGTTTTATGTACTGCATCTTCGTATTTGATACAGGTTAATATTACCCTTTCTGACATTTTGAATAGATATTCTACAGGTATATTTACCAAAGGTTTATAGCTGTATTTACCAAACTGCAACCTATCAATTATTACATTTAAGTCTTAGCTTATTTTCCCTATTAATATCATACAGGTAAGGAATACATCAGTTATTCAAAAAGATTCACATTTAAATACATTTCAAATATAGCCGTGATATATGTTTGAAAATGAAAGATGTTATAAACACCCAAAATTGACACTGGGAAAATTGAAAATGTGATGAAAAGCCTAAAAAGGTAATACTTAAGCTAGGAAACGACGTGGTAACATTGGTTACTGTGTCTTAGTAAGCCTCTGTAATATATGCTCACTTTTTAAGGGTCATTGGATGAAAAAGGTAATATTGATAGAAAAATAAATGCACATTGTTTCAAATACCAATGGCTGTGGTTGTAATACTGGCGAACTTAAGTTTAAAACAAACATAAATACAAAGCTAAGATCATCGAGAAAACATTTGCAAACTTTAAGTTAGATACAAGCTTATTTTTAAAGGCGTCAATATATGAAAGTTGAAATTCCGTTGTAAAGTCGTACATCCTCAAACATAGATTCGAAAGACACAGTTATGAGCATGTACTTGTCAATTGCGATCTAACAAAACTAATTATTTCACCAAGTTTGAATTTTTAAAGAGCTTTTTCTGACTGAAAAATAAATCTCTCGCGATGAAGATAAAGCAGAATGATTCGCACCCCGACTATACGAAAGACCACTTATTCTTGAAAACATCCGAATATTGTTATTTTTGCAACCTACTTGGGACGATTCAAAGTGACGGCAGAAAGATGTTTTTGTATAATTGCTTATACTAAAGACCATTTTCTCTTCATGATTGATGTTTATAAGGTATGTTGCAGTATCAGTTGGTACAATCTCAAAACTAACTTACAAAGAAAGCATTAAATTCCAGATGTCAGGATATGATCAATAGCCTTTCTCGTTATTGCTTTTTTAAATGGAAAGGTAGACACATGAATTATTGACTCACTGAACTGACAGATACGACAGCCGTATGCTATCGGGTTTTAACCGACCTTACGAAACCTTCTTTAAAAGTTATATGTATGTATTACAATGATCAACTTCTCTTTGACTAAGTTACCAATCCGTCGGTTGTTTCTTTTAATACCTATGTTCCCGGACCTAAAGTGTGACGCATGCTTACTTCAAAATATGCCATTGTCTTTTGATAGATAGTCATTACATTTTGATTAAAATGATTTAAGGTTAATAGCATAAAAATGTTTCATCCGTCCCATGTCTTATTCCTATATTTCTAGAGTTGTAATTAAAATATTAAAGATATTATAATAATTATAATAATAATAAAAGCTTCATTTACCGAAGGTGACACATTGATACATATGAACACATATATTCTAATATTAAATATGGCCTTCAAAGTTAAGAAACAAAAGAAAAAGCATTATACTTAAAATATTAGAATAAATCACCTGGCAAAGTTAACACCAGAATGATACATTTACGCATAGAACTTTTAAAAATCTGTTAATAAATACATACTAATGCCTAAAATCATGTGAGAAATCTAAAACTAATGACTAAAGCATCCTTCTAAAATATATTTTTTCCACGAAAACAAATCTAAAAAGAACAAATATACATTTGATGATGATCACTACTAATGGTACATGTATCATGACTCAACGATTGCGTCGATGTTTTTGACAATATCCCAAGGAACAATTTTGAATTTTGTTCTCTTTGTACAAAACTGGTGTCATGGCAATTTACATATTTAAGACTTAATCGTACAGCAGTAACTAATACCAGAGGTATGTTGGTCATATATTAATTTCAGCCTCTGGGGATGGAGCTATATAACTCCAATCTCATGCTTACTTTCGTTTTTACGATAGTCATAAAGATGCACAATTTGTTTACAATATGTATAAGAAAAGTGCTTACAGTATATTTAAAAAAAGGAAACACTGCCAAACTATTAAAGCTGGAACAGTTGTAATGATTATAAAGTTATAGGTTTATATGTGTCATTACTATAGGTATATATGTGTCATAAACTTTAAATTGTACTTCATTCAAATGTTTTATTTATGTCTTGAACATCATTGGGGATATCATTGGACAAAATCAAATTTCTTGAGAAATCGTAATAATGTCACTGTAAACAAAGATAAAAATGCAATTCCAAAGCTGTATTCCAGAGATCTGTGTTTGAATAGGGTATTTGTTCTGTTCTGATCAAATCGATAATTCATTGCTTGACATATAAAAATACAATTTTTATTGCTATTTTACTTATAGACCTAGACGTCTTTAAAGGCTGATTGATATTGAAGTGACTTTCACTCTGTGTGTTCTCTAGAAATTGCATCCGTCTCGGTTTCCCTGTGGAGTATCAGCAGAAGTTATTAAGGTATAAAGCAATGTAGAGCTAGTAATAACCACAGCACTGCAATGCTTAATAAGAATCATATGATAATTTCTGCATTTAACGATATCTCCCATCTCCCATGGTGCACATCAAATACTGACTTTGTCCACTACAAAAATGTACTTTAATTAGTGTCTTTTTCATTTCGGTTTATGACCGCTCCAAAAGTATTTATGTTACGTAATGGCGAGCAATATATCGGCAAACATTCCTAGGAAATGCTCGCACTAGATTTGGATCCTCTATACGAAACTTTCAAACGGCATCAGTTTGACAAAGTTAATGCGTGTTGCAAGGAGATAAATCCCGTGACACAAATGCAGCTCCTTCATTTTTTTATTTAAAACTTGAAAGTTTGAATTTAAGGCTCAAATGTTACCAAAACGTCTGTTCCGTTGAAAAGCAATCACTGTAGTTGGTAGTATCCCTGTCTTGTTAGCATTACCGATCAATACATTTGCAACTGTGTTGTTGTGCAGCAGATCATGCTCTAAATTGCAGCGGTTGCACTTCAGCAATCAAAATACCTGGGAGGGGTTTTGTTTGATAAGGCCTATTTTAGTGTGCTATAGACGGAAGAGCAAACCTTATAAACAACTATGTGACTAACTACGGAGTTAATCTGTTAAAAGATACTTTTTTTCACGCTGACTTTAGACAATTCTGATGTTGTTACTAATTAATCTCATACATCTGCTGGGATCATATTCTTCTTAAAAGATTTTCATTAAAAGTAGCAATTTCCTTAAGAAAATAAATTATAAAAATGAAAAAGTGTATTGCATAACAATTTTAAACATTACTGAATCTCCAACACGTAAACGTAATAATTCTGATGTGAATGTATAAAAATATTGACTTTTGAGATAATTACATTTAATGAAACTTTTGCACGTGTTCGTCGCCCCGAACTCGTAGCGAATATTTTCTGTTGGAATGATTTATTATGTCTCCTCAATGAATTTTGTTTAATTTTACTGTTGATTTTAACTCCTTATGACATGGAAACCGCATTCATAAAGTCGCATATGAATTGTCTTAGAGTGAATATTCGTTTTATTGCATGTATGTCATTGAACATAGCCCCATCTTGTCACTCCATTTTTCATTTTATCGTTTAAATGTCATATTTATCTAAGACATTGATGCCACTCTTTATATTTTCGTGAGTTTACATGATTATTAATTTTGCTTCATATAGTTCACTATTCTAAGCTACTTAATGGGTCTATCTTGATAGCAAAACCTCACAATATTTTTGTCCTACTCGGTTTTTCCATATGACATTTTGTTTTCATTTTAAAAATGATTTTAAACCGGCATTAACTCACCTGTTTATGCAAAAATACCCAACTGATTATGTTTCAATAAATCCATCAAACTTACTTGTTTATATATCCCTACATGTACTGTATAATGAGCCTGTGTATATAGAAACTTCAGATAACATTCCAAATAAACGTTAAATCCAACATGATACATTAAATAGACATTTGCACATATTTCAACTTGTGAATTAACAGAACGATATTCCTGATGGATGCTTTATCCAACACAAGAATTATACACTAAACAGACATTTACATAAGCTCCAAATTTTGAATCTGTAGAATAATATTCAAATATGGACGTTAAATCCAACACAAGAACTATACACCAAAACGATAAAGTTTATACAATAATTAAACACTAAACAGACCTTTGCACAAATTCAAACTTTTGACTCTGAAGACTGAAATTCCAGATGGACGTTAAACCCAACAACACTCAACAAACATTTGCATTACTTCCAACTTTTTAATCTGAAGAAAGAAATTCCAGATGGACGTTAAACCCAACACAATAGTTAAAGCCTCAACATTCATTTGCATAAATTCCAACTTTTGAATCTGAAGAATGAAATTCCTGATGGACGTTAAATCCGCATAAAAATATACACTTAACAGACATTTGCATTAATTCCTATTTCTGTTTTTGCAGAATGATATTCCGGATGGACTTTCAATCAAATACAACAATTATACACTACATGTAAAAAGACTAAAGAATGATATTCCTGATGGACGTTAAACCCAACACAAGAATTATATATTTAACAGACATTTGCATAAATTCCAACTTTTGAATATGAAGAATGATATTCCAGATGAACGTTAAATCCACACAAGAAATATGCACTTTACAGACATTTACATTAATTCCAATTTCTGAATCTGCAGAACGATATTTCAGATTGATGCTAAATCCAACACAAGAATTATACACTGAACAGACATTTGAATACACTCCAATATTTGAATCTGTAGAATTATATTCAAATATGGATGTAAAATCCAACACAAGAATTATATACTTAAAAGATTTTTGACTGATTCTAACTATTGAATCTGCAGATGAAAATTCCAGTACGGATGTTTAATATACACTCATAACACATTTGCAAAAAAATCCAATTTTTGAATCTGCAGAACAATACTCCAGGTGGACGTTAAATGAAACACAAACATTACACAATTTTTTTTGAAAACTTGTAGATCCAGATGTAACTTTTTGTTGCCGTTAGTCATTCATTGACTGGCTTATCATAACTATAGTCGTCTTACCACTCTTTGATTTATCACTGCTATCAAAAGTATATAATTTACAGTACAATATTATAACAAGTTATATTCAGAGTAGATATACAAAGAAATACAATTACAGGAAAATGAAAGGCAGTTTATTTCTTTTGTAGATATTAGAGAAGAGAACGATAAGATATTTCTTGCCTCACTGATGTAATATAACTATTTGATTTACAAGTATTGACCACTATCTATGTATAATATCTTTCTTAAACCCAGCATTATGATGGATTTAAGACGGTTATATAAGCAAAATCAGACACATTTAGAGTATACGACTAATTAATTATTGTGTGGGCTAAGAATCCTGTTTAATGAAATTGCAACATTCCGGACACTATAAACATGTACATGTAACATCGCCAAAATGTCAGACGAATTTGTCGCCTTTTGTTTTGAATAAGCCTCCAAAACAATTAGGATAATTTTACTGCACAATTGAATTAATGAAATAACTGCAATAAGCCTTTCAAATAAACACACTTAATATTTGTAAGAAAGTAGTTAATTATAATTTCGGGCTCAACCATCCTTTAAATTTTACTAACATTATCCATATTCTGTATTTAATTATAACTTTTTCAACTCGTTAGATTTTCAAAATACCAAATTTCACAACTGAATAGAACATAAGATTGTACGATCCTTAATTATGTCAATTATTTAATCATTTAAACAATCACTCAGGTATATACCAGTACTGTCCATTATCTGTTGTAGACCACCAATTGCAGCACTATGATTTAAAAAATGTCTAGAGGACCTCTTCAAAGTATGTTCAAATCATGCCCCCAATGTCAAAATAGACCTTGCCCGGAGTATAGAAAAAACATTAAAAAATATCTCCACCACAAGGCCTAGAGCTTAACTATTTGAAATGCAACAATGTTTAGTGGTTGGTCCTCTACCATGTTTTTCAAATCATGTCTCTGGGGTCAGAATTTACCACGCCTGTTAGGGTCTCCTGTCATTATAATTATGAAGTTAAAGGAAGAAACCTAGCTTCCAATGTGTTCTTATAGCAACCACTGACATACCAAGCAACTTCATCACAATAACTGAACATTCTCTAGAATGGTGTAGTTATATTTCAGTGACAATATTAAAAGCAATCGAGTAAGCAAGTTAAAAATACAGTGTCTTTGATATTATTACTTGTAACACTTACAGATCATATACTACTATCAAATTAGAAAACGGAAACGTATATTGACCCCCTTTATATATATCAATTAAGTTAATAAAAAACATTACTTTTCTATTTTGAGCCTATATATGAAATTCACATTATTTACCGATCTATCTAAGAACGAAGATACAAAGTTCTGACTTACAGTAGTTAATTTGTGTTTAAATTAATAAATTAGTTTTAATCAGCAATTGATACCCTTTTTACCAATTTTATTGTAGTAGATCTACATAGTGAAAAGTTGTGATTTATTTGTCCTGAAATGTATGTAAACTAAAAAGTGGAGAAAGTTAAAAGTGACGAAGAAAAATAACTTTCTTTTTTCTGTCACTTATTTTGACAGGAAATATTCTACTCATTAGTTTAGTTCAACATGTAAAATATTTGTCATGTATTTATTCCAAAAAATTATATTTGCTGACGAAAAATATCACGAACTGCATTACATGATCTTAACAACCAATATCTACAAAAAATAAAAAGCAGCACAAACATCACATAGATTCCGTTATGTTATACTTCAACAAATTATTTAGTCACAAATATTTGATGAACGCATATCTTGATAACTTAAGAAAATGTAGAAAATATATAATGGGGGTCAATATACGTTTCCGTAGAAATCCTTTTAAAATCTGAGTTTATATTTCACTATAAATTTATCAACTTGTCATTTATTTAAACTCAGTTATATCCGACTGTGTTTTTACTTTGGCAAAACCTGAACTAAGTCTTACAAAAATATAACATTAAATAAAAAAAACTTATTTTTATATCTTATTAAATTGACGCTTGTTAGTTTTAAACATTCCAGTTTATTTATTTCAAGATATCCTGAAATTTATATTTTGATATTTTAATAAATTTAATTTTATCAATAAAACTATTTAAATTTTTGCAATTACTAAAATATATAATTCAAAAACACAAACTTTTCATTTGTAAAAAAAAAATCTTAGCGCTTCAGGCATTGAAAATATCCTTTAAATCGACCTTCATTTTATCACAGCTTTTCAAACTCGAAAGACATGCAAAACCCCACATTTCACAACTATATACAATTTAACATTGAAATGATGTCAAGAAATTAAATAATGATTATGTTATTTATCAGTAAATTAACTGTAGTACACCTCAGCGCAAAAGTGAAAATTCTTTAGAAAGTTGCGTTCACAATTCAGTGACAACTGTAAAGGTACACTTATAAACAAGGCAGAAAAGAGTCCACATTCAGATCATATACTAAAAATAAATTAGAAAGTGTACACAACTTTAGACTGCATAAAATGTACCCCTTATGCATGTGTCCATTCCTTTTTTGTTAATGAATAGTCCTACTTCATTTTGATGTTTCGTTTGGGTTTTTGGAAATGTTTAACAACCTTCAAACCTAAGCACCACAATTGCAAGTACCTTTTATTTTACCAAGAAAGATGTCATACCGGCGAAAATGACATTAATTTGTACCAAAAGCATTCCTAACTTATATTTTTGAATCAATGTACATGTTCGAAATATAGACCAGTACTTTTTCCAATGATATTGCAAATAATTAAGAAAGGCTTTCTGGAAACTCTCTCTCGTGAAGAAACGATTTACATACAAAAGAAATGAATATGTCAACATTGTTTAAGAGTGAATAGAACATTGTTCAACTGTATCGTTATGTCCTTCAATCAAGAATTTATAATATGTAAGAATATTTTTAATTTTGCAATACCTGAAATAAGTCCTTCAAAACTCGAAGTAAACATGTTTACGAAAGTAATTTTCATGTCTTCAACCAATGAAAAGATTTTTCAAATATTTCCCATTTGAAGCAAAATCCGTATTTCACTCTAATGCTTCCGTTACACCAAACTAGTTCTCAGAACGTCCGGCCCCGTCCTACAAAAATAGTAGAACGGGTTGTGAACTGGCTAGAACGTGTAGATTTAGCAAGAAAATGTCTATAATACGATCATAGTTAGTTCACAAACAGTTCCCAATACGTCCATCTAGTCCTTATCCCGTCTACAGTCCGTTTATATAACATTCAGATCGGGTAAAATTGCCCCGTTCTCCTCATGGGGACACCGTTTCCAACCAGTCCAAACTCGTCTTTAGTCAGTTTGAACCCGTTCGCAACTAGTTCTACTACGTTCCTTATACGTCGAAATCCGTGCTAACTAGTTCGTAACTCGACCATCTCGTTCAAAGACAGTTGAACTCGTTCTGAGTACGTCCTCATCTCGTTCCTAGTCCGTTCAGAACGTAATTGCAATCACGTCCTGACCTGACGGCTATAAAAACCCAGTACGTTTCTGCCAGTCCTCATTCTGTTCTCTGCCCCTCGTGGCGTGCACGTCGCGGAGCAGGCACTGGGTCTCGGCTTTGCTTGACTTAGGTCTTGTAACTGTCGGGGCCCTGGCTAACGACGAGGGGGTGACTCTAACAAGAGCCGTTTGTTGTTGAAAGCACACCACAGAAGAAGACGTCCGGGATGAGATGTCCACCTCTGCACTTCAAGAATCCCTATGTGCCGGTGACGTATGCCGGGTGACAGGGGAACATCACTGCAACAACGGGATGGCGACAGGCGGATCTACAGACAGAAGTCCTCCTTACAGTGTTTGTGCTGGGGGGAGGCAACCTTTCTTGCCACGTTCGGACAGGGTCACTCACATCTAGGTCGGAATTGGCCGCGTGGGTGACCTACTTTTGGGACTCTAAATTTCTCTTTAGCCAGTGGAACTGGGGAGAAGGACGATTGAGCGACTGACAGCTTGTGCTCTGGGAAGCCTGATGGCAGGGGCTGGTACCCCTGTTCTCATTGATTAGGCTACAGAGTCGCATCATGTATGGGGCAGCTCGGATACTTGAGATCGCATCATGTAGCGGGAAACCTGGAATGGGTGGTGTGCTTGCTAACAAGATTGAGCTTGAGCTTGTTAGTAGGCCCGCCCAGGAAAGGGAACTCTGGAGTGAGTGGTGACCTACTAACCTATTTTTGATGGTAGGCCCACTCACACTGGTGGAGCTATGACACGCCTAGTTATGTGTTTTGGCCGCCTGGGTGAACCTTGACCGGAATTCACCCCAGTCTCTCGGCAGTGATCGTGAGGGGTTCTCAGCATGTGGGAGACATGCATGCTTCGTCTCTTGAGAAACTCGTCTCGGTCACTGTTAGGCAGCGAACTTCTGTCGTGAGAAGACTACCAGAGAACCTGCTGTGTGAACGGGCCTCTTGGGGATGAGCTTCAGCGCTGGGCTGATGGGCACAGAGGACTAGTTTTGGCTGTGACCACTGGTTCAGACTGAGTACTGACTGTCTCTCAGCAGTGCCGATTGAGGGTTCACCGACCGGATTTCGGCATTGTGCTGAAACGTACGAAATGGCACCCGGTGCCTTAAGCACCCGTAGTGGGGCGTTCGTACGGTTAAGCAGAGAGATACCAGTAGGCCTTGTATGTGATGCGGCCGTGGCCGAGGCCTGAGTTAATCGCGACCACCAGAGTGCTCGCTGTCGACTGTTCTCGGATATCTCACCAGGAAAGCTAGCTGATACTGACTGGAAAATGCAGTCAGGTAAATTTCTCCTACTTTTTGGCTTCCAAATTTCGTCTTTTAGGCATGACGGGAGACATGCCGGGGTCTCATACCGATATTAAGCTAATATACATGCTCTTTGGGACTGACCTTGATAAAATTCTCATCAAATCAAATCAAATCAAGCCAGTCCTCATTCTCGTTCGCTGCTTCAAGCTGTGAAGACGAACTCCACAACAATTGTGACAAACATCGTAACCATCTTGCATCCTTGTGATCATCATGCCTCCAAGGAAGGGTAGAGCCAGACAAACAGGGCGTGATAAAAATTGTACGAAGCCAACATTCAAAATGTTAACAGCTACAAGATTATCCATGGTTCAAGGCATAAAATAGTTTGCGCCCAAATGATGAACCAGTGAGAAAACGGCCCGTATTTAAACCATACCTTGTCTGATAGTACTGCAAACGGGATGGACGTTGTAAAAACTGCGTAAGAACGCAATAAACGTGCTCAAAACGTGTAGAGCGTACTGAGAAGCTACTGCGAACCTTTAGAACTGTGTGGAAACGTGTTGCAAACTTGTTTATAACTTGTTATTTTGTTTTTATATATTTAGACGGTATAACAACGCACTAAGGACGTAATGCGGTCGAATTGAGTCTGTCTGTGAACGGGATGAACGAGCTACAAACGAACCCGTACTACCAATTGACGCCCGATCCCATCACGTCATAGCACGTTCCTAGAACGATCCAAGTACGGCAATTCCGTTCGTAGTACGTCCATCCCGTTTTAAGTACGTTGTCACTCCGTCTAATTACAGAACGGGATGGTCGCCCGGAAATTTTGAACAGGCTCAAAGTTCTGGAACACCATTCCCGTTCAAACCCGTCCGAGCTCGTCCATGAAGTTCGTTATCAGACCTTAAAACGTTGCTACTACGTCCACTCCCGTTTGCACACAGTTTGAGCCCGTTCGGCTACATTTTTCAGAACGTAGTGAGAACGAGTTCGGTGTAAAAGGGGTATAACATTATCAACTCGTTCGATTTTTAAAACCTTAAATTTCACAACTGTATAGAATACAAAACATTACAATTTTATTTCACTTAACTCATTCTTGTAAAGTTACATCAAATGCGACATGGGGGTTTAGATATGAAAACAAAGACCAAGGGAGACAAATCTTACTGGCTTAATTTTCAGGAAAGCCGATGTTACCTCCAATGCGCATTGCGGTACTGCGAAGCTGAAAGCAAGAGGAAAAGGTGTTTGACACGAATACCATAATGACAATTTTCCTGTTTTCTGTTCAGTTTTAGTAGGATTTCTGCCGGTAACATCGATAGACACCGTCAACATGTGTGATTTACGGAAAATGGGTAAAATAGAAGTTGATAACCGATGCGGGTACCTGATTTTCTTAATGCGAACATTTATATTTTGTTTATCATAAGGCTAATGAGAGCATTGTTTTATTTTAGAACATGCTCGGGTGACAACCATACAGTTTGTACGATTGATGTATGGCCATAGATATACTCTGGTGACCACATTATGCGGGTCAGAAGATTACAAAGGGTCACTTTCCATACACTAAGTATCTGTAGGATCACAATAAATTCAAATAAGCATATTATCGAACCTGCAAATACGATATACTAGTAACTAAACATTTGCCCATAACAATCAAAACCTGTTCAGGTATGAGCAAGTACTCGTTTGTTAAACTAATTGATTCATCGTTTATATTCTTTAAATCAATTCTCAATTTGTCATCTTTGGCTACCATAAGGGTGTCATACATTGTAAAGTCATATCAGTCTTTTTTATTTCAAAAACTTAAACTTTGAAAGCTTTTCAAACTGGCAATAAGATAAAGTTATAAGTATTGGTTGATTTGATCATCCCCTTCACGCCTTTGGATATTGTCAAATTTTTTTAGAGTACCTGACGTTTTGATAGTGCTTGCCAAACTCTTACTTGAATCGAAAAACATGACAGGAAAGGAAAGCGGTTGTATCTAATACCTTGATAAATGCAAATATCTAAATGGACAGACAAATAATTTAAAAGCTATCTCTTAAACAACTGTCTAGCGGATTTGCAGGTACAACTGTAATATTATTGACATAAAACGAAATGTTTGACTTACTATTTGAACCATTTATATTTATGGTATTCTAATATTCAAAGCTTTAAGCGTTCAGGTAAATGACAACGAAAATATGAATTAAGGTAGTACACTCCTAATACAAACCTCCACTTGAAACTCTTCAATTTTAATGCTCTAGCCTAGGTTGTTAGGCATTGGACTGAAGATCTTTTGAGGTTTTGGCGGGCGTAGGTTCGAATCCAGCCGGAACCAATTTCTTTTTTTACTTTTTTCTTCTTTTTTTTTCCATTATTTTGCACTTTTCTTCATATGATTATATTGTTTTTAGACTTAAAAGAAATTAAATATTGTTTTAAGAAAAATTATTAGCTTTTTTGAAGATTTTATTACTTGCAGACACGTCTAAAATCGCTGATGGAGATTTTCAAACTCTAATTATTTTAAATAGAGACGGTGAAACTTTGTGAATTTTTGGCATGCTGTTCTCAAGATGTTATAGATAATTTTAAATATACAAAAAGTCATGTCCCATTTCTAGAAAATGTTGATTTTTCGAAAAAACTTTGATGTTCAAAATTGAACATGGCCAAAAAAGTACATGAAAATTGTAATACTACCTGATTATTTCATAAAAGTTTTATAAAACTTGTTGATAATATTGTAAATGGTGTATAATTTCTGAAAGAAAATATAGATCTTGTTACTCTGATACCAAATCTGTACCAAATTATTTGATAATAAATGAAATACATGCATTTTCTTATCTCTTGTGTGATGTCATTTTGTAAAGAATTCTAAAATGGGGGTAGGGTTATTCAAATTCATATAGCTGAGTTTTTGCACGGTAAAATTCTTTTAAAATTCGTTTTTAAATCCAGGAAATGATATAGATTAAGAAAATATTAAACCTATAATGATTTGAATTGGTGCCCATTAGGGGTCTACTACCTTAACGACGTTTATGCACTCTTAAATTTTTTAACGGTTTTAACACATTTTCTTCATGTGTTACGAGTCAGACAGAATTAAGCAATATTTTGCTCGACATACTGGCTTACCTTCTTCCCAACAATCTCATACATTAATACTATTGAAAATTTCTCCAATATAAAGTAATTTATTTCCTAAATAGAGAGTATTTTTGTTTGATATCCCAAATTTATGTTGGATTCGGTAGAGCAATATTACTAACATCGAAACATGTTGCGTTTAAAAATGTAATTTACACTCAGCCGCAGTTTAAAGTATATGTCCGGTTGTGCTAAGTACTGTTTGAACTCCAAATAGTACCAGAAAACAAGGTTGGTTTTGTTATTAGCAAGTCTTCTTAACGTAAAGAAATTATTGTTCTTCACAAATTAACCTTTAGGAAAGATAAAGTATCGACTTACCAACCGATACCGTAAGACAAGCCTTGTGAAATATCTTAATGTTGAAAGCTTCGGTGCCTTAAAAGAGCAACAAAAGCAAGCTGTTATATCACTTAGTTCTCTATAGTAAGACTTGTATCTACAAATAAATCCTTCAGTTTGATATAAAAATGACACAGCGAAATAGTTTAATACCTTTAACACCTTTTATACCTTTTACACCTTTGCGCCTTTTTATAGCAAAAAAGCAAATTAGAATAGAATGTAATATCCCAATGACTATCTCTCTGTTATGTTCTGCGTTTCTAAATGACAGCAGCACTGAACAGCTACATTAAATACGGTGACGGAGCTACTCTTAAATCAGCTTGCTTAATTAAGTATATGTACTGTTAGAAATTGAAATTTAAAACTATAGGAATATATATATAGGAAACAAATTGTATACATCATTGTTATGCATGCACTGACAATACACCTATACCAGTTTCATACCAAAAATTGCACAAAAATGTAAGGGTGATTTTAACACAAGCTATATTTTTTCCTCTTATATATCGACCAGTATAACGTTTGCGCTAAGTAGATTTTGTACATAGCTTTTCGTTCAATTTTGCAAACCTTGAATAGGGTTTAAACAGTTGACTACACTATTTATTAATTTTATTCATTTTATACCTTTAAAGACAAAATTTTTATGGCTGTACTTTGCTAACAATGTTGTCAATTTATGGTTATCATGCATTTGATACGTTAAATTCATTTCCTACATTTTCTACATTTTCTACATTTTATCCATTTTATACGTTTAATGCATTTTATACGTTTTATGTTTTTTATACATTTTGTACATTTTATACATTTGATACATTTTATACGTTTTATACATTTTACATATTTTATACATTCTATACGTTTGAGACATTTTATACGTTTTATACATTTAAAGCATTTTACACAGTTTATACAGTCTATACATTTTATACGTTAAATGCATTTTATACGTTTTATGCATTTATACATTTTGTACATTTTACCAATGTGAAACAGTTTATACATTTTATACATTTAATGCATTTTATACGCTTTAGACATTTTATACATTTTATGCATTTTAAACGTTTAATACGTTTTATACATTTTAAACATTTTGTACATTTTACCCGTTTGATACATCTATATATTTCATATATTTTATACATTTTATACATTTCATACATTTTATACGTTTAATGCATTTTATACGTTTTATGCATTTGATACATTTTGTACATTTTATACATTTGGTACATTTCATACGTTTTATACGTTTTAGACATTTAGTACATTTTATACATTTTATACATTTTATACGTTTTGTACATTTTATACGTTTTATACATTTTATACGTTTTAGACATTTTATGCATTTTAAACGTTTATTACGTTTGATACATTTTAAACATTTTGAACATTTTACCCATTTGATACGTTTGATACATCTATATACTTCATGTATTTTATACATTTGATATATTTAATACATTTTATACATTTCATACATTTGGTACATTTCATACATTTTATACGTTTAATGCATTTTATACGTTTTATGCATTTGATACATTTTGTACATTTTATACATTTGGTACATTTCATACGTTTTAGACATTTAGTACATTTTATACATTTTATACGTTTTGTACATTTTATACATTTGGTACATTTAGTACATTTTATACGTTTTATACATTTTATACGTTTTAGACATTTTATGCATTTTAAACGTTTATTACGTTTTATACATTTTAAACATTTTGAACATTTTACCCATTTGATACGTTTGAAACATCTATATATTTCATATATTTTATACATTTTATATATTTAATACATTTTATACATTTCATACATTTGGTACATTTCATACGTTTTATACGTATTAGACATTTTATACATTTTAGACATTTTATACATTTTACCCATTTGATACGTTTGATACATCTGTTTATTTCATATATTATATACATTTTATACATTTCATACATTTTATACGTTTAATACATTTTATACGTTTGATGCATTTGATACATTTTGTACATTTTATACATTTGGTACATTTCATACGTTTTATACGTTTTACACATTTTATACGTTTTACACATTTTATACGTTTTATACGTTTAATGCATTTCATACATTTTATGCATTTCATACATTTTATACATTTTATACACTGTATACGTTTGAGACATCTTATGCGTTGTATTCATTTAATCCATTTTAAACAGTTTATACAGTTTATACATTTTATACGTTTAATGCATTTTATACTTTGTATGCACTTAATATATTTCGTACATTTTAAACATTTGTTACATTTTATACGTTTTATACGTTTTATACATTTTATACGTTTTATACGTTTTATACATTTTATGCATTTTAAACGTTTCATACGTTTTATACATTTTAAACATTTTGTACATTTTATACATGTGGTACGTTTGATACATCTATATATTTCATACATTTTATACATTTTATACATTTTATACGTTTAATGCATTTTATACGTTTTATGCATTTGATACATTTCATACATTTGACATTTTTATACGTTATACATTTGATGCATTTTACATTTACATTTTGTACATATTATTCATTTTACACATTTGGTACATTTCATACGTTTTATACGCTTTATAATTACAACTTGCAATCATTTCACACAAATCCTCTTTTCTGATTGGTTATTTCTGCCCCAGCGCCCGCTGTTCATAACACGATGAACGCAGGTACGTATTCATAGCTTCTCATTAATATTCATGACGTGCTACTTTTTTCATTCATAAAATCGTGTACGGATTCAGAGCATGTCACCAAACAAAAACACTTTGAGAAGTATAAAGGAATAGTGCTTCTCAGCTATGAGATACATATTTCCGCGCATTTACTGGTGATAGATAACCTTATCCTTCACCGCTTATCTCTCGTCGATACGTTTATTATGAGCAGCCAGCGCATCACATAAAAATCGAAAAATGGCTGTAAAATTTTTATTTTTGAAAGTAACATAGGGTTATGGGTATTCATTTTCTTAGTTAGATCATTTTCTAACCATCTATAGCAGTTTTAAAGCAAAATTCGAGAAAAAGTTGATTTTCATTTTTTCATCCCCATCCTGTATTTACACTTATTTCTTCTTACTTGTGTGAAAATGCAATTCAAACGGTGAGAAAATAAATCTACCATATCCATTGAGTTGTGGATAAGGAAATCCCACCCTCGGGTTGAGAACTTGAGATATGTCCAAAATTTCGTTCTAGCAGCTGGCTGCTGTCGGCCATTTGCATTATGCTAATGAGTATTGGCGTTAGGATAACCAAATTAATGCGCGACGAAATATTAAAATAGAATCCGGGTACTTTCTAAGTGATCACTAAATAGTTTAAAACGAATGTCTTTAATCATAGTAAGTTGTAATTATACGAATTGAATGAGTTTATGCAAATTAGGTGTAAAACAAATATCAAAATTACAAAACAGTTATTCCTATATTTAACACAAAACCGTCGTTTCTGATGGGTAACGTCGTTAAAATTTGCGACTATTAAATAACGTATATACAGTCGCAAAAATCGAAAGGCGTTCTAGTTATCGCATTTAAACACAATGTGTATTAGAAAAGGTTTAACTATTTAGTTATTTGACTTCTAACGCAATACCGATGTAACGTCGTTTCTGATTGGTAACGTCGTTTAAATTTGCGACTATTAAATAACGTTTATATAGTCACAAAAATCGAACGGAGTTTTATTTATCGCATTTAAACACATTGTGCGTTAGAAAAGGGTTAACTATTTAGTGATTTTGACATTTGCGACCGTATTAACGGTTTTAATGGTCACAAACAGTTTTAACAGCTGCGGCAAACGCCGTCGCCGTTAAAATATTTGCGTCAATTAAAACCCGTATATACAGTCGAAAATGTCAAAACTACAAATTTCACCGACGTTACATCGGTACTGCGTTAGAATCATGTATCACAACTAAAACGTTGACGCCTATTATGGGAATAACTGTTTTGTAATTTTGATATTTGCGACTGTATATACGGTTTTTAATGGTTGCAAATATTTTTAACGGCGACGGCGTTAGCCGGAGCTGTTAAAACTGTTTTCGACCATTAAAACCGTACATACGGTCGTAAATGTCAAAATCACTAAATAGTTAACCCTTTTCTAACGCACAATGTGTCGAAATGCGATAATTAAAACGCCGTTCGATTGTTGTGACTATATATAAACGTTATTTAATAGTTGCAAATTTAAACGACGTTACCAATCAGAAACGACGTTACATCGGTATTGCGTTAGAATGCGCAATACTTTGCATCACAACTGACCAGCTCTTTGAAATGTGCATTGATACTCATGATAAAATCGACGTGGAAAATAACACATTTTTTTGCCGACTGAAAATTGTTTAGCTGAATAGTTTACTTAATGTATGCCTATGTATTAATTTGTTAACAATGAACACCAAACGACTTTACTAATAGACATTTATTTGTTTCGGCATATGCTTAAACAAGTAACAACACTGAATTCATTTTCTGCTACAATGTCTGCATAAAGCATCGTCTTCCGTACATGAGGATTTGTTTTTCACCGTTCATCCTGAAAAAAAAGAAATTGTATTAAATTGATGGAGATAAAAATACATGAATTGGTAAGTTTTAGCGATTCTAATCATGTAACAGTCAGGCATAAATTCCACTAAAGGGAAACAAGCGATCCGTGACAGTTTTGCAAATGTTGTGACATAACATTTAATTTTAATCAAACAGATGCCGGTAAACGCTGTCTAGCAGAAGTGAATTCTTAATGCATTTTGTTTATATACAATGTAGAAAGGTCCTCTGGATTTCATCCAATATTTTGCAATAGTCATGTTACGCCATTTTATATTTATGAAAGGGACCAAACTTTAACAGGTTTACTGAATTAAATGCATTGGCTGCATCATTTTCCGTCCAGTAATTGTTTCATTCATAAGTGGTATGTAAAAAGAATGGTAAGTTACTCCAAGAGATATGGTGTCATACAACGGAAAAAGGTGCACACCTGTATTTGGTCTTTGCCCTGTTAGTTGGATGCTGTTATTTTTCTGTACATGAATGTAATATATAGGCCATCATCGTCCCTGAACCCACATAGATGAGTGTTGTCATCTGAAATATATAGTTATCCGTTTTACATACATAGAGAGATGCACAATACTGAAAACAAATACCACAGATAAAGTCTGGAAAAACCATAACACTCTAGCGTGTATTAAATTAGGCATGATTTTTTTGTCTAAAACACTGCTGTTTTCCAAAACTTAAATACTGCAGTTTTAACGAAAGAAAATCTTATTTCACTGTTTGACCATTATTTGTACGAAAGACATTTTCTAACGTGTGTGTTTTTTTTAAATATAAATATAGCGGTGTATTTTTTCAATGATATTGCCAAAAAAGAATCGCTTTCTGGCAATGATTTTTTATTGAAGAATCGACAAAAATGTGAAAGAAAGGTGTATATACGAATATACAAAACATAGCTCTATCATTGTTCTATACGTGAATTTATAAGCACAACGAAAAGAAGAATAAATCGTACCCCGATCGTCATTTGTATCTGACGTCAACAATGTTCACACGTGGTCATTTTTGATAGCATTCTTCTTGTGTGTGCTCCCCAGTTTTGTATACTTGGCACTGAATACACTCAATGTATGTAATACACCTTCCAGGGCACGTCTGCAAAAAACAGAATATACTGCAAGGAAAGATGCAATAAAATCTCGGGAAAGATGATACCCCGTGTCGGACCACATTCGTAACAGATCGCATTTGTAACAGGTGTTACAAATAAGATCGCATACGTAACAGAAATCAAGCACATATGTAACAATTTTTGAGACGAATGTGATCGATGCCGATTTTTGATGTGACATCTAATCACAATTGTCACAGCTCATTTTCAATCGGTAAAATAAACAAAAAAGTGCATTTTTACACCTGAATCACATTTGTAACATGTTTTAGCTCAATTATACGAAGTGACAAAGTAAGCTATTGTGATCACCCTTTGTACGTCGTCCGTCGTCCGACCGTCCGTCCGTTCACATTTTTCTTGTGAATACGATAGAGACAACATTATTTTTTTATTTTAACCAAACTTGCACAGAACTTATATATATCTATGATCGGTTCCTTTCGAAAACCAGCCAAATCACCTTATTCGTCTTGGAATTGTGGCCCCTGAGATGGCAATAATTACTGATTTTAGCCTTGTGAACGAGAAAGAGACCACATTTTTTGTTTATTTTGACTAAACTTGCACTCAACTTATATATCTATAATATCTTGGTTCCCTTCAAAAACAACCGTATTACACCATTTGACTTGGAGTTACGGCCCCTGAATTGGCAAAAAAAGTGCTGATTTATCCTTGTCAATACAATGGAGACTATTTATTATTCGATTTTTACCAAAATTTTACAGGCTCTCACTTCATCACAAAACAGGCATATGGCGACATTTGTCTCGGAGTTATAGCTGAAATGGCAAAATTTGCTTATTTTAGTCTTGGAACACAATAAAGACCATATTTATTATTTTATTTTGAACAAACTTGTATAGAAGTCATATATTGTATAGAAGTCATAAATTGGCGTTCGGACATTTTCTTGTATGGAAGTCATAAATTGACATTCGGACATTTTCGTGAATTTCCGGAAAGTGTATATCTAGGCTGACCTGTGCATCTATGCACCTGAACAAGGGTCAGAAAATTTCATATTCAGGTAGAATAAGCCTTCTTTGAAATAACAGCGAACGGTATGGGCCCTGATCAGACTGTGCGGATGCGCAGGCCGATTTGGGCCCACACTAGTCACAAAGCCTCGAAGATTCCCGAAAGCCCATTTTCTCATGATGCGGCTCAAATAATTTTATGTCGTCATTGACGACGACAACGCTAACTTGTTATCATTGCTTATTGCAGTCTTTTAATGATGTTGCGATGAAAACCAACTGATTGAACATTTGCAGTATAAAACTTAACATGATACATATGTGCTTCTCATGTTAACCCCCATGTTGGACAAACACATTCGTAACACATTTTACCTGTTACGAATGCGATCGCATACGTACGAAATATGTTACAAATGCGATCTGTTACGAATGTGGTCCTACACCCCGGCTTTCATCGTCGATCTCTGTACTTATCTAAACGGAACAAAGTACAATTTCAAAAAAAAGTGATTTAAATTTATTTCTACCTTAAGGTAGATACTATAAAGTAAATTTTGGATGATTTTGTATTACATATATTCACTTTAACCGTGTTCCACACAGTGACACTGTAAGGGGAAGTAATCGCTGCGGGGAGTTTGCAAATGTATATTCGTATCAACGTTATCTACACCGAGTAAAAGAAAAAATAGTTACCGGACATTCTTCACAAAATGGTCCACGGAAATGGGAAAAGCGGTCACATATACACATGCCACATTCGCATTTTCCAACCCCGTTACATATCTGCAACAACAAAAATGAAATGATCAACTTCAAGTTATAAATAGAAATAGAAAGTTTTTACCTCGTGCTAAATTAAATCACCTACACAACGTCTGATCATACTCCGTTTCAAACTCAACTGTAGCCGAGTGCATAAAGAAGGCGTACATTACGCTGTCGTAAACGGTCTGCGCTGGCGTAACTAATCCTGTCGTACAACGGGATTTTAAGCCCAGTGCATAAAGCGAGCGTACGTCAGTCGTAGATACGCCCGGGTTACGACTGTCTTAATTATTGTACCACATATTTCTCGTGCATAATCATTGTATTTCTTGTTTCAATGCATGATTTTTTATATGGAACTTAACAATTTCTTAAATTTAAAATGAATTCCTTTGAAATAGTTGCAACATGTAACTAAAATTATTTGCTCTTCTTAAAATCAGTCATAGTTCGACAAAATTTTCACAAAATACTGTGTAAACTGTACTTGGGAATCGAACTTCTTCAAACGTTTTCCTTAGAACAAACAAATTACATGTAAGTACATGTAATCAGAACGAACTGTAGTTGTTAAAGGTCTTTCCATTTATAGATTGATTTATATGTCTCTAGAATTAGCCGTTGTACCCGGTGTCCATAACCCTGAACTTAACTATAGATGTCTGAACATCGTCTCGATCAGGTGAAGTTTTTTCTTTACCCATTAAGGCTTTCATGAAAGACGGAACGGAAACGAATTAATGGCGAATGTTGCCATACCCTCAAACCGAGTCGGATGAAACAGGAGTTCCTTTTATCGGCTTTATATCTTCATTTTTTTTTATAAAAACGAGTAGTTCAAGAGATATCACTGGAAACACTATGTTACAGACATACGGGCAAACAGATGGACACCCATGACAAAATCCTATGTCTCCTTCAGACTAATACACCAAACATATTGCCTTTACTGATTTTGACATGATAATGTACATAAAAATTCAAATACACATTCAATAGTTACGCCTACTCCATACACCGGGGAGTATCACGTGATATCAATAGTACACTGTCCGCACAAAATGGCTGCAGAAATCGCCACTTCGACCAAGAAATAAGGGGTAAGCTCATTGTTATTGATATTTTAGGATATGCAGAATAGGCGCAAAGTACCTGCATAATAAAAATAATTACTTACAACCTCTTCGTTTTTCCGAAGTTTTCTTGGTTTAGGCCTGAAACTCTATACAGATAATATTTTTTTAAGTACATTGTCTGAACAAACATTTAATTTGCGTATTTCAGCGCTAAAAGCATATATAATGCATAATCTTCTATAAAATAATGATTTTATCTGTGAATGTATCTTCCGTGACAAGTTTCCAGTGTTTTTTCGGTGTTTGAAAAAAAGTTATGGATTTTTTTCATAACGAGTACATTGTCTGAACAAAATAATATGAGTACATTGTCTGAACGCTTTTTTTTCAATGCATCTAATGACTCATCTATATTCATTTCTTTGTAGTTTGGGGCATCGAAGCAAGCATTTCGTTCCTGCTGTTGCCTGTCTGTCAGGTTTTTTAGAGATTGGAAGGTAAGAGTCAGGAGTATTTTTTTTTATTTCTAGAAAATTCAATCCAATGTTCCTGAACGATACATACTCTTGTAAAGAACTGAACATTTGTAAAATGTAAGATGTTTATTTTGAAAACAGTTCAAGATCTAGTCTTCACCGTCAGTGATTCATATTCTAATTTAACAAAGTGAAAAATTTAGTTTGTGTTGGTGCACTTGTATTGCAAAGTCTTTATGGATATAACTGATACTACATAGATATACAATACATGTTAGTCGTATTTTCTTTCAGAATGCGTCATAAGAAGCCATCGTTGTCGCTTCATCGTCAGAAGAAAACACGAGCGGAGCAAAATTCACTTCAACGATGCTCAAAAACAACCATTGCATCGCAGCTGAAAAGCGCAAAACGGAAAACAGTTTTCCCCAGTCAGGTGTCCAATTATAGTAACTCTACAAGAAATGCCACCAATACTGTCTCCAATGAAATTACCATTTCGTTCTCCACTTAATTACAAAGCATCGCCACCTAAAAACGTGCCAAGGAAATCTCCTAAGCACGAGTGCTTTTCAAACCATCTGACAGTGGTTTTTCTTTAAAACATCAAATCAATTGTAGAAGCTTTGCCGAAATTAGAATTAAATTGTGATACTGTTTTTGTCAGTGATGTGAATTGTCTTGAAAACGTTGGTGAATCATCAAGTCGTGAACGTGAAGCGGTAAGATGTTAAAAGTGCTTTAAACAAAACACTTTAGACTCAAAAGGACTCTATAAAACTGGAGAAAGTAGACTTTCGTGTGATTTCGAATGTGATGTTGTGAGTATTGAAAACAGTGGTACATCAAATATTGAACACGATGCGGTTAATGATGAAAGTGTTTCAAACGTAACAGTGAAAAATGATGTATAGAAGTTGTATAAAAAAAGTCAACGAGTACTCTGTCTGAAAGCAGTAGCACTAATAAAGCTTCCAAATTGCAGTGCACCGATGCAAGTCTAAATCACCGACAAAAACAGTATCACAATTTAATTCTAATCTCCCAAGTTCGGCAAAGCTTCTACAATTGATTTGATGTTTTAAAGAAAAACCACAGTCAGATGGTTTGAAAAGCACTCGTGCTTGGCACGTTTTTAGGTGGCGATGCTTTGTAATTAAGTGGAGAACGAAATTGTTATTTCATTGGAGACATTATTGGTGGCATTTCTTGTAGACTTACTATAACTGGACACCTGACTGGGGAAAAAATGTTTTCCGTTTTGCGCTTTTCAGCTGCGATGCAATGGTTGTTTTTGAGCATCGTTGAAGTGAATTTTGCTCCGCTCGTGTTTTCTTCTGACGATGAAGCGACAACGATGGCTTCTTATGACGCATTCTGAAAGAAAATACGACTAACATGTATTGTATATCTATGTAGTATCAGTTATATCCATAAAGACTTTGCAATACAAGTGCACCAACACAAACTAAATTTTTCACTTTGTTAAATTAGAATATGAATCACTGACGGTGAAGACTAGATCTTGAACTGTTTTCAAAATAAACATCTTACATTTTACAAATGTTCAGTTCTTTACAAGAGTATGTATCGTTCAGGAACATTGGATTGAATTTTCTAGAAAGAAAAAAAATACTCCTGACTCTTACCTTCCAATCTCTAAAAAACGTGACAAACAGGCAACAGCAGGAACGAAATGCTTGCTTCGATGCCCCAAACTACAAAGAAATGAATATAGATGAGTCATTAGATGCATTGAAAAAAAAGCGTTCAGACAATGTACTCATATTATTTTGTTCAGACAATGTACTCGTTATGAAAAAAATCCATAACTTTTTTCAAACACCGGAAAAACACTGGACACTTGTCACGGAAGATACATTCACAGATAAAATCATTATTTTATAGAAGATCGTGCATTATATATGCTTTTAGCGCTGAAATACGCAAATTAAATGTTTGTTCAGACAATGTACTTAAAAAAATATTATCTGTATTGAGTTTCAGGCCTAAACCAAGAAAACTTCGGAAAAACGAAGAGGTTGTAAGTAATTATTTTTATTATGCGGGTACTTTGCGCCTATTCTGCATATCCTAAAATATCAATAACAATGAGCTTACCCCTTATTTCTTGGTCGAAGTGGCGATTTCTGCAGCCATTTTGTGCGGACAGTGTACTATTGATATCACGTGATACTCCCCGGTGCCATAGCTGTCGTGACTTTCGTGCTAGATTTACTACTTGACTACGCTACGTCTCGTTTATGCACTCGGATTTTGCGACCGTTATCTACGTTCTAGATAAGCTGGACCTAGGCCTACGACCGCTTTATGCACTCGGCCACTGTTGTTTTTGTTCAGATGTACTCTTAGGTAGTTATACATAAAAAAATATTTAGACATAATTAGTTTTTTTCATGTTTTTTTGTTGTTTATCCTATTTTCAATTACATCTGTAGGGTGAATTTTCATCAGACACAACCCAAAAGAAAGTTACATAAAATACTCTTCAGTTACATGTATCCCGATCTATTAAACATAATCAACGTTTGAATATGCATATTAATTCAATTGATAATAATATGTCATTTGAAATATCGCGTATAATTATAATACGATGTATTTGAGAAAACATGATACCATTCCGTTCTCCGACCTGCACGTGTCTGCAGATGTAGGACACTCACACGCCTCTCCTGTATACCCCTCATTACACATACACTCACCACATATGCATGCACCGTGACCTTTTGATGTACATGTATACAGATAGACAGTTCAGCATGGAAATAAATAAACTGGTAAAATACTCTAGAACCGCTAGTTTTAAAAGGATATCCTAACAGTTTAAAAAAAAACTGAAGTACAAATTATATACATGTCTTTTGGCTACATAGGGTGTGACTATTTTATGTTAAAATTTGGATCGACATAGCGAACCTTTCTTCCATACAATACAAACGCAACTTGCCATAAACTCATTGGGATTCAATTATTTTCTATTATCTTAATAAAATGATGTTTCGTTAACTTTACTCTATACACATAGCATTCCGTATAAAAAAATTCTTAAGTAAGCCCTCCCAATTTATATCTCCGTCCATCCAACCTTCAGTCAGGTTACTATTTAGAACGAGTATGCACGAGTACAGTGTGCAGATGTTCGTTCAATATAAACGTAACGAAAGTCTACCTAACTTCAAGGGAAACGGAGCATTAGTCATTTTACGAAATACATGTAGACAAAAATCTACTTAATACGTCCACACAACTTATTATCATGGTAACTGCATAAATAATCATCACATTCGCAGAACCTGCCGGAGTACTTCTGCGGTGATCGTGGACTGCGTGTAAAACACTAACACATGCCGCAGATACATTTTCCCCTGTCAGAACATACTGCCGTTGTATCGGGGCTGTAAATTAGATAAAAAAAATCTGCTTGACTTTTATCTCTCTCTCTCTCTGACAAGTTTATAACGAAGGAAAGAACACACAGCGAAGGCTTACATGTACCATGCAAAAGATAAAATACGGCTTTATAAAACCATCAAACACGGTACAGTAAACTCCGTTTATAACGAACTCCTTGGGACCATTTAAATTTGTTCCTTATATCCGTAGTTTGTTAAATCCGTATAACATTTTTATATAAAAGAAATTAAGAAAAAATCGGGCCGAGAAAATGTGTTCCTTATATCCGGGTTTTTTATCTATATTATAATAGATGTCAACAGAAAGCATAATCCTTTGCAAAAACGAATGGATTTGTAGATCTAATCATCCTTGTGCGACTTTTATCTATTTTTATAACTATCTTAAAAAAAATATTATATTTATTTTGTCTTGTCCTTGGTATTGTTACTGTAGGAAAATAAAAAAAGTAGAAAAAATAAAAATCATAGGTCAAAGATGTGCTAGATCTAGAGATCTATATATAAACTGATTAAATCATACAAAAATGTAGGAAATGGATCCTTCCTTGTTATAAAATTACATAAGATAGCAGATTTGTGTGTCGGAGACTGTAAAAATATGCCATATTCTTCAATTATTTAGTCAATGTATGTATACAACATGATGCAAAATCCTTGAAATAAATGTTATAGTTAATTTTCTGTTTTCAATTTCTGTGTCATTAATATCACTGATTATATATACCATAACTACGTCATTAGAAGTCTACCGCCTCCGTGGTCGAGTGGTTAGAGTCGTTCACTTGAAACTGCTGTAGCCTCTCATAGATTGAGGGTCATGGGTTCGAGCCCTGCTACCGACCATGTCTTTTTGTGCGAGAAACTTGGCAGTTTCCTACGGATTATAAGGGTCCAGTATTTCTTACCAAGAACGATTGTTAAGCTTAACTGTCCACCTGTTTAAAATGACTAAAATACGATAGAAGTGGGTGTAAAACTCATACAACAACAACATCCATATATAGCATAGTCTTTTATATTGAAAGTTGGTAACAGTTTCGTTATATGTGCACAACACCTTTGGTATCTACCTGTAAAGGAGAACAAACGTTACATACGTCGCAATTAGAATTGTAAAACACTACATGTCGTTATGACCCTGATAATGAGAAAGTTGCCGCACTGTCTTCGTGATAATTTAAATAAGAAAGAATAGATTGGGCATTATCATACAAGGAGCGAGATGAAAGGAACCAAGTCGCAATTTAACTTATATTCACTTTGTAAAAGAAATTGTAACTGAAGCATTTCAAATTTGAAGCCAAATGACTTGACAAATAGAATCCAGTATGCATTTTCGATGATAATCGTTGTGGAGAAAAAATATCCCGCCTGCTCATTTTTGACGCTTATAACGTTAAACGTAATATTCGATTTAACATGTTGATTTCCGGTATTAAAATCTCTTTCAATTATCCAAGATAAAAGACAAGTAAGAACAACACAGAGGACAGTAGTCATCTCTTTCAGACTGTAAGACCAGAGAAACTCTTAAAAGCCTAGCAGTTTGGGTTAATTTGCTACGGATTTCGTTCACTGAAAAAAAATGCAAGTTATTTTCGTAATGTTTTAAAGTCCCAGTATCTTTTTGAATTTACTGATGTAGTAAAATAAATCAACCGACAGGTTAATGAAAGAACCATATTATATTCACTCTGAAACAATTATTGACATATGCCTTTCTTTCGTATTCAATTAAGTTGTTTCGTCATGAGAAATAGTTGCCATAAACCGTTTCTTTTTTATGCAAAATCATTGAAAAAATACTACCATGACGCTATATTTTTATCATGTACTTTCCAATTCAAAAAGCAGTTATGAATGATTTTGGTACAAATAAATGTCATTTCTGCCAGCAAGACGTCTTTCCGCGTAAAATAAGAGCTATGTGTACTTGTTATTGTGGTCCTGGGACTTTAAATATCAATTTAAACAATTTTTTGTACTGTTTTATACTGTTTGAATTTAATTTCGTATAAATAGTTTGTGCAAGCTATGAAAACAGCTCTGTCGGATATTACGAAAACGGAAACAAGCAGAAGGCGGAGCTATAGAGCAATGAAAACATTGAAACATGAACGTCCTTCTCAGATATGTGTCAGTTGCTTAAGACGGTTGAATGAGTAACTGAGCCTGTATTTCATTTCACTGGCAAACAGGAGATTGTTGACCGAAGATTTCAACATCTGAAGATATTATGAATGACTTAAGGTGGAATGCGCCTCAAACTTATTTCTCGAATTTCCTCATGAAATTTACACTGTGCATAATTCAGGATATTTCTGATTGAACCCCGCTTCCATTTGTTTGATAGCTCTTATGGTTTCTATGCTATTATGCTTCAAACATGGCCACTGACGTCACTTTTTGCACAGCACGCTATTTCATGTCATTTCTATGTTTTTCCTTCATCGCGCTTTAGAATTAAAATGAAATAACAATATGAAATAATATGATCATTGCATTTAAAACGTCCTACATAATGGTGTAAAATTCAATGGAAACGTTTTGACGCTTTCGACGTTAGTCGCATTTTTGTGACGTCAGAACTGCAAAATTCTACAAGAGTCTTGCTATAAATTTTGCCTTAAAAGTTTTTTATTCACAATCTGCTCGATGAAAAAACGTATAATTTTGATATGGTATGTAAAAATCGTTTTACGTTTTTCTGAAACGATAAAAAAGATAAGTCACCGACTTCGTTAATTTACGATTTCACCAAGTTTTACCCCTACCCCACTGAACATTTACACTTCAACTTTTGCTCATATTGTATAAAATATAATCAAAAACTTCGCAAAACTGCGTGTGATATCAATTTCTTCAACTGACGTCACTTGACGTCATGATATCTTGCTACGTAAACAGTAACCGGAAATATCTAACGTACATTTTTGTAAACATCGAAATGGAGAGACATAAAGGAAAATTTGCTAGTAAAGTTTTAAGAAAAAAGTCAAAGTTTTTACAAAATTTAAATGTATGTGAGCGATTAGGCAACTACAAATATGTTCCAGAAAGAAGGATTGTCGACTTAAGGTTTTTTGCTGAAAAATTTGATGACGGGTGCAGCCAGTGTAAAGAGCGGTTTTTGTTTTAGGATATAGTTGATGAAAAAATTAAAGGACTTTGTTCATTGGTTGTATTTCAATGTTCAAAATGCGGAAATGAAACAAAGATTGCAACATTGAGGGCGTCCAGAGAAACCAAAACAAACTTTAAGAAATCACCATATGCCGTTAATCTAAGGGCGCAATTGGTGAGTAGATCTAGAATATCTTAGTAAAATGTTTTCATTCCTGTTTTATTTATCTATATTATTTTCGTTGGGATGTCCCTTCAGGGATCAGTTATACACAGCAGAAACATTCACACAAATATAACCGATACTATTTTGTTGATGTTACACGAGTTTAATAGTTCTCTCAGAGTGAGAATTTTAGAGCGGGGGGCAGAGGTGACTTGCGTGCGAGACTGTAAAATATTGATAGGGTATCAGTTACCCCGAAATCTTATGTATGCTGACATTAACAACACTGCAAGTTTGTCTGTATATCTAATGGTCTATGTAAATAAATAAGTGTAATATACAAATGATTTTATCATACTGTTTTGTGTTTCTTTTTTTTCAATCGCTAAGTTCTTATCGTTGAACCCAAAAACGATCAATGCAAATACATTGTATACAGGACACTATAATACCTCTGATATTTACACCTGACTTTAGCGTAGAAATGAATTCGCTTTCAGCTATCATTTTATTTTTTTATTTATTTGCACATAATTAATTCCTTTTACATGTTTGATATATTGACCAGGAATGATCCATGCTGGTATAGGAGAAACACATGTCAATGGTTTTCTTGGGACCTTAGGAATACCGCCCATACACCATAAAACATTGAAAAAAATGGAGAGGAAAGTTGGGAAAGTGATAGAGAGCAGCGCACGTGCTTCTTGTGCCCGTGCATGTCAAGAAGAAAAGAGCGCAACAATATACTGTATAACACCGACAACTGTCACAGAATGTGGTGATGGTCACACTACAACAACTGACAAGTTCTCGTTTGCTCCAAACGCTGCACGAGATAATGATTCTTCGGCAATGCATTCAGCAGACGACATAAATTTACAAAATTCAAATATGGTGATCGAAACCGATGCATATCATGACAGCGATCAAATAAATTTTGACGAGGCAATGGACTTATTAGAAGACTATGGTATTCCAATTTCTATTTATTATAAATTGAATTTCTCTTGTATTACAATCTCTGATATTAGATAATAATAATAGTTACAGTTTTCAACACTGTTTTATTTCTGTCCGCGGTAAAATAAAATTTAGTACATGACTGCAGTACATCATTTTTAGTTTCGTGAAATTATTGTCATTTATATACATGCCCGAATATTTAGTCAAATCAATGTGCCGTGAAATGTAGAATTTCAATTTCAGTAAATGTTTTCGAAAGCACATCAAATGAGACCCAAACTATGTTTCCGTTGGATGATTTCGAGCCGGTTGAAGAATTCACCAGTTCACTGACGATTAATACTTACTTTGAAACAATGAAATTAACCGGATAGTGTCCACGAATATAAATTTGGACGAACCGATGTCGTAGAACATGTGTGTGTTACACTTTTCTATCCAACTAACAGATGATCTGTTTTCGGGAGTCATATGTTTTGTTGTGAGAATGTACAATTACATTTTCATGTATCGCTTTTCATATGTAATAAATATGTAAATAATACAGAACATTTTAAACTTACTTTCTGTCATCTTTAATATCGAACACAATTAGACACAAAGTCTCTTCGGAGAAGGTATACCTATTACTTCTGTAACTATGTACATCACACGAGCGTGTAAGTCCGCTTAAACGCTGTAGAAAACACTGCTCGCAAATTACATTTACCTACAAAAACATGTGTAGCTTTTATCAAAGCAAAACTTTATATATTAATTGCTGTATTGAAAAATATTAACTTTTCCGCAAATAATCTTGTCCTTAAAATTAAAAGAAACGTTACGTGTAGCTCCCAAATTCATCACAGCATTAAAACAATGTTTGGGGTAGGGGTAAAACTTGGTAAAATCGTAAATTAACGAAGTCGGTGACTTATCTTTTTTATTGTTTCAGAAAAACGTAAAACGATTTTTACATACCATATCACAATATACGTTTTTTCATCGAGCAGATTTTGAATAAAAAAACTTTTAAGGCAAAATTCATAGCAAGACTCTTGTAGAATTTTGCCGTTCTGACGTCACAAAAAGCGACTAACGTCGAAAGCGTCAAAACGTTTCCATTGAATTTTACACCAAAAGTAGGACGTTTTAAATGCAATGATCATATTATTTCATATTGTTATTTCAATTTAAATCTAAAGCGCGATGAAGGAAAAACATAGAAATGACATGAAATAGCGTGCTGTGCAAAAAGTGACGTCAGTGGCCATGTTTGAAGCATAATAGCATAGAAACCATAAGAGCTATCAAACAAATGGAAGCGGGGTTCAATCAGAAATATCCTGAATTATGCACAGTGTAAATTTCATGAGGAAATCCGAGAAATAAGTTTGAGGCGCATTCCACCTTAAGACTTTGAGTGCGTCCGGCATTTATTCATATAAATGCAATTTGTTTTCAAGCAATGATTATGCGCCCAGTTATTTTAAAAATAGAGAAGAAACACTAATAAGATCTGGTATTGCTCATAGGAAAGCTGTAACAGTTTTATTTCAAGAATCAATATTTTTCTTCAAGTAATGACGCTTTTGTTGCGAACTGGAGATCTGAGGTTGAGCAATCTGTGAATGACGTTTCTCGGTCGAAACCTTTGACTGGCGACATCATTGCGTCTTATGCAGCTATTAAGACTGTGTTTGTATAAAACTTTAATTATTATTAAAAAGTACATAATTTACGATGAAGGTGCTATAATTTACGAAGAAGGTACTATAATTTACGATGAAGGTACTATAATTTACGATGAAGGTGGAAGATGGAAATCATGTTAACCTATGTAAAAACTTTACTGTGGCAACTGTTTTTTTCATATTTGTCAAAAGTGTTTTACATATGGGGTAAAATTATTTCACAGTGAGTTAGGGTTACACATTTGTCATGGGATAACATGGGGAGAATGTATCAGAGAATCCTTCACGGCTTACCAGAATAGACTACAAATAAATTAATTTCTTGAATACTTATATGTACCTTTTATCAAGTTGATAACTTTCATCAAAATCTAGATATCGGCAAAGGTATTCAAAAAGATGGATTTCAAAGTCTATAACCGTCTGCTTACCAGTGAAATACTACGGAATATCGTATACCTGTCACAAATACTGAATCCTGATTGGCCGATAGCGCTCACGTGCCGGGTCTGCAAAAGTATGTGTAGACCTGGAAATGATGTGTAGACCTGCACGGATTTTAAGATGTCATTTCTGTTATATTTTCACTACTCTTTATGAGATATACGATATAATGATTATAGACTAATGTTTCGGTCAATACATAGTTTTGCGGACCTGTTAAAAAATGATATTGACCGAGGACGAACAGTTACGATAACGAAAGACGAACAAGTACGACAGAAAATGATGAATACTACATCAATATAAATATATCGAGCGAGAAAGCTTTAAAAACGAAGAAGTGTCCGCGTACTGGTAGGTCCCGTGTATTTGTCCGGTGTGTGTAGTATAACAGCTTAGTATACAGTAAATCAAGCTTAGTACGTTTGATATTTCGACGGAATCTGAAAGAACGTTAGACTTCAGTCTACTAGTTCTATTTAGTTAGATAATCCCTGTACATGTAATGAAAGATACAGTTCTAACATACACGTTCAGAGCTTGATAATCTAGAGTGTGTGATTTTCGCAGTAACCTTGGTAATGGAATTAACGTCAATAATTTATTGTAACCGCGTCCGTCTTCTTTCATACATAAAATGTACTGTAATACATTGTATTAAAATCCTGTGAAATACAATTGCTCGACCGCTACTTGCTGATGCGAGTTTAAATTATATTAGACTGAGGAGAAAGAGAGCGGTGGTGTAGAAGTTACGGTGTCTGCCTCTTATCCCTAAGGTTACGGGTTTGAGCCCCACTGGGGTCACAACCGTACCTCCTCATAAGACAACAGTACTGGTTTGTTCAGGAAGCGGACTCGAGGGTGACTCGATGGTTGTACAATGCGGTTTAACATGCTCTATCTAATAATCAGTGAAATATTACACTGTTGTATTCAGTCTGTTTATCTATTTCACTGTGATTTTCTTGAAGAAAAATGTAACATTACTGCAATTTGGTATCTTATAATAATGTTTTTCAGTTATGTCCCTTGAAGATTATAAGCCCTCAGGCAGTTCATTAAATTTCCTGCTATCAATTTGTATCTCAATTGCTAGAAAACTTATAACACATGTTTTCTTCGTCAAGCCTACACTTAAACATGGAAACGGATGCGCTATGTATATGCACCTTTCTTCTATTAAATCGATGACGTCATCGATTTATTCATTCAAAGACGCGTATTTCTGAATACCGTTATATTTGCCAGTATTTGTGTCATATGGCCGAAGTTATTTATGGGTTATGAGAAGGTGAAACGCTAGTTCATGAACTCTTAACATAAGGTCGGAACGTTATATAGATGATTTTGTGAGATATGCATATAGTGCCTTGGAATACAGCATAGTGAAATATTATTAACTGAGTAAATAGTACGTGTAGAAAATGCTGCTACACCTGTATTCTACAATGTGTTGGCTTCTTCGTGTGCGGCTGGTAAGTGCATTACACATGCGAATGATATTTTATTTTTTGTAGTTTTTTTGGTATACACATAGGATATATTAGAGCCTGGGGTGATATCTAGAGGTTTCTTCTGCTACACTTTAACAAATCAAGTAATAAGCTTTAAGAGTTCCATTTTCAGTGTGCAGTGTAAAATAAGCAGATAACTTGCGATTTGATAAAGAAAAAAGAAAAAGAAAAAAATCCATGTTTAACTGACTACTTTTAGCAGTATAACAACTAAGATAAAATATTATATTGTAAAGAAAAAAAATTACCATGGTGTTACAGATGGAATCCCGTTGTAATATAAACATTGCATCTGATTAAAACACCTCTTGATACAGTGGGTTTTGCATTTCATAATAACAGTTTGTGGGGGGGGGGGGGGGGGTTTTTTTTTTTTTTTTTTTTTTTTTTTTTTTTTTTTTTTTTTTTTTTTTTAATTTTTTTTTTTTTTTTTTTTTTTTTTTTTTTTTTTATTTTTTTTTTTTTTTTATTAAATAAAAATTTAATTATAATTTTTTTTTTTTTTTTTTTTTTTTTTTTTTTTTTTTTTTTTTTTTTTTTTTTTTTTTTTTTTTTTTTTTTTTTTTTTTTTTTTTTTTTTTTTTTTTTTTTTTTTTTTTTTTTTTTTTTTTTTTTTTTTTTTTTTTTTTTAATTTTTTTTTTTTTTTTTTTTTTTTTTTTTTTTTTTTTTTTTTTTTTTTTTTTTTTTTTTTTTTTTTTTTTTTTTTTTTTTTTTTTTTTTTTTTTTTTAAATAAAAAATTTTTTTTTTTTTTTTTTATAAATTTTTTTTTTTTTTTTATTAATTTTTTTTTTTTTTTTTTTTTTTTTTTTTTTTTTATAAAAAAAAAAAAAATTCTTTTTTTTTTCCGGGGGGCCGTAAGTTTGTGCCATTTCACTTGAATTACATCTTTTATCGTTTCTTAAAACTTCTTATGCCCCAGTCATAGTGTGACGTTTTGGCCGCGCCGTTGTGCCCGTTTCTGACACCCACGATTTGGAAATTCCAGCCGGGTGCCACGATGTGCAACGTTGTAGCCACGTGCTAGACCACGCTGTCGCCTCGTTGTTGTCCCGTTGTAACACGATTGAGTGGGGACAACGAATATAAAAGTCGGGCTATGCCTCGCTACCGACGCGCTGTCGTCGCGTTGTCTTTATTCCACGCTATGCTTTGTTATGCCTCTCTGCCGCCACGCTGCAACCACGTTCAGCTAAAACTCGTCACATACTGACCATATAGGAAATAGTGTTGTGGGCTACTCTGAATGAGAACATTAGCGAGTGGTAGCTGTCTCCAGTGGCAAGGTGACAGAGAGTGACCACAACTTTCAGACACGCCTTCTTGAACCGGCTGTCATTCTTTAATCTTGGGGTCAGACTGTCCATCAGCTCCTGGAATAGGATGGGTCAACTCTGAGGATGTTGTTGAAGGCGACCACATCCTCCCTCCTCAGCTCTTCAATGATTTGGTGGTACTGGCCGAAATCCTCGCATCGCATGATGCGCGGGGTCCGCTCTCCCCTTCTTTTATCCTATTCCCTCTGGAGCAGCACTATATTTTTCAGCATGTCTTGGTCCTGGGCTAGGGCAGCATTTGAGATTCATGGTAGAGGTTCAGCACTTAGTCTTAGCAAGGTCACAAATAATTTGAGGTCCTAGATTGAGGGATATATATGTGGGGTCTCTGACAGATGGCATATGATATCCTTGACGCAGCAGAACGTAGCGTACCACATCGTATCAAAACGTACCACAACATAGCAGAAACGTACCACAACGTCGTACAGCGTAGACCACCGTAGCATAACGCAGCTCATAACGTTGTACAACATATTACAACGTATAATAGCGTGGCAAAGCGTGGCATAGCGCGGCACGAGGATCGTGGGAGCAACGAGGCCACAACGTAACAGCATAGCACAACGTGTCAACAAACGCAAATAGTGTATCAGCCGGCGGGGCGCGTTTTGTTCACGTTCTGTTACGTTTTTGCCACGTTTTTGTTACGTTATACTACGTTGTTCCCCGTTTTAGCTGAACGTGGTTGCCAGGTTGTAGTACGTTGTAGGAAAACGCCAGCGAATTTTGAACATGTTCAAAATTAAAATTTCCAGTTCACGTTTTGTCACGTTTGCTCATGTTTTAGCCACGATGTTCTACGTTTACTCACGTTATTGCCACGTTTCCAAACGTAGCTAAACGTGGCGGCCAAAACGTGACACTATGACTGGGGCATTAGATAAAATATCTGTTACAAAATACATGTACAAGGTTTTTGGTGATCCATCAAAGCAAAACATCCATGATTTGTTTTCTCTTCTTTTTTTTTCTTTCGTCGTTTTTGCTATTGATTTTAAGCTTCTAATGGGTTTGAGCACGTCATGTTTCTTGTCTGTGAAAAGATTTATTTATGCTGTCAAAACACAAATTCCACAGGGGCCTGTACGAACGTTAAAGGCGACATGGCAGAAACCAGCTACCATACTTTATCGTAGGTATTTTGTTTCAGTTCAAGAAAAAATAAAATGCCTCGGTCTCCTATACCAAGATATGACATATAATATTTGAAAGCAATTATTTAAGTAGTTAAATTACATACTAGTACGCTTAGATAAACAACTTTTAACTATGAATGTATATGAATTGTTACTTTAAGGTTTGGGGATTATGGTGGCATATTTCTGCATATCAAAGCCAAGAAAATATCTCGCTTAATACCAAAATAAATTGCCTAATTATAGCGGTTTAAAATAGCGGAAAGGGTAAAAGTTCAACAATAAATCTTTATCACACGAATAAAGCGACAGAATAATTATGAAGTGCAATTATCTTTGCTAAATATTCTCAAAATAAGTAAAGGACCATAATTATAATGAATAAAATCGACAGCAAACTGTGCATTTACTCAAATTAAGGACAAAAAAGAAAATTGCCTCGGTCTGTTACTATATACATGTATAGAACTGAAGCTGGGAATAAGCTTTCTGCACCTCAATGAACTCTGGTGCTTAGCTTTCCCGAAACATCACCGTGCACGTGTGTTGACGGCTGATGTCATGTATTATTATATTAACCCTGTAAGGGCCTTGGGAGTACTTCTAACTGTTTTTACTTGCATTATTATCAATGTTGTCATACAGCACGCGTAGGAATCCTGGTTGCTGTCGTTGAATATTGCATATAATCTTTCTAGAATACACACTCAATAAGATTCAGTTCGTTATACTAGGCAAGCGAGCCCGTGTGGTATCTGCTCGAACGTTCCAACTCGAACTCGTCGTGGACACAGTGTACGTAGTCCGGGCCCATACCAGTAGCATAACACCCTACAAATTGTGCGAAACAAATTCTTTGAGATAAGTTATGGTTGTTGAGATGAGGTATCCTGTCACGGACCAAGGACCTGCACGTGTCAGATGAAGCAATAGAGAGAGCATTTGATATAAAGGGTCAAGATAAATGAACTCTTGACTACATTATTGTCAGCTAAGATTATCAGAGTTGTCTACCGTGTAACAATGCTTTCCACCACGAGCTCGAGCGCTTTATTGACTACAATGTACAAGGAACATGGCCCGTTCGTTCCCCTGATCATGCTGAATTGAATATGCTAGACAAAGTGTGGGATATATTGAGAAAATGAAAATATTCAATAACTATACAGCACTATATACAGTCAAACCTGTGTTAAAGACTACCTCCGAATATAGACCACCCTGTAAATAAAGACCAGCTGCAAACAAAGACCATATTTGTAGCTTCCCAACAGTGGTCTTTGTTCACAAGTTTGACTGCATGTACTAGGACATTTAGCAAATAAAACGGGCTTAACTCCCTGTCCCGCAATCAGAGGCAACCAGCATTTCTAAAATTACATGTGCGGGCGCTACGTTATTAGGGATGAAGCTACTAGTATTTCTTTACGGTGTAGTTTGCTGAAATTCATACCCTGTTTGCTCCCTATCAAATAGCATAATTATGCTGTTCTTTCGTGACTTAAAAGTATTGCTCTTTCTTTTGTATTCTATTACTAATGTTGTTGAAAATTTTAAAAAACAATGAAGTTACAACCAATTCATTTTATATGCATTTACTTACTATGTTGTATGTAGTGTAGCTATGTAACACCGGATACAGCTCCTTTCGAATACACCTCCCCGGGAAAATGTATTCGATGCACACTAACGAATACAACTCCCTCGGTATAGCGGAGCAATATTCGAACCAAGGCATAAGAAAATTCGAATAAAGTTCGCTAAGTTTGCTTTATTAAAATATATAAAGAGCCATGAATTCCTATGTGAAAAATATCCACAGATAGAAATTAGGAACCTAAATTGCCTTAAAACATCTAAAACCTGTTTAATATACTGCATGTTACAGCTCTTTCGTCCTTCTGTTTGCCCAACCATCAGTGTCGGTTGTCCTACTCTGTCTGTCGTCTTATCCGTCCGTCTGTCAGGCCGTACACCCTAATGTGTATGAGCTTCATTCCGTCAACATTTTTTTGCCTTGTGCTACCGTCATATGAAAACAATGAAGGCTTATTGAACGAAAATAATTCTTCAATATCAGCAGTAAAGTAATTTCATTTAACTTCAGATTTTCATTCAACTGTCCGTCCAACACGTACGAACAAAAAGAAGACTTCCCAGGGCTAAGTACTGCATCCTGGATAGCGGTATGGATCCTTATTATTCTGTAGTAAATTCTTTGCCACGTATTTGTATAAACGAATGATACGTCCATGTTGCAACATGGGGGTCTGTATTCGTTAATGTGCACCGAATACAGCTCCCTGGGGAGCTGTATTCGAAAGAAGCTGGTTACATAGCTATGTACTTCAGATAGCGAAATTCTGACAACACTGCGTATAGCTGTGTTTGTTTTCCAGTTAACACAACTAGACACTCTTCGATGTGTTACATATTGAAACTCATTTTTCCAGTTAATGGAACCAGACAGCATTGGATGCAGTGGTAACGGCGCGCTAGATGCTTGTGGCTTGTGTATTTGTAACAGAAACTACTTCGGTAACAAATGCGAATGTTATTACTCGGAGATGCTCGGACGGGGTCCAAAAAATGCGTCTGCTGCAATCGCTCAGTGCATGCCGTAAATATCTTTTTATTTTGTTTTATTAGCAATGTAATAAGGTAAACGTTTGCTTTGTTAGTCCTGTTGTTCGGGGAATGGCGAAGTCATTTTGAAGTTTTTAGGGTCATTAATCACTAACTAAACAAAAAATTTCTTGTTGAATTAAGAAGTTGTTTTGTCAGAAGATTCTAATTTTAATTATGCATATCACTTTACATTTTGGAAACAAGTCAGCAAGTTTGACATTGAAAGTTTAACGCCTAGAAAATTTTATCTTCATTTTTATGCACAGATACAGTGATACTGCGATTGTAAATAAAGTTACATGTATGTCCAACTAGCAGCATTGTATCTCATAATTCGTGTTTTCAACTGTTTTCAGAAACGTGGCAAATCCAGAAGTTTGTTCTGGCAGGGGAAAATGTGAATGTGGCTATTGCCGGTGCTCTTCAGTATCCGAATCCCAACCAGATGTAAGATATTCAGGGGAGTTCTGCGAATGTGATGACACGTCTTGCCCTTATCATGATGGCGTAATGTGTGGAGGTAATTTGATTGTTTTTAATTTCGTGACAAGTCGATATGGCACGCTTTTGGAAGTAAGTAGGTCTCATCTGCGATTCTATTGCACTTTCATCAGCAAACTGTACCAGATAATTTCGTGCAAATTGTTTTTTAAATGACAGATGTTAAAATTTTGAATACATGCCGACTGTACCAGATAATTTCGTGCAAATTGCGTTTTAAATGACAGATGTTGAAATTTTAAATACATGCTGACTGTACCCGTTAATTTCATGCAAATTGCTTTTTCAATGACAGATGCTGAAATTTTAAATACATGCTGACTGTACCCGATAATTTCGTGCAAATTGCTTTTTAAATGACAGATGTTGAAATTTTAAATTCATACCGACCGTACCCGTTTATTTTGTGCAAATTGCGTTTTAAATGACATAATTTTAAATACATGCAGTCATATACAGTAGACTTTTATGAGTCAACTTGTGTTATGTTCGAAAAAAGGCTGAAATTCAAGGCTCTATAAAATGCCACACTAACCATGTTATACATCCAGAAAAGACAGTTCATGAATTGTGGTTCACGTGTGTATACATGTAACCCTTAATGCATCATTTATGGGATTTGTTTTGTAAATCATATGTCAAAGGTGATAGCTGTCTTGGTAGACTTAAAACACATATCACCAAAGCCAAAATTATTTTAAACACTAGAGTACAGTTCTAAATTCAAGATTTTTGGGCGGTAGAACTTTGTTAGTTATTTGTAAATGGAAGTAATCATCAAGTAGCATTATTGTTGTTCGCCGTTTTTATTTCTTTCGTTCAGTCATCAATGTTCAGAACGGGACCGCAGGTGATTGTAGTGTAGCAGGGACCCAAACAGTGCAGTTTAGTTAAAAATAGCCTAGTGACTATATTCAGTCATTAGGCTCTTTTTTAATAACATTCACTGTTTGGGTCCCTGCTACGCTACAATCCCCTGTGAATGGGACATTGTCTCCTCACGCCGATTTATACCAACTCTTTTGGAAAACTTCTTCCTTCAGGACATGGTCGATGTGTTTGTGGGAAATGTATGTGCAAAGACTACACCGGAGAAGCGTGTGAATGTTCTACCGCCCTGGATACATGTGTGTCATCTACTGGCGAGGTAAACTCGAACTTTTCCATCTACAGCAGTACTCATTATTTTCATTATTATTGTTTATCGTCCCGGCCGACCCTAGGATCGAGTTCTCTTCCGTTGAAACTGCCAAAACCTGGCAGGCGCAGGTTGAAAAGATAGATTCAGATATAAGGGAATCCGGATACGATACCCTAGCTTTTTTACGAAAAGACCCTATAGCTATAGCTAGAAATGTATGTCGATACAGGTGATATTACCTCTGGGATTATTTCCAATTTGGAAAAACTGAAAACCGTTTCTGAAATTTCCAGTGCCCTCGAACCTGGGACCTCTAAACTGGAGGTCAAGAGCGTTAACCACTCGACCACAGCGCCACTACACAGTGCTCATTATGAGCATATTACAGTCCCTGTTTATAATGTCTGTTTTATTATTCTCGGGAAGTATTCAAAGTCTTATATATGAAAGATGTACATGTATATTTACCCGCAATTGATAAGATCAAGTTATATAGGTATCTCAATTCCCCGAATGCACCTGGTGAATTCATCCATTGGAGAATAGCAGACCAGTTAGCACATAAATAAAACAGTGTACCCTACAATATATCCCTGCTGGTGTAAGATATACACATAAGGTATGCATGCAAGTATCTATCCAAACGTGTGTACGAAATTGTCTAATAGCAGACTTTTTTGTTTTCAAAATTTGGTAAAAGACATTTATTTTATGCTTTATTTGAGTTTGGAGTAATGAAGGAGGTTTTATCTACAGATATGTAACAGACAAGGCAATTGTGTCTGCGGGAGATGCGAGTGTGACCCTACGACGATGTTTCAGGGACCGACATGTGAAGACTGTTCATCGGTGTGTATTTATTGTACTGTACAGTATTTTATTCACTGTCAGCAGTATCAAGGTTTTTTAACATTCTTTTACCGTTTCAACGGAATTTCTGTTATTTACAAATAGACAGTTTGTTTACCTAGAGCCACTTCGATCAATAACCACGGTTCGGTATCGGAGGTTCTAATGCGCATGTATCGTCTGGGTTTAAAAACTTTGCAAAGAGAAAATGTAATACTAGTATATAGGTCTGGGGTTTGAATCTAAGCCTGAGCACGAGGTGTTAATGTTACAGTAGGGTGTCGCAATGTTTGACGTTACGTCATAAATATTACTTTCCACTTAATGCGATCTTTAGAAACAATCATCTTCATTTTTTGATAAAACATCAAACACCTTTACGAACAGAAGCCGGTTGTGTCCCCGGTTTATAGCTCTTAGGTCGTTGGTGCCTGTTTTTTCAAATGCATTTGTGCTCAATAATTTCCTAACAATGGGTCCGTTTATCATTTGAATGATGTTACTTGTATTTTTGTCACGTTTACTTTTTACGTTCACTTACTGTTGTCACCGCCGAGAGATCGTTGTTTTGATAAGTAACACTAGTCATGCTAGCAGCAATTTCTGTTGCATATATTTTCAATCAGTGCAGATCATGATCAGTTCTGCACCGTACAATATTCATTTATTTTATAGGTGTCACTCTTTGAAACATTATTTAGTTATTTTTGATGCCGGTTTCAATATTATGCGTACATTCAGAAGGCAAATATATATCAGTACTTGTCAGTACTTATTTCATAACATTTGTACAAAAAGTTTATCGTAGGCATAACGGAAAGAAGGAACATGTGAAAGAGGTATTGACAAGTTTACGTACAGGGTTCACGTAGATGGGTATGTCTACAAGAAATATGGTGTTTAAGCGCCAAGAACAGTTCTGTTCGGTTGCAACTGCTTTACTTAAATGCAGTATATCGACAGTTTGTGGTTATCATTATTTGTTTCGGTATTTGTGTGAGATTATAGTCATGCTTCTTTGTAGCTCAAATCAAAGAGTCCATGACCGAATAGTTTATACAGAACAACTATTTCAACACCAGTGAAATGAAGTCATATCGCAGAAAAAATGTGTATAAAGCATTATTCAATTCAGACGTGAAAAATAAACATAAGTTTTGATTCGACATAAACATTATATTTCATAAAACTTTTATAGAATTATGCATTAATTTATATATAAAAGGTATAAGTTTACACCGCGTCTCGCGACATGGTATATATGCATCTCGCAAAATACCCCACAGAATCCGCCTGGGCTGTACTGTTCATGTACAGGGTGCTTGGTAGGCAAAACTATCCATATAATCATGTGTTCTTCTTCAAAAATGCATCTATGTATTATATGCGTTACATTTAGCAAGTATATATTCAATCATACTATATATTATCGTCCATTCAAAGCTACAAATTACAATAAATTACACTGAATTACACTAAATTACACTAAATTTGAGGTACCGATAATGTGCGTACACTCGTATGTACAAGAAAATATTTTGTCCTTAACGAATCCAATAGTTTGACTTATTATCGTATGTACATGTAGATACTTTTGAAACAAGGAACAATCTAATTGTATACAGTCCAAAACATTTGCATCGTCATTCAGTCAATTATAATTTTTGTAATATATACAATGTACTGCGTTTTCAAATGATGTCAACCGAAAAGTCTCGTTTCTGTATTGTAGTTTTTATTCTATTTACTCTTGTACTATTTTCATTGTATAAAGTCATAAATTAAAGTAAATATTTCAATGGAAAATCACTTTTGTTTTAGATTTGTACGTTTGTATTTTGTAGATCGTTGAACCATCTCGTGCGGAATGTAACTATGCGGGCTCTCTGAACTCGTGCGGCGTGTGCGTATGTGACGAGGGTTATTTTGGCAAATTTTGCGAATGTAGTAACAGCAATGAACATCAGTGCATCAGGTGAAGAAACACCTCCTCTATAATAAGTCGATCATCCTTGTTAATGTTCACCAGTTAAAACGTTCTAACTATCGGTTCAAATATTCCAATTTTCATTAACCAACCAAAACAGTCGTAGTTGTTTCTCGATGCACCTTTCAAAAACGCGGGGGGGGGGGGGGGGGGTAGTGGTTCAGCATAGCTGAATAAGCTGGCTTTTCACCTACTTATTGGACCAATCAAATGTTACGAATGGAAGAGCGGTGAATGGATTTTGTATACGACCCTCTTCTTAAACTAGACTGCTGTTCATGGTTTAGGTGTCCGCCTGTTTTATGAACGAATAGATATTCTTGAAAAGATTCTATCAATAGCTGCAGGGGCGGCTTCGGGTTTATTATTCGGCTCAACGCCGTTTACCTTTTAAAAGATAGTTTTTGTTAATCATTCGCCAAATGAATGAACGTCACAGCTTTCCATTCATGTATTTTTCTATAAGTGTTGATGATTCATTATCTTGTCTGTAAGTCTGGCTGTTGATGAGTACAGTAAACTCCGTATATAACGACTCCGGATATAGCGAAAATCCGGATATAAGGAACATATTTTCTCGGCCCGATTTTTTTCTTTATTTCTTTTATATAAAAATTGTTTACGAATTTAACAAAGTTTACTACGGATATAAGGAACGAATTTAAATGGTCCCAAGGAGTTCGTTATAAACGGAGCTTACTGTACTGTGTTTGATGGTTTTATATAGTTTATCTTTTGCATGGTACATGTAAGCCTTCGCTGTATGTTCTCGTCTTCGTTATAAACTTGACAGAGAGAGATAAAAGTCAAGCAGATCTTTTTATTTAATTTACAGACCCAATACAACGGCAGTATGTTCTAACAGGGGACAATGTATCTGCGGCATGTGTTCATGTTTTTCACGCAGTTCGCATTCACTGCAGAAGTACTCCGGCATGTACTGCCAGTGTGATGATTATTCATGCAGTTACCATGATAATAAGTTGTGTGGAAGTAAGTAGATTTTTGTCTACATGTATTTCGTAAAATGACTAATGCTGCGATTCCCTTTAATGCCCGGTTGCACGAAGCGTTTAACTCTTACTTATATCCTTGGTTTGAATAATCCGATTGCACGAAAGAGAATTATCCATGCCACGCGAACCTAATGAGGGTTTTAACTTTTACCGCTTCATTTTGTTGCAACGGTTTTGATAGAAATTCTTATACAATCCGTTTGCACGAACATTTTTGTCATGGTTATGATTCGAGTTATGTCCGGGTTATCCAAACCTGGTAGGGACCAGGTTTATGAATCGAGTTGAACATTTAAATATGCAAAATGGAATTATATTAACGCAAAAGAGCACTGACAAAACGTTTACGTTACAGAAAGTTCATATAAACTATCGAAAGAGACATATTAAACATGAACGGTTAGCTATATACTTAATAAATTAAAAAAAAAACGTCTTTAACAGGATGTGACACAAATGCTGGTTGCATTAAAGATTCATATAGTAGGAATTAAGTTTGTTTGAATTTCATATCGATTTATAATTTAAAATATCAGCCTGGCCCGCGAAAATGCATTTAAATATTATAACTGGTGCATTGTAACACCGGGTACAGCTCTTTTCGAATGCAGCTCCCATGAGAGCTGTATTCGATCCACATTAACGAATACAGCTCCCCAGAGAGCTGTATTCGGTGTGCATTAACGAATACAGCTCCCCTGATCAAATGGGAGCTGTATTCGGGGTTCTTGTACCATTTTCGAATAGAGCTCCCCAGTGACCCGATGCAACATAGACGTGTATTTAAGGCGTATCATTGCGGCACGGAATTCATTATAGAATAATGAGGATCCTTCCCGCAATACAGGATGCAATATTTAGCCGTGGGATGTCTTTGGACATCGTTGTCGTTGCCGTGTTGGACGGACATTGGAACGAAACTTAGAGGTTGTATGACTTTTTGTTGGTATTGAAGATTTATTTTCTTTCAATGAACATACATTTTTTTCATATGGCATGACTGTTGCACATAAGGCGGCAGTTTAAGTGGTTTTGTACTTCATTTCATAAATAAATTGTTGACGGAATGAAGCACTTTCACACCAGGGTGTAAGGCCCGACAGTCGGACCGATAACACAACATACAGGGGAGGACAGCAGACAGATGTTCGGACAGATGGACTAAAGCTTTCGAACTATAATTTGGTCATTGACTTAAAAGTTTTCGGAACGCCCAAGCTTCTTCTTTAAGGGGAGACATAAAGTCATTTTGCCAAAAGACACATCACCACATACTCAGACTTCTGTTATTTAATCCGTATTATCGTCGGTGTGATCAAACATAGGGAGCTTTATTCGAATGTGCATATGCTTTGGTTCGAATACAGCTCCGCTACACCAAGGGAGCTGTATTCATTAATGTGCACCAGAGGAGCTGTATTCGAAAGGAGCTGTATTCGGTGTTACTGTGCATGCATCTGCATTTTACCGGATTTATTTCCAGACATATCATCACTGTTTTTCCTCTAATTTTATTCTCTTTTTTGTATAAACAGTAGAACCTGTGAACAAAGACCACTGACCGGAAATAGTATGACAGGCTCTGTTGACAGGTGTTCTTTATTTAGAGGTGTTTAGATAAAGGAAAACAATACACGATTTTCTCTCTGTTGTTCTTTATTCAAAGGTGGTCTTTAAAACTGGCTTGAGTGTAGTTTTTCTTCCTTATTGACTTAATAAATAAAATAAGTTCAAAATAGTTTTGTTTAGCGATTGCAGTGTTGGCTGAGGACACTGTGCACTGAAAAAAAAGTACTTGCATATATTAAAGTTTAATTTCTTAGATGTTGCTGTCAGTCTCATTTGCGTCAATATACTAGTATGTTCTGTTCGATATTACTATGATATATAGGTCTAGTATAACACGCGACGTTAAAATGAAACCGTTAAGGTGTGAAAAAGGTAAACATCTATGAACAACGACCATGCACATATGAAAAAAGAGCAAACCTGGTAGAAAAAAAATCACAGATTGTCTCTTAAAGAGAGTTCTTTCATTGTTTGTCTTTACTTGATGGTTCTTACCAAATAATTGGCTGTATTTTAAACAAAGTATATACATGTAATGAATAGACTTAAAACATTATAGGTTCGTGATGTTTTTCTAAATTATACCTTCATCAAGGTACAATGCTAAGCATAAATGAAAAATTTGCAAAAACACATTCATGTCTTGTTTGATATCTTGTATACTAAGTACTACTACGTGTCAAATTTAATGTTTTAATTGATTCTTTTTCATATGAATCCACAATTTGAAATTTGAAAGTGGTTATATAACATATATATTTGAGCCGTGAAAAATCACGTCCTATATGCGATGGTAACATATTTTCATCACCATATACCATTTTGTAAAAGTGTTCTGGTAAGAAATAAGAACCAAAAGCTTAGTGACTCTAATATTCGAATTTCATGAAATCTGCGGAGCGAACACGTTAAACCGATGTGCGACCATTAAAAGCCGAATCTCTCTCTATCGCGAGCGTGATGACATCTGGAATGAGTGTACGAGAGCGATTCAATAAGTTACGGAGCTTTCTTCGTTACCGAACTAAAATAAATTCGTAAACATGTATATAAAAGCCGAATATACTCTGTCAAATGGTATAGGTCTATTTTAGCGCACAATACATTGTAATTCGCTATCTGTTTCCGGCCTTATCATTTACGTTACTTAACAGCTGACGTATCCAACCAGAATCGACGTTACAAACAGAAATACGTTTAGAAGGTGATGTCTTGAAAAATGTATAACAAAATTTATGACAAATCTGTTCTATTCTAAAATAAAGAATTAATATTTGCTCAAAATCTACAGTAATTGCTTCTTTGGGAAAGCTATAATTATGAATAATTGTTATTAGTCTTCTGTTGATATTCTTTTACATATATAACATCTTTATTTTCGCCACCTCAATATACATCAGACGTAGAAAACACATACATAAACATGTACGTGTACATGACAATACGTAGCATTATAAAAGACCATTATACACGCATCTGAAGTCAAAGGTTGGTAGCTAAAACACAAATGTTAAGCTTACTTAAATAAATTGACCATATATAAAATTTTATCTTATTTTAACCGTATGTCGATGGCTTGAAAATGCAGTAAGATAAGTTCATATATTTCATTCAACTATACATTGAAAAATATCCTTAAATAAATCAAAGTTTGTAAATTAATTTTTCCTGGAATTTGGTTCACTACAGATCTGAAATTTTGTTCTACAAGCACGAAAAATAACGGTATCGTTTCTAAAGTATGTTTTCTTGCATAAGACATCGCTATTTCCTCTGAGTTATTTAAGAAAGGATTAAAAATTTACGTGCAAACGGACAAAACCAGTACATAAGAGGGGGGAGATTTTTTTTTTTTTTTTTTTTTTTTTTTTTTTTTTTTTTTTTTTTTTTTTTTTTTTTTTTTTTTTTTTTTTTTTTTTTTTTTTTTTTTTTTTTTTTATAAATAAATTTTTTTTTTTTTTTTTTTTTTTTTTTTTTTTTTAAAAAAAAAAATAAAAAAAAAAAAAAAAAAAAAAAATTTTTTTTTTTTTTTTTTTTTTTTTTTTTTTTAATTTATTTTATTTATTTTTTTTTTTTTTATAAAAAAAAATAAAAAAAAAAAAAAAAAAAAATTTTCAAGGAAAAAAAGGCACAAAAGCGCAATTAAGAAATGTTTTACAAAAACAATTATCAGCTCTGATCAGATCAGAAATGAACTGATTAGCAGTACTTAGAAAGAAGAAATAAGACTAGTTATATATTATTAAAGACTGTAGACATTAGATACATAATAAAAGCCAGTATCTTTATTAATAAAAATATCTGTAAAGTTTTGGCACATACGAGTAAACAGGTTAATCTCACGCACTTATTTTATATACATGTATGAGGTCTTCGTGCAACCGGGCATAAGTTAGGTAGACTTTCGTTACATTTATATCTGCACACTGTACTCGTGCATACTCGTTCTAAATATACTTAAGGACAAAAGTTCTGTCCGGTATGATTAAAGTAACACAAAAACTGAAGTTGGATATTTTATTCATAATTAGAAAAGCATAAGAATATCATCATTTTCGAATCAATTTACACATTTTCAATGTTCGTGAAGTCGAATAGAATGTTCGTAGGCGTTTAACGCACGTGCAACATGTGTTGTAGGCTCACTGACCTCCAGTCGACATAAAAAGCGCAAAGTTTGCTATCTTGAAAGCTTCGTAATAACAACATATGTTGAGTATTTGTCTAAATTTTAACGTCTTTCGGTATGACTATACTTTGGTAACAAAACTCACTTGAAATTACAAAAATGTACTGTGATTATAAGCTTCACGTACATACAATTTAGATAAATGTGAAATTCATGGTTTATGCCGTCACGGTTTATTGAATGTTTTTGTATAGAATCTTAACTCCTTATGATGTAGCAATTACAGCAGTCTCAAAACAGAAATTTGCAAATAAAAAATTAAAAGTAACGTACAATTAAAATTCAGTTAAACAATTTTGAACCGGACAGAACTTTTGTCTTTAAGTATAGTAACCTGGCTAAAGATGGGATGGACGGAGATAGAAATTGGGAGGGCTTACTTTAGAAAAATAGATTAATACGGCATGCTATGTGTAGAGTAAAGTTAACGAAATATCATTTTATTAAGAAAATAGAAAATAATTGAATCTGAATGAGTTTATGGCAAGTTGCGTTGGTATTGTATGGAATAAAGGTGCGTAATGTCGATCCAAATCTTGATATGAAATAGTCACACCCTATGTAGCGAAAAGATACGTATATAATTTGTATTAAAGATATTTTTTCAAACTGTTAGGATATCCTTTAACGAGAGTATTTTACCAGTTTATTTATTTCCATGTTCAATTGTCTATATGTATACATTTACATTAAAAGGTCACGGTGTATGCAGATGTGGTGAGTGTATGTGTGATGAGGGGTATATGGGAGAGGCATGTGGGTGTCCTACATCCGCAGACACGTGCAGGTCGCCTAACGGAATGGTATCATGTTTTCTCAAATACATTGTATTATAGTTATACGCGATATTTCAAATGACATTATAGAATTAATATACATATTCAAACGTTGATTATGTTTGGTAGATCGGGATAACTAAAGAGTATTTTATGTAACTTTCTTTTAGGCTGTGTCTGATGAAAATTCTCCCTACAGATGTAATTGAAAAAAGGATAAACAAACAAAAACAAATGAAAAATAGTAATTATATCTAAATACTTTTTTATGTATAGCTACCTTAGAAGTACATCCGAACGAAAACAGCGGAGTATGATCAGAAGTTGTGTAGGTGATTTAATTTAGCACGAGGTAAAAACTATCGATTTCTATTTATAACTTGAAGTTGATCATTTCATTTTTGTTGTTGCAGATATGTAACGGGGTTGGAAAATGTGAATGTGGCTTGTGTAGGTGTGACCGTGATTCCGAATTCCGTGGAAAATTTTGTGAAGAATGTCCGGTAACTATTTTTCTTTACTCGCAGTAGCGTGCTTTATCACAGCCTTGCCTGTACGATGAATACGAATAAATGTGCAAACTCCCCGCAGCGATTACTTCCCCTTACAGTATCGCTACATTTGTGGAACAACAATATAGTGAATATGTATGTACATGTGTAGAATATCGCTGTAAGGTGTGTACAGTGCGTTCAAAATCATTGGATATTCCAGTGCGTTCAGGTAACATGATAATAATTTGTCTTTTAAATAGCTGACGGAGAGAGCTTCAAATGCCCTCATAGAATTTGTTCATATCCATTTTTCGCTTCACCGTGACTTCACACTGACCTGTTAACCAATCGGCTTACTAGATCGCATTCAGTTCTCCATTCGGTACAGGTGAAATTTCGGCCTTTATGGCAGACTCGTTGGCAAGTTTGAATTTCTATTCAACGAATCAAAAGGGTTTTAATGGCTATAGAAAATCATCCAAAATTTTACTTTAGGCCACACCAAATTAATTACTTGGTCAACGGATTTCCCGCTCCATTATTTTTCAAAATCAAAAAAAAAAATTTTTTTTTTTCAATTTGAGCTTCCGCCCGCATCAATTTTATAAACCAAGACCAAAAATTCAAAGCAGGCCTTTTTGTCGCGGAGAACTCGTAAATTTAGTACTTTCAAACGTACAATTCGATTATAAACGCCAGCAGAACATGTTCCCGCTACTTTATTTGTATAATCATGAATACCATATTGTCAAAATGGAAGCCACCAGTTGCATAGAATGACCGAAAAAACGAGAAAGACCGAAAAACAGTTTATGAAGACCGAAAACAACTTATTTTTCAAAAGAGTATATACAACTTAAAGTTTAAATGAAGAAATTTGTAAATATTGTATTACAAATCAAGTAGAAAGATCGAAAAACAAATATTGCAGACCGAAAACTTTCTGAAATTAGCACTCCAGATTTTGTAATGGATGCAGCACAGGAACTTATCAAAACAAACAAAAAATATTCATTACATACAAATTCCTGCATTTATTTAATACTTAAGTTATAAACCGTACATTATCTTTTGAAACAAAGTTGTTTTCGGTGAAAATAAATCATTTTTCGGTTCTTTTTCGGTCTTTTTTTGTAATTTTACGGTCTTTTTCGGTCATTCTATGCACCAAATTTTTTTTATTGTTATCATAAACCAGGGAAACGTCGGTGGAAGATGAGTTGCTGTCCAGACAGACAACTCGGAAACATTTAAAGACATTTAGTGTGCTCTCTGTGTAAAAATTGTATTGATAATGGCGCTGAGGCTAAAAGTTTGGGAAGGAAAAAATCAAGAAACTAGCAAGTTTTTAGCATTGTGAAATTGAACAATTATCTCTAGTCAAAACACTTATGATCAGCAGAAGTGCAGTAAAAGAGCATATGCCTTGACTTAACTAAAGAAGTTGTTCTGTGGGTGATTTTGATATGACTCACAAATGGGTTTCATTACAAAGTGTTTGGGCATAAATTGAAATACACATTAGTCTGATGGTTTATTAAATGATAAAAATTTGTCTCTCTTTTCAAAAGACTTGTTGTATTGGCTGTACATGTATGTAAGAAAACAAAATGTGGTCTTTTTAAAAGAATAAAAATATTTTCTTGCAAGAAACACTATTATACCCCTGTAAACTTAGTACTGGTGTATATAGGAGTCACTTTGTGGTCTGCACCTTTTTGGCAGTTTATATTTAAGGTGTCTGTAGCTCTTTTATAATCTATTTCCAAGTCTTTTTTACCTGTTTTGACAGTGAATATTTGTTTTTGTGTGGGGTTTTTAATTTTTTTTAACAAATCGCTCTTCGCCCGCTCCATAAATGGTTGAATTGGAAAAAAAATATTTTATTCGCTCGCTCCTATTTTTTTAGGATATTTTCCGATGACCAAGAAATTAAATTGGTGTGGCCTTATAGTAGGAATAAATTTAAATCATTTTTTTTTTTTTTTTGAAATTGTACTTTGTTCAATTTAGATAAGTACAGAGACCAACGATGAAAGCCGGGGTATCATCTTTCCCGAGATTTTATTGCAAATATCCTTACATTATGTTCTGTTTTTGCAGACATGCCCTGGAAAGTGTCAGATATACAAGCCGTGTATTCAGTGTCAAGTATTCAACACTGGGGAGTACACACAAGAAGAATGCTATCAAAAATGTCCACGTGTTAACATTGTTGACGTCATAGATACAAATGACGATCGGGGTACGAGTTATTCTTCCTTTCGTTGTGCTTATAAATTCATGTATAGAACAATGATAGAACTATGTTCTGATTATTCGTAAACAATGTCGCTTCTTCAATAAAAATCGTTGTCAGAAAGCGATTCTTTTTTGGCAATGAAACAATACACCACTACATACATGTATATATTTTAAAAAAAAAAACACAACGTTAGAAAATGTCTTAAGTACAAATAACGGTCAAACACCTAACAGTGAAATAAGATTTATTTTCGTTAAAACTGCAGTATTTCAGTTTTGGAAAACGGCAGTGTTTTAGACAAAAAGAAGCATGCCTATTTAATACATGCTAAAGTGTTTTGGTTTTTTTTCAGTATGTACAATGGATAACTTTATTTTTCAGATAACACTCACCATTGTAGGTTCGTCGACGATGATGATTTACGGTTTATGTTCACGTACAGATATATAGAAAATAACAGGATCCAACTTACAGCACAAAGAACAAAATTAGGTGTGCACCTCTTTCCGTTGTATGACACCATATCACTTGATTAACTTACCACTAATTCTTTTTACATACCACTTATGAATGAAACAATTTCTGGATGGAAAATGATGCAGCCAATGCATTTAATTCAGTAAACCTGTTAAAGTTTGGTCCCTTTCATAAATATAAAATGGGATAACATGACTATTGCAAAATATTGGATGAAAACCAGAAGACCTTTCTTTGTAAACAAAATGTATTAAGATTCACTTCTGCTAGACAGCGTTTACCGGCATCAGTTTAATAAAAATTCAAATGTTATGTCACAACATTTGCAAAACTGTCACGGATCGCTTGTTTCCCGTTTTGTGGAATTTATGCCTGACTGTTACATGACTAGAATCGCTAAAACTTACCAATTCATGTATTTTTATCTCCATCAATTTAATACAATACAATTTCCTTTTTTTCAGGATGAACGGTGACAATGTTTTTTCTTGTTCGGAAGACGATGCTTCATGCAGACATTGTAGCAGAAAATGAATTCAGTGTTGTTATTTGTGTAAACATATGCCGAAACAAATATACGTCTATTAGTAAAGTCGTTTGGGGCTCATTGTTAACAAATATTGTGCAATAGGCGTCAACGTTTTAGTTGTGATACATTCTTCTAACGCAGTACCGATATAACGTCGGTGAAATTTGTAATTTTGACATTTGCGACTGTATATACGGTTTATAATTGTCGCAAATATTTTTAACGGCGACGGCGTTAGCCGGAGCCGTTAAAAGCGTTTGCGCCCATTAAAGCCGTATATGCGGTCGCAAATGTCAAAATCACTAAATAGTTAACACTTTTTTAATGCACATTGTGTTTAAATGCGATAATTAGAACGCCTTTCGATTTTTGCGACTATTATGTACATTATTTAATGGTCGCAAATTTAAACGACGTAACCAATAAAAAAACGACGTTACATCGGTACTGTGTTAGAAACGTTATTTAATATCTTAATAACATCATAATGAATATTCATCAGTAATAGCGTCGACCACACCAATTGGATCGCTCACAAAAAGTAATCCAGTCTGCAAACGCTGAAGGGAAAAAATACGGTTCTGCAAATTTGAAGTTCAATAATTCGACAAGAAATAAATTGTCAAAAAGCAAACTGATAATCCTTCAGAAATGCTGAGAGAAACACTGTAACCGACAACAAAGCGCGTCATTTTATCGCCTACATGAGGCTGAAACTAACGTGCCTGTTTCCTACACTTTAGACAATATCAAATTCATTACACATCTTATTATAAAGTAGTTTAAAGAATAAAAAAATTGCACTGACAAGAACAATTACGTACAGGTTTCTTTTTTTTCTTTGATTGTTTATTAATCCCGGTCGACCCTGGGACTTCTCCCTGTGTGCACTTGCCAAGACTCCTGACAGGCGTAGCGTGAAGATGTACAGATGCAGATACAAGGGAATCCGGGTACCAGATCCTAGCTCTTTTACGAATAGACCCCTTGGTTCTTTTTTACATGCCTGGTGTACACATGTAGCACCGATACACGTGAGGCTACCTCTGGGGTTTCTAACCAGTTCATCTCTAGATGGGTGGGTAATACTGAAAAGCGTTTCTGAAATTTCCAGTGTCCCGGCCGGGATTCGAACCGAGGACCTCCGGATTGGTAGTCCAGAGCGTTAACCACTCGACCACCGCACCACCTACGTATAGATTTCGCTTAGTTGTTGTTGACACACGTGATGTCATAGTCGTCTCAACGCATGGGAAAGTATAACGACTGCCATTAAATCCCTAAAACGATTCTGTTATAACTCATTCTTCAACAGGGTACCACCAAAAGAATTGTGACAAATTTAATCGAATATTGTGACACTAAGTACCTTGCACTTGATGTGCAAATTTCACTATTCAGTAAACAATTCTCACTATCACTCGGTATTCAAAGTTCTGGGTTTGCCTCTGTAACATCTACATGTATATCCCAAAGATTATTTATTCCTAAATTATTGTCCTCCTTAGAGGTAGACTGTAAAACATTTTCCTTTAACAAAATCAAGTGATTTGCCACTGGGATATATAGACACTTAAGAGTTGTCATTGAATGAAGCATGGGAAGGTTCTTAACCAAACGCGCTTTGGTTGCAACTGAGTAAAGAATATTAAAGTTATAATAACGAGTGACCTGGGTCCTTATATAACGGGTCTGGTAATGACCATTATATCTATTCATTGTTGCAAAAGAAAGTGTGCACTTAGGTTTTTGTTGAATTTATGTATCATTTTTGTCGAGCCGCTTGCGAAAGCTCGATATAGTTGTCCAAATGGCGGTTTGGTGTGCGTGCATGCGCGCGTGCGTGCGTGCGTGCGTCCGTCCGAGTTTAGCTTGTCCGGGCTGTGACTTATCCATGAATCAAGGGATTCTTAAATATCTTAGCACAAATGTTCACCATCATGAGACGAAGTGTCATGCGCAAGAACCAGATCCCTAGGTCTTAGGTCAAGGTCACACTTAGAGGTTAAAGGTCAAATTCAAGAATGACTTTGTCCGGAGCATTTCTTCTTCATGCATGGAGGGATTTTGATGTCACTTGGCACAAATGTTCACCACCATGAGACGGAGTGTCATGCGCAAGAACCAGGTCCCTAGGTCTAAGGTCAAGGTCACACTTAGAGGTTAAAGGTCAAATTCAAGAATATCTTTGTCCGGAGCATTTCTTCTTCATGCATTGGGGGATTTTGATGTAACTTAGTATAAATGAGCTACTCTTGTTTTTAGAATTACTTCCCTTTGTTGTTACTATAAATAGCTTATATTGTAACTTTTTTATTACTGGCCGTAGAGCAAAATCGAGACCACTTTTCTGTGGTACAACATGCCAATATTTAGGTGTATTTTGACATATCTCTACTTGGTAAGGAGTTAGCCCTTTTGACAGCTGGCAGCTCGACATGTTACACATGGGCATCTAGTTAACAGAAATATTTAAATGTTTGGTATCAAAATTTAGAGCAATCTTATTTGCATTGATAGCACATTCAATTGATAGCAAATGGTGTTTAAAGGTAGTGTTCGAAATTTCAGACCGATATGTTTTATCAAAATAGGGATATTTAAAATAAAAACGTGGACACATTCTTTTGCAACTGAGTATATATCAATTATCGATTTTATCGTTCCCGGCTCGACAGCAGAATTGGTAGATAACACGAAGTGACTACCGCATAGCAATATAAGACTGACATAACCTGCTACAAAATGTGTATCCTTTCTATCTAAACCATCTTAAAGCACTCGCTTTGTTTCAAAGATCTCATTCTTGTTTTTCGCCGTTCGGCCGAACGGTTGACCTTTCGGCATCTCTTCGTCTAAAGCCCCGCGCCGACATTTTGATATATGCATGCGCCCACTTTGGCCCAAGTGTGAAAATTCCGGTTTTTCGCCGATTACGGCCAACGGTTGACCTTTTCCGGCAATTTCTTGCACCATCTTAAAGCACCGCCGAGCCCGACATTTTGATATAGACATGACCCATTTGGCCAAAGGTGTGAAAATTCCGGTTTTTCGCCGATTACGGCCGAACGGTTGACCTTTTCCGGCAATTTCTTGCACCATCTTAAAGCACTCGCCGAGCCCGACATTTTGATATATGACATGACCCACTTTGGCCAAAGGTGTAAAGGTGTGAAAATTCCGGTTTTTCGCCGATTACGGCCGAACGGTTGACCTTTTCCGGCAATTTCTTGCACCATCTTAAAGCACTCGCCGAGCCCGACATTTTGATATATGACATGACCCACTTTGGCCAAAGGTGTGAAAATTCCGGTTTTTCGCCGATTACGGCCGAACGGTTGACCTTTTCCGGCAATTTCTTGCACCATCTTAAAGCACTCGCCGAGCCCGACATTTTGATATATGACATGACCCACTTTGGCCAAAGGTGTGAAAATTCCGGTTTTTCGCCGATTACGGCCGAACGGTTGACCTTTTCCGGCAATTTCTTGCACCATCTTAAAGCACTCGCCGAGCCCGACATTTTGATATATGACATGACCCACTTTGGCCAAAGGTGTGAAAATTCCGGTTTTTCGCCGATTACGGCCGAACGGTTGACCTTTTCCGGCAATTTCTTGCACCATCTTAAAGCACTCGCCGAGCCCGACATTTTGATATATGACATGACCCACTTTGGCCAAAGGTGTGAAAATTCCGGTTTTTCGCCGATTACGGCCGAACGGTTGACCTTTTCCGGCAATTTCTTGCACCATCTTAAAGCACTCGCCGAGCCCGACATTTTGATATATGACATGACCCACTTTGGCCAAAGGTGTGAAAATTCCGGTTTTTCGCCGATTACGGCCGAACGGTTGACCTTTTCCGGCAATTTCTTGCACCATCTTAAAGCACTCGCCGAGCCCGACATTTTGATATATGACATGACCCACTTTGGCCAAAGGTGTGAAAATTCCGGTTTTTCGCCGATTACGGCCGAACGGTTGACCTTTTCCGGCAATTTCTTGCACCATCTTAAAGCACTCGCCGAGCCCGACATTTTGATATATGACATGACCCACTTTGGCCAAAGGTGTGAAAATTCCGGTTTTTCGCCGATTACGGCCGAACGGTTGACCTTTTCCGGCAATTTCTTGCACCATCTTAAAGCACTCGCCGAGCCCGACATTTTGATATATGACATGACCCACTTTGGCCAAAGGTGTGAAAATTCCGGTTTTTCGCCGATTACGGCCGAACGGTTGACCTTTTCCGGCAATTTCTTGCACCATCTTAAAGCACTCGCCGAGCCCGACATTTTGATATATGACATGACCCACTTTGGCCAAAGGTGTGAAAATTCCGGTTTTTCGCCGATTACGGCCGAACGGTTGACCTTTTCCGGCAATTTCTTGCACCATCTTAAAGCACTCGCCGAGCCCGACATTTTGATATATGACATGACCCACTTTGGCCAAAGGTGTGAAAATTCCGGTTTTTCGCCGATTACGGCCGAACGGTTGACCTTTTCCGGCAATTTCTTGCACCATCTTAAAGCACTCGCCGAGCCCGACATTTTGATATATGACATGACCCACTTTGGCCAAAGGTGTGAAAATTCCGGTTTTTCGCCGATTACGGCCGAACGGTTGACCTTTTCCGGCAATTTCTTGCACCATCTTAAAGCACTCGCCGAGCCCGACATTTTGATATATGACATGACCCACTTTGGCCAAAGGTGTGAAAATTCCGGTTTTTCGCCGATTACGGCCGAACGGTTGACCTTTTCCGGCAATTTCTTGCACCATCTTAAAGCACTCGCCGAGCCCGACATTTTGATATATGACATGACCCACTTTGGCCAAAGGTGTGAAAATTCCGGTTTTTCGCCGATTACGGCCGAACGGTTGACCTTTTCCGGCAATTTCTTGCACCATCTTAAAGCACTCGCCGAGCCCGACATTTTGATATATGACATGACCCACTTTGGCCAAAGGTGTGAAAATTCCGGTTTTTCGCCGATTACGGCCGAACGGTTGACCTTTTCCGGCAATTTCTTGCACCATCTTAAAGCACTCGCCGAGCCCGACATTTTGATATATGACATGACCCACTTTGGCCAAAGGTGTGAAAATTCCGGTTTTTCGCCGATTACGGCCGAACGGTTGACCTTTTCCGGCAATTTCTTGCACCATCTTAAAGCACTCGCCGAGCCCGACATTTTGATATATGACATGACCCACTTTGGCCAAAGGTGTGAAAATTCCGGTTTTTCGCCGATTACGGCCGAACGGTTGACCTTTTCCGGCAATTTCTTGCACCATCTTAAAGCACTCGCCGAGCCCGACATTTTGATATATGACATGACCCACTTTGGCCAAAGGTGTGAAAATTCCGGTTTTTCGCCGATTACGGCCGAACGGTTGACCTTTTCCGGCAATTTCTTGCACCATCTTAAAGCACTCGCCGAGCCCGACATTTTGATATATGACATGACCCACTTTGGCCAAAGGTGTGAAAATTCCGGTTTTTCGCCGATTACGGCCGAACGGTTGACCTTTTCCGGCAATTTCTTGCACCATCTTAAAGCACTCGCCGAGCCCGACATTTTGATATATGACATGACCCACTTTGGCCAAAGGTGTGAAAATTCCGGTTTTTCGCCGATTACGGCCGAACGGTTGACCTTTTCCGGCAATTTCTTGCACCATCTTAAAGCACTCGCCGAGCCCGACATTTTGATATATGACATGACCCACTTTGGCCAAAGGTGTGAAAATTCCGGTTTTTCGCCGATTACGGCCGAACGGTTGACCTTTTCCGGCAATTTCTTGCACCATCTTAAAGCACTCGCCGAGCCCGACATTTTGATATATGACATGACCCACTTTGGCCAAAGGTGTGAAAATTCCGGTTTTTCGCCGATTACGGCCGAACGGTTGACCTTTTCCGGCAATTTCTTGCACCATCTTAAAGCACTCGCCGAGCCCGACATTTTGATATATGACATGACCCACTTTGGCCAAAGGTGTGAAAATTCCGGTTTTTCGCCGATTACGGCCGAACGGTTGACCTTTTCCGGCAATTTCTTGCACCATCTTAAAGCACTCGCCGAGCCCGACATTTTGATATATGACATGACCCACTTTGGCCAAAGGTGTGAAAATTCCGGTTTTTCGCCGATTACGGCCGAACGGTTGACCTTTTCCGGCAATTTCTTGCACCATCTTAAAGCACTCGCCGAGCCCGACATTTTGATATATGACATGACCCACTTTGGCCAAAGGTGTGAAAATTCCGGTTTTTCGCCGATTACGGCCGAACGGTTGACCTTTTCCGGCAATTTCTTGCACCATCTTAAAGCACTCGCCGAGCCCGACATTTTGATATATGACATGACCCACTTTGGCCAAAGGTGTGAAAATTCCGGTTTTTCGCCGATTACGGCCGAACGGTTGACCTTTTCCGGCAATTTCTTGCACCATCTTAAAGCACTCGCCGAGCCCGACATTTTGATATATGACATGACCCACTTTGGCCAAAGGTGTGAAAATTCCGGTTTTTCGCCGATTACGGCCGAACGGTTGACCTTTTCCGGCAATTTCTTGCACCATCTTAAAGCACTCGCCGAGCCCGACATTTTGATATATGACATGACCCACTTTGGCCAAAGGTGTGAAAATTCCGGTTTTTCGCCGATTACGGCCGAACGGTTGACCTTTTCCGGCAATTTCTTGCACCATCTTAAAGCACTCGCCGAGCCCGACATTTTGATATATGACATGACCCACTTTGGCCAAAGGTGTGAAAATTCCGGTTTTTCGCCGATTACGGCCGAACGGTTGACCTTTTCCGGCAATTTCTTGCACCATCTTAAAGCACTCGCCGAGCCCGACATTTTGATATATGACATGACCCACTTTGGCCAAAGGTGTGAAAATTCCGGTTTTTCGCCGATTACGGCCGAACGGTTGACCTTTTCCGGCAATTTCTTGCACCATCTTAAAGCACTCGCCGAGCCCGACATTTTGATATATGACATGACCCACTTTGGCCAAAGGTGTGAAAATTCCGGTTTTTCGCCGATTACGGCCGAACGGTTGACCTTTTCCGGCAATTTCTTGCACCATCTTAAAGCACTCGCCGAGCCCGACATTTTGATATATGACATGACCCACTTTGGCCAAAGGTGTGAAAATTCCGGTTTTTCGCCGATTACGGCCGAACGGTTGACCTTTTCCGGCAATTTCTTGCACCATCTTAAAGCACTCGCCGAGCCCGACATTTTGATATATGACATGACCCACTTTGGCCAAAGGTGTGAAAATTCCGGTTTTTCGCCGATTACGGCCGAACGGTTGACCTTTTCCGGCAATTTCTTGCACCATCTTAAAGCACTCGCCGAGCCCGACATTTTGATATATGACATGACCCACTTTGGCCAAAGGTGTGAAAATTCCGGTTTTTCGCCGATTACGGCCGAACGGTTGACCTTTTCCGGCAATTTCTTGCACCATCTTAAAGCACTCGCCGAGCCCGACATTTTGATATATGACATGACCCACTTTGGCCAAAGGTGTGAAAATTCCGGTTTTTCGCCGATTACGGCCGAACGGTTGACCTTTTCCGGCAATTTCTTGCACCATCTTAAAGCACTCGCCGAGCCCGACATTTTGATATATGACATGACCCACTTTGGCCAAAGGTGTGAAAATTCCGGTTTTTCGCCGATTACGGCCGAACGGTTGACCTTTTCCGGCAATTTCTTGCACCATCTTAAAGCACTCGCCGAGCCCGACATTTTGATATATGACATGACCCACTTTGGCCAAAGGTGTGAAAATTCCGGTTTTTCGCCGATTACGGCCGAACGGTTGACCTTTTCCGGCAATTTCTTGCACCATCTTAAAGCACTCGCCGAGCCCGACATTTTGATATATGACATGACCCACTTTGGCCAAAGGTGTGAAAATTCCGGTTTTTCGCCGATTACGGCCGAACGGTTGACCTTTTCCGGCAATTTCTTGCACCATCTTAAAGCACTCGCCGAGCCCGACATTTTGATATATGACATGACCCACTTTGGCCAAAGGTGTGAAAATTCCGGTTTTTCGCCGATTACGGCCGAACGGTTGACCTTTTCCGGCAATTTCTTGCACCATCTTAAAGCACTCGCCGAGCCCGACATTTTGATATATGACATGACCCACTTTGGCCAAAGGTGTGAAAATTCCGGTTTTTCGCCGATTACGGCCGAACGGTTGACCTTTTCCGGCAATTTCTTGCACCATCTTAAAGCACTCGCCGAGCCCGACATTTTGATATATGACATGACCCACTTTGGCCAAAGGTGTGAAAATTCCGGTTTTTCGCCGATTACGGCCGAACGGTTGACCTTTTCCGGCAATTTCTTGCACCATCTTAAAGCACTCGCCGAGCCCGACATTTTGATATATGACATGACCCACTTTGGCCAAAGGTGTGAAAATTCCGGTTTTTCGCCGATTACGGCCGAACGGTTGACCTTTTCCGGCAATTTCTTGCACCATCTTAAAGCACTCGCCGAGCCCGACATTTTGATATATGACATGACCCACTTTGGCCAAAGGTGTGAAAATTCCGGTTTTTCGCCGATTACGGCCGAACGGTTGACCTTTTCCGGCAATTTCTTGCACCATCTTAAAGCACTCGCCGAGCCCGACATTTTGATATATGACATGACCCACTTTGGCCAAAGGTGTGAAAATTCCGGTTTTTCGCCGATTACGGCCGAACGGTTGACCTTTTCCGGCAATTTCTTGCACCATCTTAAAGCACTCGCCGAGCCCGACATTTTGATATATGACATGACCCACTTTGGCCAAAGGTGTGAAAATTCCGGTTTTTCGCCGATTACGGCCGAACGGTTGACCTTTTCCGGCAATTTCTTGCACCATCTTAAAGCACTCGCCGAGCCCGACATTTTGATATATGACATGACCCACTTTGGCCAAAGGTGTGAAAATTCCGGTTTTTCGCCGATTACGGCCGAACGGTTGACCTTTTCCGGCAATTTCTTGCACCATCTTAAAGCACTCGCCGAGCCCGACATTTTGATATATGACATGACCCACTTTGGCCAAAGGTGTGAAAATTCCGGTTTTTCGCCGATTACGGCCGAACGGTTGACCTTTTCCGGCAATTTCTTGCACCATCTTAAAGCACTCGCCGAGCCCGACATTTTGATATATGACATGACCCACTTTGGCCAAAGGTGTGAAAATTCCGGTTTTTCGCCGATTACGGCCGAACGGTTGACCTTTTCCGGCAATTTCTTGCACCATCTTAAAGCACTCGCCGAGCCCGACATTTTGATATATGACATGACCCACTTTGGCCAAAGGTGTGAAAATTCCGGTTTTTCGCCGATTACGGCCGAACGGTTGACCTTTTCCGGCAATTTCTTGCACCATCTTAAAGCACTCGCCGAGCCCGACATTTTGATATATGACATGACCCACTTTGGCCAAAGGTGTGAAAATTCCGGTTTTTCGCCGATTACGGCCGAACGGTTGACCTTTTCCGGCAATTTCTTGCACCATCTTAAAGCACTCGCCGAGCCCGACATTTTGATATATGACATGACCCACTTTGGCCAAAGGTGTGAAAATTCCGGTTTTTCGCCGATTACGGCCGAACGGTTGACCTTTTCCGGCAATTTCTTGCACCATCTTAAAGCACTCGCCGAGCCCGACATTTTGATATATGACATGACCCACTTTGGCCAAAGGTGTGAAAATTCCGGTTTTTCGCCGATTACGGCCGAACGGTTGACCTTTTCCGGCAATTTCTTGCACCATCTTAAAGCACTCGCCGAGCCCGACATTTTGATATATGACATGACCCACTTTGGCCAAAGGTGTGAAAATTCCGGTTTTTCGCCGATTACGGCCGAACGGTTGACCTTTTCCGGCAATTTCTTGCACCATCTTAAAGCACTCGCCGAGCCCGACATTTTGATATATGACATGACCCACTTTGGCCAAAGGTGTGAAAATTCCGGTTTTTCGCCGATTACGGCCGAACGGTTGACCTTTTCCGGCAATTTCTTGCACCATCTTAAAGCACTCGCCGAGCCCGACATTTTGATATATGACATGACCCACTTTGGCCAAAGGTGTGAAAATTCCGGTTTTTCGCCGATTACGGCCGAACGGTTGACCTTTTCCGGCAATTTCTTGCACCATCTTAAAGCACTCGCCGAGCCCGACATTTTGATATATGACATGACCCACTTTGGCCAAAGGTGTGAAAATTCCGGTTTTTCGCCGATTACGGCCGAACGGTTGACCTTTTCCGGCAATTTCTTGCACCATCTTAAAGCACTCGCCGAGCCCGACATTTTGATATATGACATGACCCACTTTGGCCAAAGGTGTGAAAATTCCGGTTTTTCGCCGATTACGGCCGAACGGTTGACCTTTTCCGGCAATTTCTTGCACCATCTTAAAGCACTCGCCGAGCCCGACATTTTGATATATGACATGACCCACTTTGGCCAAAGGTGTGAAAATTCCGGTTTTTCGCCGATTACGGCCGAACGGTTGACCTTTTCCGGCAATTTCTTGCACCATCTTAAAGCACTCGCCGAGCCCGACATTTTGATATATGACATGACCCACTTTGGCCAAAGGTGTGAAAATTCCGGTTTTTCGCCGATTACGGCCGAACGGTTGACCTTTTCCGGCAATTTCTTGCACCATCTTAAAGCACTCGCCGAGCCCGACATTTTGATATATGACATGACCCACTTTGGCCAAAGGTGTGAAAATTCCGGTTTTTCGCCGATTACGGCCGAACGGTTGACCTTTTCCGGCAATTTCTTGCACCATCTTAAAGCACTCGCCGAGCCCGACATTTTGATATATGACATGACCCACTTTGGCCAAAGGTGTGAAAATTCCGGTTTTTCGCCGATTACGGCCGAACGGTTGACCTTTTCCGGCAATTTCTTGCACCATCTTAAAGCACTCGCCGAGCCCGACATTTTGATATATGACATGACCCACTTTGGCCAAAGGTGTGAAAATTCCGGTTTTTCGCCGATTACGGCCGAACGGTTGACCTTTTCCGGCAATTTCTTGCACCATCTTAAAGCACTCGCCGAGCCCGACATTTTGATATATGACATGACCCACTTTGGCCAAAGGTGTGAAAAATTCCGGTTTTTCGCCGATTACGGCCGAACGGTTGACCTTTTCCGGCAATTTCTTGCACCATCTTAAAGCACTCGCCGAGCCCGACATTTTGATATATGACATGACCCACTTTGGCCAAAGGTGTGAAAATTCCGGTTTTTCGCCGATTACGGCCGAACGGTTGACCTTTTCCGGCAATTTCTTGCACCATCTTAAAGCACTCGCCGAGCCCGACATTTTGATATATGACATGACCCACTTTGGCCAAAGGTGTGAAAATTCCGGTTTTTCGCCGATTACGGCCGAACGGTTGACCTTTTCCGGCAATTTCTTGCACCATCTTAAAGCACTCGCCGAGCCCGACATTTTGATATATGACATGACCCACTTTGGCCAAAGGTGTGAAAATTCCGGTTTTTCGCCGATTACGGCCGAACGGTTGACCTTTTCCGGCAATTTCTTGCACCATCTTAAAGCACTCGCCGAGCCCGACATTTTGATATATGACATGACCCACTTTGGCCAAAGGTGTGAAAATTCCGGTTTTTCGCCGATTACGGCCGAACGGTTGACCTTTTCCGGCAATTTCTTGCACCATCTTAAAGCACTCGCCGAGCCCGACATTTTGATATATGACATGACCCACTTTGGCCAAAGGTGTGAAAATTCCGGTTTTTCGCCGATTACGGCCGAACGGTTGACCTTTTCCGGCAATTTCTTGCACCATCTTAAAGCACTCGCCGAGCCCGACATTTTGATATATGACATGACCCACTTTGGCCAAAGGTGTGAAAATTCCGGTTTTTCGCCGATTACGGCCGAACGGTTGACCTTTTCCGGCAATTTCTTGCACCATCTTAAAGCACTCGCCGAGCCCGACATTTTGATATATGACATGACCCACTTTGGCCAAAGGTGTGAAAATTCCGGTTTTTCGCCGATTACGGCCGAACGGTTGACCTTTTCCGGCAATTTCTTGCACCATCTTAAAGCACTCGCCGAGCCCGACATTTTGATATATGACATGACCCACTTTGGCCAAAGGTGTGAAAATTCCGGTTTTTCGCCGATTACGGCCGAACGGTTGACCTTTTCCGGCAATTTCTTGCACCATCTTAAAGCACTCGCCGAGCCCGACATTTTGATATATGACATGACCCACTTTGGCCAAAGGTGTGAAAATTCCGGTTTTTCGCCGATTACGGCCGAACGGTTGACCTTTTCCGGCAATTTCTTGCACCATCTTAAAGCACTCGCCGAGCCCGACATTTTGATATATGACATGACCCACTTTGGCCAAAGGTGTGAAAATTCCGGTTTTTCGCCGATTACGGCCGAACGGTTGACCTTTTCCGGCAATTTCTTGCACCATCTTAAAGCACTCGCCGAGCCCGACATTTTGATATATGACATGACCCACTTTGGCCAAAGGTGTGAAAATTCCGGTTTTTCGCCGATTACGGCCGAACGGTTGACCTTTTCCGGCAATTTCTTGCACCATCTTAAAGCACTCGCCGAGCCCGACATTTTGATATATGACATGACCCACTTTGGCCAAAGGTGTGAAAATTCCGGTTTTTCGCCGATTACGGCCGAACGGTTGACCTTTTCCGGCAATTTCTTGCACCATCTTAAAGCACTCGCCGAGCCCGACATTTTGATATATGACATGACCCACTTTGGCCAAAGGTGTGAAAATTCCGGTTTTTCGCCGATTACGGCCGAACGGTTGACCTTTTCCGGCAATTTCTTGCACCATCTTAAAGCACTCGCCGAGCCCGACATTTTGATATATGACATGACCCACTTTGGCCAAAGGTGTGAAAATTCCGGTTTTTCGCCGATTACGGCCGAACGGTTGACCTTTTCCGGCAATTTCTTGCACCATCTTAAAGCACTCGCCGAGCCCGACATTTTGATATATGACATGACCCACTTTGGCCAAAGGTGTGAAAATTCCGGTTTTTCGCCGATTACGGCCGAACGGTTGACCTTTTCCGGCAATTTCTTGCACCATCTTAAAGCACTCGCCGAGCCCGACATTTTGATATATGACATGACCCACTTTGGCCAAAGGTGTGAAAATTCCGGTTTTTCGCCGATTACGGCCGAACGGTTGACCTTTTCCGGCAATTTCTTGCACCATCTTAAAGCACTCGCCGAGCCCGACATTTTGATATATGACATGACCCACTTTGGCCAAAGGTGTGAAAATTCCGGTTTTTCGCCGATTACGGCCGAACGGTTGACCTTTTCCGGCAATTTCTTGCACCATCTTAAAGCACTCGCCGAGCCCGACATTTTGATATATGACATGACCCACTTTGGCCAAAGGTGTGAAAATTCCGGTTTTTCGCCGATTACGGCCGAACGGTTGACCTTTTCCGGCAATTTCTTGCACCATCTTAAAGCACTCGCCGAGCCCGACATTTTGATATATGACATGACCCACTTTGGCCAAAGGTGTGAAAATTCCGGTTTTTCGCCGATTACGGCCGAACGGTTGACCTTTTCCGGCAATTTCTTGCACCATCTTAAAGCACTCGCCGAGCCCGACATTTTGATATATGACATGACCCACTTTGGCCAAAGGTGTGAAAATTCCGGTTTTTCGCCGATTACGGCCGAACGGTTGACCTTTTCCGGCAATTTCTTGCACCATCTTAAAGCACTCGCCGAGCCCGACATTTTGATATATGACATGACCCACTTTGGCCAAAGGTGTGAAAATTCCGGTTTTTCGCCGATTACGGCCGAACGGTTGACCTTTTCCGGCAATTTCTTGCACCATCTTAAAGCACTCGCCGAGCCCGACATTTTGATATATGACATGACCCACTTTGGCCAAAGGTGTGAAAATTCCGGTTTTTCGCCGATTACGGCCGAACGGTTGACCTTTTCCGGCAATTTCTTGCACCATCTTAAAGCACTCGCCGAGCCCGACATTTTGATATATGACATGACCCACTTTGGCCAAAGGTGTGAAAATTCCGGTTTTTCGCCGATTACGGCCGAACGGTTGACCTTTTCCGGCAATTTCTTGCACCATCTTAAAGCACTCGCCGAGCCCGACATTTTGATATATGACATGACCCACTTTGGCCAAAGGTGTGAAAATTCCGGTTTTTCGCCGATTACGGCCGAACGGTTGACCTTTTCCGGCAATTTCTTGCACCATCTTAAAGCACTCGCCGAGCCCGACATTTTGATATATGACATGACCCACTTTGGCCAAAGGTGTGAAAATTCCGGTTTTTCGCCGATTACGGCCGAACGGTTGACCTTTTCCGGCAATTTCTTGCACCATCTTAAAGCACTCGCCGAGCCCGACATTTTGATATATGACATGACCCACTTTGGCCAAAGGTGTGAAAATTCCGGTTTTTCGCCGATTACGGCCGAACGGTTGACCTTTTCCGGCAATTTCTTGCACCATCTTAAAGCACTCGCCGAGCCCGACATTTTGATATATGACATGACCCACTTTGGCCAAAGGTGTGAAAATTCCGGTTTTTCGCCGATTACGGCCGAACGGTTGACCTTTTCCGGCAATTTCTTGCACCATCTTAAAGCACTCGCCGAGCCCGACATTTTGATATATGACATGACCCACTTTGGCCAAAGGTGTGAAAATTCCGGTTTTTCGCCGATTACGGCCGAACGGTTGACCTTTTCCGGCAATTTCTTGCACCATCTTAAAGCACTCGCCGAGCCCGACATTTTGATATATGACATGACCCACTTTGGCCAAAGGTGTGAAAATTCCGGTTTTTCGCCGATTACGGCCGAACGGTTGACCTTTTCCGGCAATTTCTTGCACCATCTTAAAGCACTCGCCGAGCCCGACATTTTGATATATGACATGACCCACTTTGGCCAAAGGTGTGAAAATTCCGGTTTTTCGCCGATTACGGCCGAACGGTTGACCTTTTCCGGCAATTTCTTGCACCATCTTAAAGCACTCGCCGAGCCCGACATTTTGATATATGACATGACCCACTTTGGCCAAAGGTGTGAAAATTCCGGTTTTTCGCCGATTACGGCCGAACGGTTGACCTTTTCCGGCAATTTCTTGCACCATCTTAAAGCACTCGCCGAGCCCGACATTTTGATATATGACATGACCCACTTTGGCCAAAGGTGTGAAAATTCCGGTTTTTCGCCGATTACGGCCGAACGGTTGACCTTTTCCGGCAATTTCTTGCACCATCTTAAAGCACTCGCCGAGCCCGACATTTTGATATATGACATGACCCACTTTGGCCAAAGGTGTGAAAATTCCGGTTTTTCGCCGATTACGGCCGAACGGTTGACCTTTTCCGGCAATTTCTTGCACCATCTTAAAGCACTCGCCGAGCCCGACATTTTGATATATGACATGACCCACTTTGGCCAAAGGTGTGAAAATTCCGGTTTTTCGCCGATTACGGCCGAACGGTTGACCTTTTCCGGCAATTTCTTGCACCATCTTAAAGCACTCGCCGAGCCCGACATTTTGATATATGACATGACCCACTTTGGCCAAAGGTGTGAAAATTCCGGTTTTTCGCCGATTACGGCCGAACGGTTGACCTTTTCCGGCAATTTCTTGCACCATCTTAAAGCACTCGCCGAGCCCGACATTTTGATATATGACATGACCCACTTTGGCCAAAGGTGTGAAAATTCCGGTTTTTCGCCGATTACGGCCGAACGGTTGACCTTTTCCGGCAATTTCTTGCACCATCTTAAAGCACTCGCCGAGCCCGACATTTTGATATATGACATGACCCACTTTGGCCAAAGGTGTGAAAATTCCGGTTTTTCGCCGATTACGGCCGAACGGTTGACCTTTTCCGGCAATTTCTTGCACCATCTTAAAGCACTCGCCGAGCCCGACATTTTGATATATGACATGACCCACTTTGGCCAAAGGTGTGAAAATTCCGGTTTTTCGCCGATTACGGCCGAACGGTTGACCTTTTCCGGCAATTTCTTGCACCATCTTAAAGCACTCGCCGAGCCCGACATTTTGATATATGACATGCACCCACTTTGGCCAAAGGTGTGAAAATTCCGGTTTTTCGCCGATTACGGCCGAACGGTTGACCTTTTCCGGCAATTTCTTGCACCATCTTAAAGCACTCGCCGAGCCCGACATTTTGATATATGACATGACCCACTTTGGCCAAAGGTGTGAAAATTCCGGTTTTTCGCCGATTACGGCCGAACGGTTGACCTTTTCCGGCAATTTCTTGCACCATCTTAAAGCACTCGCCGAGCCCGACATTTTGATATATGACATGACCCACTTTGGCCAAAGGTGTGAAAATTCCGGTTTTTCGCCGATTACGGCCGAACGGTTGACCTTTTCCGGCAATTTCTTGCACCATCTTAAAGCACTCGCCGAGCCCGACATTTTGATATATGACATGACCCACTTTGGCCAAAGGTGTGAAAATTCCGGTTTTTCGCCGATTACGGCCGAACGGTTGACCTTTTCCGGCAATTTCTTGCACCATCTTAAAGCACTCGCCGAGCCCGACATTTTGATATATGACATGACCCACTTTGGCCAAAGGTGTGAAAATTCCGGTTTTTCGCCGATTACGGCCGAACGGTTGACCTTTTCCGGCAATTTCTTGCACCATCTTAAAGCACTCGCCGAGCCCGACATTTTGATATATGACATGACCCACTTTGGCCAAAGGTGTGAAAATTCCGGTTTTTCGCCGATTACGGCCGAACGGTTGACCTTTTCCGGCAATTTCTTGCACCATCTTAAAGCACTCGCCGAGCCCGACATTTTGATATATGACATGACCCACTTTGGCCAAAGGTGTGAAAATTCCGGTTTTTCGCCGATTACGGCCGAACGGTTGACCTTTTCCGGCAATTTCTTGCACCATCTTAAAGCACTCGCCGAGCCCGACATTTTGATATATGACATGACCCACTTTGGCCAAAGGTGTGAAAATTCCGGTTTTTCGCCGATTACGGCCGAACGGTTGACCTTTTCCGGCAATTTCTTGCACCATCTTAAAGCACTCGCCGAGCCCGACATTTTGATATATGACATGACCCACTTTGGCCAAAGGTGTGAAAATTCCGGTTTTTCGCCGATTACGGCCGAACGGTTGACCTTTTCCGGCAATTTCTTGCACCATCTTAAAGCACTCGCCGAGCCCGACATTTTGATATATGACATGACCCACTTTGGCCAAAGGTGTGAAAATTCCGGTTTTTCGCCGATTACGGCCGAACGGTTGACCTTTTCCGGCAATTTCTTGCACCATCTTAAAGCACTCGCCGAGCCCGACATTTTGATATATGACATGACCCACTTTGGCCAAAGGTGTGAAAATTCCGGTTTTTCGCCGATTACGGCCGAACGGTTGACCTTTTCCGGCAATTTCTTGCACCATCTTAAAGCACTCGCCGAGCCCGACATTTTGATATATGACATGACCCACTTTGGCCAAAGGTGTGAAAATTCCGGTTTTTCGCCGATTACGGCCGAACGGTTGACCTTTTCCGGCAATTTCTTGCACCATCTTAAAGCACTCGCCGAGCCCGACATTTTGATATATGACATGACCCACTTTGGCCAAAGGTGTGAAAATTCCGGTTTTTCGCCGATTACGGCCGAACGGTTGACCTTTTCCGGCAATTTCTTGCACCATCTTAAAGCACTCGCCGAGCCCGACATTTTGATATATGACATGACCCACTTTGGCCAAAGGTGTGAAAATTCCGGTTTTTCGCCGATTACGGCCGAACGGTTGACCTTTTCCGGCAATTTCTTGCACCATCTTAAAGCACTCGCCGAGCCCGACATTTTGATATATGACATGACCCACTTTGGCCAAAGGTGTGAAAATTCCGGTTTTTCGCCGATTACGGCCGAACGGTTGACCTTTTCCGGCAATTTCTTGCACCATCTTAAAGCACTCGCCGAGCCCGACATTTTGATATATGACATGACCCACTTTGGCCAAAGGTGTGAAAATTCCGGTTTTTCGCCGATTACGGCCGAACGGTTGACCTTTTCCGGCAATTTCTTGCACCATCTTAAAGCACTCGCCGAGCCCGACATTTTGATATATGACATGACCCACTTTGGCCAAAGGTGTGAAAATTCCGGTTTTTCGCCGATTACGGCCGAACGGTTGACCTTTTCCGGCAATTTCTTGCACCATCTTAAAGCACTCGCCGAGCCCGACATTTTGATATATGACATGACCCACTTTGGCCAAAGGTGTGAAAATTCCGGTTTTTCGCCGATTACGGCCGAACGGTTGACCTTTTCCGGCAATTTCTTGCACCATCTTAAAGCACTCGCCGAGCCCGACATTTTGATATATGACATGACCCACTTTGGCCAAAGGTGTGAAAATTCCGGTTTTTCGCCGATTACGGCCGAACGGTTGACCTTTTCCGGCAATTTCTTGCACCATCTTAAAGCACTCGCCGAGCCCGACATTTTGATATATGACATGACCCACTTTGGCCAAAGGTGTGAAAATTCCGGTTTTTCGCCGATTACGGCCGAACGGTTGACCTTTTCCGGCAATTTCTTGCACCATCTTAAAGCACTCGCCGAGCCCGACATTTTGATATATGACATGACCCACTTTGGCCAAAGGTGTGAAAATTCCGGTTTTTCGCCGATTACGGCCGAACGGTTGACCTTTTCCGGCAATTTCTTGCACCATCTTAAAGCACTCGCCGAGCCCGACATTTTGATATATGACATGACCCACTTTGGCCAAAGGTGTGAAAATTCCGGTTTTTCGCCGATTACGGCCGAACGGTTGACCTTTTCCGGCAATTTCTTGCACCATCTTAAAGCACTCGCCGAGCCCGACATTTTGATATATGACATGACCCACTTTGGCCAAAGGTGTGAAAATTCCGGTTTTTCGCCGATTACGGCCGAACGGTTGACCTTTTCCGGCAATTTCTTGCACCATCTTAAAGCACTCGCCGAGCCCGACATTTTGATATATGACATGACCCACTTTGGCCAAAGGTGTGAAAATTCCGGTTTTTCGCCGATTACGGCCGAACGGTTGACCTTTTCCGGCAATTTCTTGCACCATCTTAAAGCACTCGCCGAGCCCGACATTTTGATATATGACATGACCCACTTTGGCCAAAGGTGTGAAAATTCCGGTTTTTCGCCGATTACGGCCGAACGGTTGACCTTTTCCGGCAATTTCTTGCACCATCTTAAAGCACTCGCCGAGCCCGACATTTTGATATATGACATGACCCACTTTGGCCAAAGGTGTGAAAATTCCGGTTTTTCGCCGATTACGGCCGAACGGTTGACCTTTTCCGGCAATTTCTTGCACCATCTTAAAGCACTCGCCGAGCCCGACATTTTGATATATGACATGACCCACTTTGGCCAAAGGTGTGAAAATTCCGGTTTTTCGCCGATTACGGCCGAACGGTTGACCTTTTCCGGCAATTTCTTGCACCATCTTAAAGCACTCGCCGAGCCCGACATTTTGATATATGACATGACCCACTTTGGCCAAAGGTGTGAAAATTCCGGTTTTTCGCCGATTACGGCCGAACGGTTGACCTTTTCCGGCAATTTCTTGCACCATCTTAAAGCACTCGCCGAGCCCGACATTTTGATATATGACATGACCCACTTTGGCCAAAGGTGTGAAAATTCCGGTTTTTCGCCGATTACGGCCGAACGGTTGACCTTTTCCGGCAATTTCTTGCACCATCTTAAAGCACTCGCCGAGCCCGACATTTTGATATATGACATGACCCACTTTGGCCAAAGGTGTGAAAATTCCGGTTTTTCGCCGATTACGGCCGAACGGTTGACCTTTTCCGGCAATTTCTTGCACCATCTTAAAGCACTCGCCGAGCCCGACATTTTGATATATGACATGACCCACTTTGGCCAAAGGTGTGAAAATTCCGGTTTTTCGCCGATTACGGCCGAACGGTTGACCTTTTCCGGCAATTTCTTGCACCATCTTAAAGCACTCGCCGAGCCCGACATTTTGATATATGACATGACCCACTTTGGCCAAAGGTGTGAAAATTCCGGTTTTTCGCCGATTACGGCCGAACGGTTGACCTTTTCCGGCAATTTCTTGCACCATCTTAAAGCACTCGCCGAGCCCGACATTTTGATATATGACATGACCCACTTTGGCCAAAGGTGTGAAAATTCCGGTTTTTCGCCGATTACGGCCGAACGGTTGACCTTTTCCGGCAATTTCTTGCACCATCTTAAAGCACTCGCCGAGCCCGACATTTTGATATATGACATGACCCACTTTGGCCAAAGGTGTGAAAATTCCGGTTTTTCGCCGATTACGGCCGAACGGTTGACCTTTTCCGGCAATTTCTTGCACCATCTTAAAGCACTCGCCGAGCCCGACATTTTGATATATGACATGACCCACTTTGGCCAAAGGTGTGAAAATTCCGGTTTTTCGCCGATTACGGCCGAACGGTTGACCTTTTCCGGCAATTTCTTGCACCATCTTAAAGCACTCGCCGAGCCCGACATTTTGATATATGACATGACCCACTTTGGCCAAAGGTGTGAAAATTCCGGTTTTTCGCCGATTACGGCCGAACGGTTGACCTTTTCCGGCAATTTCTTGCACCATCTTAAAGCACTCGCCGAGCCCGACATTTTGATATATGACATGACCCACTTTGGCCAAAGGTGTGAAAATTCCGGTTTTTCGCCGATTACGGCCGAACGGTTGACTTTCCTATTAGCAAAATCGTCAATTTCATGTTGTCAAATTTTGTAAGAAATGTCCGAAGGCGAATTCGCGTTTGGTCGGTGATATGTGAATAGGTTATTATCATATATACAATTAAATAAAAAGGGACGTTTAGATCCCTAAATCTCACCTGGCTCAAAAGGGCAGAGTTGGGTTGGTTATTCCCATATAAGAACAGCTTTTGCTGCTGTCATAGACGATTTATGCAGTTTTTACTTATACAGGCATTCAATCTACATGACAATGTTAGGAAAACCCATGGGAATATTAACAGAGTCCTTTATCTTTATGTGTTACACTGTTTGAAATTTAAATCAAATATAAGGATCAGACTGCAAGGGTATTTCAAAGCGCCTTACTTAATATGACAAGTGTATACACATGTAAGTTCTAAATGTCTTATGTTTCGCCTCGGTAAGACATGTATAAACAAACCAGAGTAAATCTGTTTATGTATAATTTACTTAGATTTATAATACATACTTCTACTATGTTTACTATTATTTACGCTAACTGAAAGAGTGTAAAATATGAATATATGTATATATTAAACATAATTTATTTTTCGTTTTTCTTTAAAATCATTTAGAACTGTACATTGTACTTATATAGTTGCTATATTATATTTGTTGTTTCATAAATAAATTGTACTGTCCCATGCAAATGGGGAAATAAAGAGAATTTATAATCAAATCCAAAAAAAGTATTTCATTGGTCAACACTCGATAGGGTATGAAACAGGGTCACCTTTTGACTAAATTTATAGTGTTAGTCGATGCGTGAAAAAGAAGAGTATCTGACCACATAGTGTAGGTCCGCAATTTCCTAGACAAAATAACCTGCTTCCGGATCTGGTCTATTTAGCCCACATACCTGATTAACTCTGGCCAAGGGAAGTTACCCGCGGCGAGTAGAACTATTTACAACATTCAAACCTTATACGTATTTAGGAAAAATAAGCTTTCGAATTTAAGTTTCTACAACAGAAATGACTCATTCCATTTCAGCAAAACGTAAAATGTGAACCATTTATTAAACCACTTTAATAAGGGTGTTATACATTTAATTTCCTTGAACCTACCCTGTACACATTCGAAACTTACGGTTCTAAAAAGACTGTTTTTCTCACTATTTTGTTTTCTTTCGAGCCAGTCTACTATTCAATACTGAGTTCGATGAAGAATAGCACAAAATCGTATAGCTCTACAATAGACTGGAAGTAGTGTATGAAATGTAGTAGAAAAAAAACCATAAAATCAATCGGACAGTGACTAGTCAAGGCTGTAAGTAGTTCAAAAATTTAAACATTATGCTGTTTCTAATTTCTCATTTTTTGATGATGATTTTTATTAACTCGCGTCTAAACCGCTGTGCGTGTGCGGGAGGGGGATGGAGAGGGGGATCGGGCATTTATCAACGAAAGCCTGTATCAGTTGAGCTACGACGATTCGACCACTTCGTACATAAGAAACAGTCACATGCTGTGAATGGTCGTAATTTGTTTCCTGTGATTTATTTCACCTTTTTGTTAAAGAAATATATTTTTATGTCAACTGGTAAGTAAACAGGTAAAATGTACTTTTTTTCTCTATTCATCATTTCGTATTAATATTATATGCAGTTTACTGTACAACATGTTTGTATGTAAATGTCCGTACATGTATTTATATATACAGGCCTTCGTCGAGAAATGCACTTCGGTTAAACATAGTTAGTCCGAAGTGTAAGTATTTTGCACGAAATTCACGTAACGAAATTCCAAATACACTGGCATACAACATATGTATATTACTTAAGCGAAAAAAGCCTATCTAAGTAAGTTTAAACAGTGTTACATGGATAATATTATGAGCTTAGAAGGTAAGCATGTCTTAATGTTTGTTTACACTGACTTAGATAGCAACAACAACAACAACAACAACATAAACTTTATTGATAGACACTATACATGTATATTGGTGGGTATTGCTTAACGCTACTTTATTTTCCCAGGGTTACATTTGTAACAACAGACACAGAAAAAACATATTGAAATACACATTGTTCGGTAACCCTAGCCTAATTAATTTGGCGTTTCAGTGTGACCCCTTTCACAGATCTGATATTGTATAACTGTCACAATGTAAACCTGTAAAATCGGCCTGCCTTCAAAGTGGAAAAAGTGAGGCTAGCGTAACCTGACATAATTATATATAAAAATATTTGAAACAATGAAAACATTGTTAGCGGGGTCAGTTGATAATGCTATTTTTGTAAGGTTTGGAGAATTTAGCCTTCTTGAATGAAAAACGTGAAAAGCGTGCGTATTATTACTATGGAATGTCAGTCATAAAGTTTTGTGTCACAGTGCAGATTAACATACAACAGTGTATCTGTTTATTTCAAATATTCTATTTCTTCATTATGTTTAAGATCAGTTTGAGTAATTCAACAGAGCATAACTAAACTATATCTATTTCATTCGAAATCGCGCTGTACATTACAAAACAAACAGTGACAAAATTCACATGCGAAAGTGAATGGAAAAAGGCTAAATTGCGCAGAAATGTGAGTAGACAACTAGTGTAATTGTCCATCTTTTAAAATGTTCAATTAATATTTTGACAAAGACGCTATGTATATTATTTCTGTGATGGAAAATTTCATTAAAATGTTTTAAAATAGCATGTAAACCGCTTCCAAACTCATCCAAGAAATTGTTGCGGAAAGGGCCACTACATGTACAGTATCGAAGGAAAACGGTAATTCAGCAGTGGATATAAAAAGTAAAATTTCATGAAATATAAACGTGAAAAGTGAAAATATGAAATGCGGGGTATTCAACTGTTCATTGCAAACTGTCCTTTACCATATTGTTTTGTCGTCACGCACTTTTTCCGGCAACCTACTTGTTGTGTCAAATCTGTTGTGGATCAGATCATCCGGTCTTCATATATATTCAGATAAGTCCTTGTTCGAAAATTTACAGAAAGTTGTGCGTGTAAACAACGCACTGCGCATGCGCAGTCTGGCTCTGCACGAGGTACGGTCACGGCCTTTAGCAATCAAACGATTTGACCAGTACGCGGACACCCTCTTGTTTGAAGAAAACGGAATGAAACGAGTAGTCTAGATCCTTGAAAAGATTTGTTAATGATTCTTTTTTTAAGAATTCAAGTGTTTAATTACTGAAAAAAATAATTTTGTCCATTTGATTTAAAAGTCACATGAGGTAAGCCATGGAAATAGAGTGCGTAGTTCGTAGTCATACGTGTGCATAATTAAAATGACCCATCACCCAATTTCCCATGAATTTTAATTTTACGTCCATCAAAGTAAAAAAAAAACTTTCAATTTATGGATTATTGCTTTTTTCTAGAACTTGAACTATGCATCCAACAAATCAAAAGAAGAAGAAAAACTTTGTGTAACTGTGCAGTTGCACCTAAATGATTAGCATGCCGTTCACAATTGACGTCACATTTTAGGCTTCGTGATGAAATGTTTATACAATTTCTTTAAAAAAGTGTTATCATCATTAAAAACTTCGAATTTTCTTACAATAGGGTTATTTTTAACCCGATCGTTATTAATATTACTACTTTATTAGCGAAAAATATTATTTTTTTTTACATTTACCTTTTGGGTTCCTCTCTGTTTGTTTGATTGCCAGTTGAAAATCGGGAATCTAGGAATACATTTTTTATACCGGAAGAAGAACTGATACTGTACGAATAAAATTATGTAATTATCAAAATAATGCAAGAAAGATTCTTTGATTCAGAAAACGCCGAAAACGGAAGTGTCCGCGTACTGGTAGCGTCCGCGTACTGGTCCGGTCTGTCTATCATTTTTATTTTCGTGCTGTTATTGGATACATATTGCAATATGCCAGGAATTTGTACTAAAAAGTGTACTCAAACACATACAGTCAACCTATTTACGGACATAAGTAAACATGAAATACAATATTATAATGTAGATGTATTTTTTCTATATTATGTTTCTGTTGTTGTCACAGATACATGGAGTGTGGGAAGTGACCCCCTAGTGCCAGGTGCGAAACCCCGCTGAATCCCTATGAAACTTCATCAAACAGCTGAAAGTTTTATGGAAGAGCCTCAATCCTTGTGGAAAGGACATCTTAGCTGATTTGAGGTAATAATCCAATTTCGTCTGTCTGTAATGTATGAAAATGTGTATCTAAGTATTTATTTACTTATTTATTATAGTCTAATCCATGTATATCATTTACATAATAATACATAGCCATTCACAAAGAATTATAAGAGACTTAACTATGTACAACTACAATACTAGCATTCATACTAAAACAAGTTCAACATCTAAAATGTATTTCTATCTTAAGTAAGTATCTACAGGCTTGAAATATTCTTAAAATAACGCTTTATTCCATTTCAAAACATGCGCTTTCATACAATAGGCCGAAACCCTAGTAGAGCTACGTTAAGTGCAGTTGCACCAACTTGATGTGTGAAACAACTACATGTTTATGGATTTTCTGTAGAAAACATTTCCTTTCCCAATAACAAATGAAGAAACTAAATTGTTTGTCAACTGGCGATATATCCAAATATGAACAGGTTGTTAACAGAAGCATGTTCCAATGTGAACGAGTAAAAGCTTATCGTTACTTTTCATTGCGGTTTGAGCATGTCACTGTAAACATTCAGAAAGTCTGTAAAGTAAAGCATATGAAATAACACAGTCTACTGCAATAAGGTTTAAATCCCGTTACCGAGGGTGAAGAACACAGCAAAAAATATACATGTCAATATAATTATGTGGCCAGTTTCCCTTGTTTATTTTACCTCAATTTGATTGTGTTGTTAATTCCGTCAGTGTTCTCCTTTCAGACTACCTGACAGCGACTCATTCTGTTCGCCCATGCAAGGATCAGAGGACGGCGGGATTCGACCCCCGCCACTCCCTTGATGGTACATTGTGTAGAATCCCTATGTAAGATTGTCTTTCCATCGAGCTCTGTCTGTCTCTCTGTACGAGGTTGATTCCACATTGAGTGAGTTTCGAGTACATTAATGATAACATGAGAGCTTGTTTAGCAATTACGAATAAATTAGTTAGTAGAAATTATTGAAATGTTGCACACAATTCAATTTTGCAACGGTAGTTTCAGTCAGGAAATAATGACAATGTTTGTATTTTGTTGCATGTATTTAACATGTTGCGTTATTGCGACGTACAAAAATGTCTAAAATGTAAATACAAAACGTCACTATTATTTGACGTGTCATATAGGGATATGTTACCCACATTGATATTACACAAGGCCTAAGGAGAGGGTGATATCATTTTTGGCGAGTAATATAACCACTAAACTATAAATACACATTTTTTTTCTGAAGAATCTGGTGCATATTAATTTATTTAACGATTGAACTTAAGCAGTCCTTCAAATGCCGTTCTGAAACCTCACTGTCACATCGTGACGTCACTAAATAACGTACTAATACATTGAAGTACTATGTGTATAAAGTAAGTTTTCTTTTTACAGAAAAAAAAAAACCAAACCTAACCCGGCGAAGGTGAGTGACGACAAAGGCTCGGTGGATTTACGGAAAGGGGCCTTGCTTAAATCCCGTGGTCAGGTAACATCCTTAAGCAATCCGTCTGACGATGATGCAGGAGTTCACAGGGGAAATAGTAAGTAAATATTAATGAAAGGTCAGTCAGCTAATGTTTTGTAATGTGTAACAAAGACTTGCATTCATTTCAAACGGGTTTTCATATTTTTCTATTTTAATCCGAGTTAATGTAAATTAAACATCATTTGTAGTTGGGGTCCTGCTTCCGACAAAGTCTATTTGTGTGAGAACGCTGGCAGTTTCTTGCGGGGAAAAGTGTCAAGTAATGCTCCATCCACGGGATGGTTAGGTAAACTTGAACTTTAAATAACTCGTATGCTTTTAAGTAGCAAGAAATTGTTATTGTATTTGTAAACAATGTGATTGCATTACCTATTCATACTTTTAACATCAAGTTTAATAAAAAGATCTTTTTGAAATGAGACAAACAGAGATGGAATATCAAATATTTGGGATTTTTTTGTATTTTGACCTCGAAATGACATCGAAGAATGCCTTTGAATAGGTCGACGTTATATGTAGAAATACATGTAAATTTGATATACAGTATAAAATTGTAAACAATGGACCTGTCTCCCAAGTCTTACATCATGTACGGCGTCAACAGTGCCGGGCTTAAAAACCGCTGGTGACGTCATAAATATGACGCAAAAATAACACGGACGTTGTCCCGCGCATTATTGAACGTCGTACCAGTAAGAGTGTTCCATTTTTTATTTTTATGATTTTTATGCTATTTATCCTAAAGGGCTCGGACACCAACCATCCCTTGGGATTCTGCAGATGTTATAACACGAAAAACGAGCGTTAACCCAACACAGAAATTTCATTGAATTGGTAATTAATGGCGGCCATCTTAGATGGCCAGGTCCGCAGCATGCTTTGCAAGTTATGGCGGCAGTTCCATTATTTACAGACTATTTACCGTGCCGAAATGTTGGTATATAACGTTGCTTGTTATATTTCTGGGATTCTTTCAATTTAATTTAAGACCCAAATACTTGGATTTGGTTGGGGTGGATGATAGAGGCTCATTTTAAGATCGTGATCTTTGTCAAAAGAGGCTGAATTAAAGGCCGAAAGACAAACAGACATTATTCGTGTTTAAACATGGCCCATCTGTTTCTTAAACCATCAACAATGGCTTGATAAGTGGTATAGCCATACGAGAAGTAGGTATAGTCGTAAAATTATCAAATGTACCCAACTGTTCACATATCACCTCAAAGGTAGTCTTTAAAGAGGCACTCCCTAAAAATGATGGTGAATTAAAAAGCATAGAAATATAATATTATTTACTAAGAAATTTAAGCTATACATCCCAGTCATCATCGGTAAAACCAGTGAATAAAATATGTTGCATTCAATAATCTGTGTAAAGTTGATGGTGTTCATTGATGCGAGACAAGAGGCCTCTTTGTTGATAAGTTGTCCTAAAATGAGGCATCGTTCTATATAATGTTCTTAAAAAGTGTATTTAATTATTTATTAATTTTAACGTTCATTGAACACATCATTTCTCGAAAAGTGTTAATTGGTACTTCGGACAAAACGAGTCCCAGGGGACGAACTTTGCCTTTCTATTTAATTACTAAAGTTATTTTTGGTCTCTGTTTTTTCAATTTGTCAATCACTTCATAGTTATTGCATCAATAAATTATGAACTAAAATTCCATACAATAGCTTTAATAAAACTATTTGATTAGAATTTTTAATATTATACACTTGAGTGAGAGTGTCGTAAAAGTGTCAGTTACTGCGCATGCGTTATGCAAGGCATTTCGCACTTACAATTCTTAAAACTTGTGATTGTTCGATAAATCAAATGTAACAGAACATGATGCTGCGCATTCTGTTCATTGTTTTTTCCCTAGCTGCTGCTGCTGCTGCTACTGAATGGTTGAAGTTTAAAAGGATGTTTTATTTCAACGGGAAAGTGTGCGAGGATACAGATGTTGTGTTTTCTAAAGAAAATGTAAAATACCAAGTCCAGTGTTTCCTCGAATGTACAAAATATGTCAGCTGTAAGAGCGTTTTCTACGTGCAGAATACCGGAAGTTGCGTCGGATGTATCGCAATATATGGCAATCCACGCCTTCCGACAGGAGAGGCTGCCGGCTCGATTCACTTCTGGAAAGTTAGTAAGTATATTAGGGTCCCCATTCTAGAAGTTCCATTGGCAATTTCGATACTTATAAATTGAAAATAGATTTATATAGATTTATATGAAAATAGAAAGATGTTTTTACTATTCTATTGAGCCTAAAATGCTGTCATTCAGTGTTTCTTATTTTTTTGCAATATTACTAAAAAAATATACTGCGCTCTTTTTATACTTTCGATATAAAAAAGGAACGCTGGGAATGTTTTTCAAATAAATAAAGGTCAACTTAGTTCGTATATCGGCTGTGTTTCTTGTAAAAGAAAAGTTTTATGTAGCAAATATCAAATTAGTTTATAATAATTTATTTTAGTTCGATTGCGAAGAAAGCTTGCAGCTTATCGAGTCACTCTCGAGTCCGCTAACTTAAAAACCCAGTACTGGTGACATATGAGGGGTACGGTCGTGACCCCAGTGACCAGGGTATCATTTTGTCTGTATGAACGGAAGTGAATTAATAAATGAAAAGTTAAATTATCTAAATATTTAAATATTATACAAAATTTATCTTTATATTTTGCAGAATGTCCGGAAGGCTGGTTCCACATTGGAGATTCATGTTTACTTACTACATCACTGACGTCATGAGTTTTGAGGAAGGCATGGTAAATATATCTTTGTTTTCTGTAATACTGTACAGTGAATTCTGTTTATAACGAACTTCCTTCAACCATCTAAATGTGTTCCTTATATCCGGAGTTTGTAATATCAATATAATATTTTCATAAAGAATAAAGAAAGCAAAAAACCCTGCAGAGAAAATATGTTCCTTATATCCGGATTTCCGCTATATCTGAAGTCCTTACTCATCGTCTGCTGATATACGGAATTTACTGTTTTATCTTATTTCCAATAAAACGTTTAAATATTGTACGATATATAAAAAAAATTCTTAATGAAACAAATTTTTTCTCTAATTAAATATTGACGGTTTTGTATTGGTTTTCATGTGATTTTCTATATCTGAATAGAGAAATAACTCAATGTGTTGAAACGAGACAAAAAACATAACGAAAAAAAAAAAGATAAAAAACATGTAATTAAAGCGAAACTAATCAAAATGTCTTTGCTCGAAACGTGTGGTCCAAAAATAAATGCATTGACTTTCATGAGTAAAACAAAAACGAACCGCCTTCTATGATAATGTGCCGACCAGATAAATTGATAAAAAAATTTCTTTAAAAATAACGCACTTAACATTTACTATCAAACATAACGCTTAGATTATCAATTATTATATTAACATATTAATATAAATATTTCATTTCTGAAAACTCAAAAATAACTTTTCCTATGTTTTGCAATCCTTTTAAAAGTTACAATTTGATGTGTCTGTTCTAATTTGGATCAAGTGAAGTGACTTGATGCAGTGCGTAGATATACCATTTTGAAACATTACATTCAAAATTTAAATGTTATACTTTTTACCAGTTGCGTTCATACTCAAAATTGCGCCGACCAGCTTTTTTAAAGATGGTTGTTTTGTATACATCGCACATTCGATTTTTATTTTGTAGATAGAATGCCAATCAATGAGGGCCCAACCTGTCAGCATTGAAACTACAGATGAAAGTACCAGTCTAAAGTCCAAGCTGAGGAGCATGGCTTCAGATGGTATAAAGTGTTTCGTAGCTTACATCGGTGATGAAACTCATTTATTCGTATTTGAATTTAACACACGTTTATGAAAGGTTATCCGTTCATTAAACAATGCTGGTGCTTATTTTATTTATTTATTTAAAGTGATATTACCGTTCAAAGTGACCATCAAAAATTTGATTTTAAAAACATTAATCAGTGATTTATACACCTAGAATAATAAACATTGCCATAGCTATAACCCCAAAATAACGATCTGTTTAACAGTTTCATTCGCATTGAGTATAGAGGAAATCTGAAAAAAATATTTTTTGACTATCCTAGTCAAAAATAAAAAAATCCACCCGTTCGGTTATGTATATCTTAATTTGTATTTGTCAGTAACAGAAATAACTTGGTAAAACGTATTTCTTATATGTTTGTAAAGCATCCACTGTGTTTTGAGTATCATTCTCAATGTGTTCATTTTGAAGGGTAATATAACTTGAACATAAATAATCTTAAATTGTAATTGAAAGAGAAACTTCGTTTCTTAATTTTGTTTCCCTTTTTTATAAGAAACGATTTGACATAATCTTTTTTCAGAATCAGTGGTAGCATATTTTACGGCATATACATACGATGCAGGGATCTGGAAAGCTGTGGGTACAGGAAATCCGTTAACTATTGATGACTGGGGTCAAGGGGAACCCATCCCCGTTCCAGGTGAAAACTGTTTAGCGTTCTATGAACCTAATGACTTCCGATGGGCAGTCATAAGTTGCCAGATGTCGTATAAAACCATATGCGAAACGAACACACTTTACTAAGACAACCAATCTTCCATTGCTATACCTTACTCAGGATGGATTCATTTGGAAAACTATGGCAAATGCTAAAAGGACTATTGCTTTATAAAATGCATAAGAAGATGAGCGTATAAGAAGATGAGCGTAAATGGAGTTTTCTAAACATTACTAATTAATGTGTTCTATTTCATTTACTATGCACATGAAAAACACTGAAGGACAAACTTTCTACATTGTATTATTAAACCGACACGAATCCTAAAATTTGATATTTTTATTCTCAATTTTAAAAACATAAAAACTGCATCAATTTCAGATCGATTTACAATTTTTTTATGTTCATGACGCTGGCGTAATCGTCGAATAGAATGTTCCACGTGTAATATATGATGACCTAAAGCAGCAAACGCTGTTCTCTTCACAGCTTCATATTAACATCATACGTTGAGTAGTACGGATTACAATGGGATTATCCTTTCGTTAAGATAATTGTTATGAGCTTCATGTACACAAAATTTACATATACGTAAAATTCTTGGTTTAGGCCGTCACGCTTGACTGGATGCTGGATGCTTTTGTATAGAATTCTAAACACCCTGAGTTGTAGCAAATAGTCGCCAGTTACAAATGTGAGGGCAAAAATCAGTACATGTAAGGTATAATTAAAATTTAATTAAACAAGTTCGAACCGCGCAGGACTTTTGACCTTAAGTATACTTCCTAGACTATGAGAGTCATCATTAAACAACTGATTAATGTTCGGGGAAAAAAATAAAAAATATTATAAGTTTTACTTGTTTACAATACTTGAATAAATTTTCATTCGGACCAATATCGACTCCCTTCTTCGTGTTAACGCTTCTTTGCCGGCTGCCAGGAGATAGGAATTCATCTGTCTCGCCTGCTTGTTTACTGCATCCTCAAAATCGTTTAGACTACTATAATTTCAACTTTAGTTGAACCTGAACGAGGAAAGATGTAACGAACAACTAGTATGAGAAAGATTTTAACTTTGTAACGAACAACCAGGATGAGAAAGATTTCAACTTTGGTTGAACTTGAACCAGGAAAGATGTAACGAACAACCAGGATGAGAAAGATTTCAACTTTGGTTGAACTTGAACCAGGAAAGATGTAACGAACAACTAGTATGAGAAAGATTTCAACTTTGTAACGAACAACCAGGATGAGAAAGATTTCAACTTTGGTTGAACTTGAACCAGGAAAGATGTAACGAACAACAAGGATGAGAAAGATTTCAACTTTGGTTGAACTTGAAGGAGGAAAGGTGTAACGAACAACTAGTATGAGAAAGATTTTAACTTTGTAACGAACAACCAGGATGAGAAAGATTTCAACTTTGGTTGAACTTGAACCAGGAAAGATGTAACGAACAACAAGGATGAGAAAGATTTCAACTTTGGTTGAACTTGAAGGAGGAAAGGTGTAACGAACAACTAGTATGAGAAAGATTTTAACTTTGTAACGAACAACCAGGATGAGAAAGATTTCAACTTTGGTTGAACTTGAACCAGGAAAGATGTAACGAACAACCAGGATGAGAAAGTCTTAGAACTTTTTTGTCTATAAGTAATCAGGAGCTCCTAAACAATGACAGCCTTGTAACATGACTCCATTGTCAATGTGTAGAGGTTTAGGTGTTTGCCGCTCAACCCGGAAGTTGCGGGTTCGAGCCCCACCAAGGTCACGACCGTACCTCCTGTGACACCAGTACTGGTTTTTTCCAGGAAGCGGACTCGAGAGTGACTCGATAAGCTCAACGCTTTTTTCACAAACTAGCTAAAATAAATTAGTATAAAACTAAAGCTTCCGATATATAATATAACACTACTTCCTTAGTAACTGACTTGGCCTAACTTATAAATGTGCCAAATAAACAAAGTGTAATCAAGCTTTGCCTAGTTTTACTTAAACATCACTCTCAACAACATTACAAGTTTGAAGAAGATCGAACGTAGGCCTAATTATTTAGTATAACCCCTTTCGCAAATCGGCTGGTTAAACAGATTTAATGCACATTAGTTTAACACATATGCAAATATCAGGGATTTTTTCCATCTACTGTATGTAAGTCGCCTTTTTGTGACTTCTAAATGACGGTTATAACACCAGGGTTCGTCACATATCCAGGTTCTTTCGTCAGAATATGTAAACTATGACACAGGGATTTAACTCACAAGACACTTGAAATGTATGTTAACTGTATTTCAATCAAATCAATCGTAAGATTGTTTTATCAAAGAAAAATGCATTTTTGGGTGATTTTATGCCCCTAAGGTGAAATCGCACCGTCCGTTTGTGTCTACGCAATTCCATTTATTTCGTTCTTGCTCACCCTTATCTAATGTGACGTCTAGTCCATTTATGTACGGCCACAATACAGGGTACACAGACGAATGACAATTTGGAAGTTATTATTATGTTTTACACATTTCTATGGCGTGTAATGTGTTGCAATACTATATCTTTGATAAAAAATTTATATATATATATATATATATATATGTATATATATATATATATATATATATATATCTTCGATCTCATTAAATCTCTATTGTAAAACAAAAATATCTATCTAATGCGACAAAATATTCACCCAGTAGCTTTAAAGGGACATACTCTAAATCTAGCCGATTATATTCTCGAAACATAGATTATGTGTTCAATGAAAGTAAAATGATAAATAAATACAATTTCGAAGATGAACCTATGGCGAAAAATTCCCCAGTTTACCACAATTAATCAATATAGAGGCCTTCTGCATCCATTAACTGTACAACAACAACTCTACATAGATTATTGAATGGTTTACGGTACTGCAGCATATTTTAAACCGCTATAATTATTAATAATGACTGGAATGCATAGCTGAAACTTTTAGGTTATAATACTTCCAAAGATTCTATTATTTATGTTCTGGAGGTTATTTAGTTTGGCATCAGTTATAGGGTATGTCCCTTTAATATGTTAATCCAATTCCATAGTGCGGAGACTCCGACAAGTTTGATCTTGTCCTTAGATCAATAAAAAATGGAACTTGAGCTTGAAACGTGAATATTAATATCAGGGCTGTTATCGTAAACAAATTAACAGATTCAACACGGCTGCACTTATCTTTCTCACCTGACAATGACTTTCAGTCAATTTCTGACTTATTTTTTGTCCATGTTCTTCGATTTTTTAATGTATTACATTACTTTTGACTAAAATACGTGCTTGAAAACTGCCAACATCAGACGCTGTATTTGCTTTCGTGAAAATGATTTCCTTTTCATAGAGAATCAATTAAACGATTCCGTTCTAGGGTAGGTGACTTAGTCCCCATATTGTTGGAGTCCAAAGTACTTCTGTTCCAAACATGGAATTAAGTACACAAAACCTTAAAAGCTGCTTTGTTTCATGTAATGCAAAAATATATTAAATGATTTGTTTACTGCATTTTGTAATGCACTTCAGCTAGAAATCAGTGACAGTTGTCCTTAGATTTAAGTTTTCATTTCTGAAACTTAAGACATGGCATGAGGAAATATTAAAAGTAAATGAACATGAAGCCCGTGATCATGACAGCAATATATCTACTCTGTTTGTGTTCAATAGCTAATGCTGCTAAATGGATGCACTTTCAAAGACTTAATTCTTTTGATGGAGATGTTTGTGATGGAACAGAAGTTGCATTTTCAAAGGAAACTCTTAAAGACAAAGGCATGTGCCTCATCCAATGTTCAACGCATGCAAGCTGTGTGAGCATTTTCCACGTTCAACACACCGGAAGTTGCACCGGATGTACTGTTATTTACGACAGTACAAGCAGCCCGACGGGAGAAGCTGTCAGCTCGATTTACTATTTGAAAGCCAGTAAGTTCATTTACTTAATTAGTTTTAACTTCACTTTCTACATAAAATCTTATTTTTATATATTAACATCTTATTGTTTTGTGGAAATTAAATAACAGAGATGTTACAACCTCTATGTGCGCAACACTCGATGTCTAAACAATATTTCCCCTTCAGGTTTTGCAGAATGCCCGGAAGGATGGTTCAACATCTTAAATTCTTGTTACTACATCACTGGAACCATGACTTTTGAGGAAGGCGTGGTAATTCTATTTTAATTAACCAATTATAATAGCTGTTTTGTAATATATTTCAACACATGATAATTTAGTGAAAGCATTCAAAATGATCGAATGTTCTGTAATGATTTAATATACTTTTTGCTGTTCTAATGTTGGTGTTGGGCTTGCAATGGTAATGAAGGCATTGGGGCTACATAATGTTTTGTATAGCTTTAATAACATCATATTAACAGTGATAAATTCGAAAACAAGAACAGTGTGAAAAATGAATAATAGGAAATATTTTAAACACAAAACAATGGTTAGTTTTTTTAATCGTGTTTTGCAAAACCAAACTCATTGACGTGTCCCGTAAGATAAAACAACAATTTATGGAGATATGTAGACAAGATATAAAGATCCATTTAATCCTGAAAAATCACTCATGCCGGACACATTATTTTTCTTACGGAAAGAAATCTAACAAGAACTATCTTTAACAAAGATGCTCGGCGCACGTTTGAGTATATATATGAACGCAATTGGTAGCTAGATGATTTTATAGAATTAAAAAAATAAAATATACATCTATACCGGGAGTCGAACACATTGCCCTTCGCTTACAAAATGTAATATCGAATGCTTTACCGACTGAGCTAAGCAGCCAACGTTCAGTATCATTCCTTACCAACGTGCAGTACCGTAGAATACTGAACGAACTCTCTAGGGCAAGGTGAACGGGGCAATATGAAAGTATATAATAAATCTTAATAGTATTCTGAATTTTCAACTTACTATCTTGAATTTTCAACTTAGTAAGTTGAATTTTCAACTTATTTATGTTGAAAAAATCAATTTAGAAAAAACGAAATGGCACTATCGGGCTTCCGTACAATTCCGAACTGTGCAGAACTTTTGTCCTTAATTATAGTATGTCAAATAGCGATAGAATTAAATAGAAAGTACTTCACAGTTCAGGGCATTTATTGGTATAACACACAATTTAACGGTGATCTAAGTCACATATGTCTTGTATTAGACCTGACCAGCGCACTCGCACTCGCACACGTAAATGTAAATGTACAACGTACAACTGCCTAATTTCGGGGGTGATCTCAAACGATTCTAGTATCATAGGATATCTTGGTTACGTTCATTATTAAAAAGTCTTCATCATTATATAATACTATTCACTATTATCCTAATGATAATCATTACTATCGTGTACTGTAGAACTAATACAATATTGAACATATAAACCATCATCATGAAGAGATTCATCCTTGCAATTAAATTAATCATTAATCAGTTTCATCAAAATCGTCGTTTTCATGAGAGTCATTGTCCCATCAACATCAATTGTACCATTATTGAAATAAAACAATTACATGTAATGTTCCAAACACAGGTTTTCAATGGTACCATAAGAAAATCTATTTAGAAAAGTGGCCTTCAAGTGACCATGACCAAATTACAGCCGTGATATGACCTAAATAAATGAAAATTAAAAAAAAAAATATGATTGACATTGAACCCCCCAAAAAAAGCAATCCAAATCTCCACATAGGCTACCTACACACTGATCTGCAATGTCCTAGTATCTCCTAGTATAGCCTGAGTTATTGATCGGAATCTATTTTTAGATTTCTGACTTTAATTTTAGTGACCCAAAATGCAATTCGAAGCTTCTTCTCCACACAGTCTACATACACACCACATTTGATTGCAATTGGTCACTCCTACATCGAGTTATTGAGCGGAAACAATTTTTTATATTTTTAGTAACAGTGACCTTGACCTTGAGGATAGAGCCCTTAGTGCAATCGCAAACTTCCTCTCTACGCCAGCTACATACGCACCAATATTCATTGCAATTGGTCACTCTAAACTAAAGTTATTGAGCGGAAACCAGATGGTTGACGACCACCCGTCCGCCCGACTAAGACAACGCCATTGTTATTACCAGGTTTTAAGAAAAAACCTGGTTTATAATAATAATCATTTGAGAAATTCTCATTTTTATGCCCCCGAAGGGTGGCATATTAAAATTGCACCGTCTGTCCGTCTGACCGTCCGTCCGTCCGTCCGTCCGTCCGTCCGTGCGTCCCCACTTACAAATTCGTGTCCAGACTGTAACTTTGTCATGCATTGAAGGATTTTAAAATAACTTGGCACACATGTCTAGCACATCAAGACGACGTGTCGCGTGCAAGACCCACATCCCTACCTCAAAGGTAAAAGTCACACTTGGAGTATGAAGGTTATGGAATCCTCTATATATGCACACATTCGTGTCCGGACTGTAACTTTGTCATGCATTGAAGGATTTTAAAATAACTTGGCACAAATGTCTAGCACATCAAGACGACGTGTCGCGTGCAAGACCCAGGTCCCTAGCTCAAAGGTCAAGGTCACACTTAGAGTTTGAAGGTAATGGATTCCTCTATATATGCATATATGCACACATTCGTGTCCGGACTGTAACTTTGTCATGCCTTGAAGGATTTTAAAATAATATGGCACACATGTCTAGCACATCAAGACGACGTGTCGCGTGCAAGACCCATATCCCTACCACAAAGGTCAAGGTCACACTTAAAGTTTATAGGTAATGGAATCCTGTATATAGGCATACATTTGTGTCCGGACTATAACTTTATTATGCTTTGAAGGATTTTAAAATAACTTGGCACAAAGTCTAGCACATCAAGCGGATGTGTCGTGTGCAAGACCCAAGTCCCTACCTCAAAGGTCAAGGTCACACTTAGTGTTTAAAGTAATGGAATACTGTATGCATGATTACTCTGTCATGCATGGAAGGATTTTAAAATTACATAGCACATTTATTGAGCACATGGAGAGGACACAGACTGTGAGGCACCTCTTTCGGGGGCATTCGTCACTTGTGAGGGACAGCTCTTGTTTTGGTCATATCACTGTTGTTTTTTGGTCAAGGTCACTTTTTCTAATTTTAGATTTTCAACCGGTACCATTCAACACCTGTGTTGGGGACATTATTTGTTTTATTTTCATAAGGGTACAACTTATGTTGATGGGACAATGACTTTCACGAAAACGACGATTTTGATGAAACTAATTATTGATTAATTTGATTGCAAGGACGAATCTCTTCATGATGATGGTTTATATGTTCAATATTGTATTAGTTCTACAGTACACGATAGTAATGATTATCATTAGGATAATAGTGAATGGTATTATATAATGATGAAGACTTTTTAATAATGAACGTAACCAAGATTTCCTATGATACTAGAATCGTTTGAGATCACCCCCGAAATTAGGCAATGGTACGTTGTACGTTTACATTTACGTGTGCGAGTGCGAGTGCGCTGGTCAGGTTTAATATTAGTCATATTTTGACCGATATGTGTTGAACTCATTTGTGTAAACTTTATGTAGGGAAATAAGATGTCTCTATATGTGGAACAAATTATTTCGACGCTTTCTTTTGCTACCAAAGCGAAGATGTTTCATAATTGAACGATACGCTGATATTTCAAGCTGACTTTTCTTATCCCCCCTGACCGTAAGCTCTGTCCAGACCTGCCGGAGCGTAGTGGGCTTTTATTGTTTCTGTGGTATAGTTTGCTGTCTAATTCCCTTTTACCACTGCTGGACTATGACAGCGATGTATAATCAAAGCGCTGTGAGCGCTGAAGGCCTGGGGGCTATAGATTAACTCCCCTAAAAACAACTTTTGACCTTCGTGATTTACGCTGAACCTTACCTAAAGCGCGGATCGAAATGTGCATAGGGCGAAATTTAGTATATGACACAGAATGAATGATTCACAAATATATGGGTGGCAGGGAAATTTGTTTTATTATAAAACGTATGTTAAATGAAAAATAATCACATGGTCAACAATATCAATTGTTTGAGAGAACAATAAAAATAATTCAATCTGCGCTTTGTTCAACTTCAAGCGATATCTGATGATGTGGATCGAAAATTATTGTGTACCAAGGACAACACCTTGAAACAGATGAAATATAAATACAGTACTGTACAATGTGTATAACAGGGAAAACCAAAAATGATTCTTAGTTGTAATCGGTGAGTCTCAGACCGTTCACTGGGCCTTGACATGCAGTGTCCTCGATAAATGGCGGGTGATTTTGATCACGTGAGTTCCTTCTCGGGAATGTATGTAAATTGTATCTTTTTCTTTAAAGAAATTTATTTTTAGGTGAATATATTTGTAATCGTTCGTAAATAAGAAAGTTGTCAATGAAATGACGTCAGAAATTTGAAAATCAGACTACAAACTATTATATCGAATTCCGTACGTTTCCGTAAATTTCTGTAAATATCCGTACTTTTCCGTGATATGCATATGATTATCTTCCGTAATCAGCTAACAGCGCAGTAATTTCTAAAACAGAAAAAATGTGTAATGCAGCCCGTAAGCTATAGACCTTTCTGCAATCGTTTGAAGTTGTATGTACTGTTTTAATTTGTAATATGTTCTTATCGTATGCGACATTCAAACAGAAGATTGATCTGGTCTGTATTGCACTACTTTCCCAAAGCGCATGTTTACAGTTGTTATTCGCACATAGCACAGTTAAATTGTCTGCAGTGTTTGAAATGTGGTATGCTAACTTAGGCCTAGGGGACTTTCAGTCCCCAGGCCAAAAATGATATAAATCCTAATGGCTAACTTTTTCGTTTTTGTAATCAACACCCGTAAACTTTGATGTAATCATAGAAAACCAAATGGCGTTGTCCGATCCATTTTCCAAATACAAAGAGAATAACGAGAAAGTTTAACTATCGTACCGTGCAGATCTCAACACTGTACAACTCGTAATAAATATTGAATTTGATATTAGAAATTTTGTAAAAAATGAGATATAGGTTCTTTCGGAAATTTCTAGCAAAAGTGAAATGTAGAATACCTAAACAGGTGAACGTATTGATAAAAATGTGTCTATGTACATGTATATATATTTTACTCATTGATGTTTTATTGCAAAGAAAAAATGTCAGTCACTGAATGCTCACCCAGTCACAATCGAAACGGAAGAAGAAAACAACAGTCTTAAATCAAAGCTTAGACTCATTTCGTCAGAAGGTATAATGGACAGTTTGATGGTTTTCATTGTCCAACTTTGTATCATTATTAATTTAAACTTGATATGTTAATCTTATTCTATGAAATTAATAGAATACATATTTGAAAATAAAACGTCTGGCAGGGCCTGGCTCTGTCAGACAATATCAATCAAATTGGTATTTGTAGTTGTAATAGTTAGGTAATGTTTGCCCTTTTAATGAAAGTTCAACGGCTACTTCTATGCCACAAATGAACTTCGAGTCACCAAACAAACTGGCATCAAGAAGACATAAAAAGTGCTTCCTGAATATCATTGGTGATGAAATTCATTTCTTGGTATTTTTATATAAGACTCGTATTCGTTCAAGTTACATGAATATGTTAGCTCAAGTGCGAAGTTATATGTTTCAAATGTGTCTTTAAGATCAGTTTAAAGAAATGTTTTCCGGAATTTCTTATTTTGGTTATTGTTTTTGAATGAACGGTATTTGCATATCTTACTTTCTTCAGTTCAAGACTTAAAGTATTTTACTGCCTACACGGACGCTGCGACGGAGAACACCTGGGTTTCCATTGATACAGCAGAGCCGCTAACCATTGATGACTGGGCTAAAGGGGAACCCAACATGGGCACAGCTGAAAACTGTCTAGCGTTCCTTCAAAGTACAGATTTCCAGTGGGTTGACTTAGGTTGTAGTGTTTCTTCTAATACCATATGCGAAAAGGAAACGCTTTACTAAGACAGTCCTTCTACCTTGATGAGTAAGGCTAAGGGCTTCAGAAAAATAAAGATATATTCATTCATTTATTTATGTTACATGACCAGGAATATACTTTTAAGTAGAAGGCAATTTACATTATATTCGACTGTAGGCCTCGTTATCTTGAAACGCATCGAATGAGCTATTTTGTTAAAATACATATCAATTACTGCAAAAACATTTGAACATTACTTCCTGGTCTCAACCATATTCGTTCTATAAATGTATATTGTGGTATTATAGATACGATTCATTACTTTGTCGGTCGGCCCTATAAATTGATCCCCTTATTGATCAAATATTGCCTGCTCGTTTGTGTTGTCGAAGCGCCGTAACTACTAACAATCTGCTCGATCAGTGTCTGATTTTGGACAGTAGAGCTGTAGGTCAAAACATTTTGTTGAGTACAGTGAAAATCCCTGCTGTCTATGTGTACAAGGAATAGACACAGATAATTCGATCCAAAATACGATTTATAACTGTTGCATTCTGTTCATATCTTATTACCAACTGGTATAGCCTAATGAAGATTACAGACTGAAATAGCCGTCACAACAAAACAAAGGACAAATATTTTGAATACACAAACAAATCCAGCGTCTTCAGCGCTTTGATTTATCTACGCCATATTAGTTCCCGTGATGTTTATGGCATAATAAAGCATAATTTTTCTAGTCTTTGTATATAGAGACAAACTCGAAAGTCATGTTAGAATTGTTTTTAATTACTTTTCAATCAAGGACAATAATAGAACTGAAGTCGTAAACTGTAAATATCATTTTTTGTTTTCATTTTTCCTGAATGGAAGGCTTTCACTTTCCTGAAAATCAATGGTAATTGCTCTTTTGCCAGAATGGATGTCCAGAAAATTCAAAATGTAATTAGTCCATGAGTGATCAGCATTCAAACTAATTGATTAAATCATACAAAATTCAATTGGTTTAGGATTCAATAGGCAGAACTGTCAGAAGTATTCGCTTGATTTATAAAAAAACTATAATTATCAAAGTGATTGTTATCAAAATTGTTAATGCTATCAACTGTTACGCAAATATATGTTTCATTTCTGAAAACCTTGTCGCAAATGATATATGCAATGTAAACTAACATGAAAAACCTGTGCATCATAACGATACTGCTCCTTGCGTATTCCATAAAAGCTGGTGCAGTTAAATGGATGCAGTTTCAAAGAACTACGTCCTTTGGCGGAGCGGTGTGTGAGGATACAGATATTGCATTTTCAAAGGAATATCTGAAAGAAAAACTCATGTGTCTCATCGAATGTACAACATCTGCAAGCTGTAAGAGCATTTTCTACGTGCAACACACCGGAAGTTGCACCGGATGTACTGTTATTTACGACAGTACAAGCAATCCGACAGGAGAAGCCGATGGCTCGACTTACTATTTGAAAGCCAGTAAGTCTATTAGGGTCTCAACTGGCCCTTTCTCTGCTTAATTTCTATGTAGAATTTCATTTTAATATGTTAAGTTCTCATTCGATTTAAAGAAATATAAATTGTCTATACTTTCTGCAATACTTACTTTGATAGAAAAAACAAAATATTTGCCTGCGATATGTTTATGTTCAAAACAGTGTCTATATACATTTTAATTACTTGAATAAATAAATGAATTAGATAATTTACTTATAATTTGCATAGTCTAAATGATATATCCTTGTATTCTTGCAGAATGTTCAGAAGGATGGTTCAACATCCAAAATTCCTGCTACTACATTACCGGCAACATGTATTTTGAAGAAGGCGTGGTAATTTTCTGTTAAGCTCTAGCCATTATCTAAGTCTTAATTGCGATTATTTGCTCATTTAATGCTTTCTTTAATAAATATCGCCGTTTTCTATTTGTTTTGAAGGTAATGCATGTGTTTTTTGGCAAATAGTTTTTGGCCTGGGGACTGAAAGTCCCCTAGGCCTAAGTTAGCATACCACATTTCAAACACTGCAGACAATTTAACTGTGCTATGTGCGAATAACAACTGTAAAAATGCGCTATGCGAAAGTAGTGCAAGACAGACCAGATCAATCTTCTGTTTGAATGTCGCATATGATAAGATCATATTACAAATAAAAAGAGTACATCCAACTTCAAACGATTTCAGAAAGGTATATAGCTTACGGGTTGCATTACTTTTTTCTGTTTTAGAAATTAATGCGCTGTTAGCTGATTACGGAAGATAATCATATTATGCATATCACGGAAAAGTATGGGTATTTACAGAAATTTACGGAAACGTACGGAGCTCGATATAAGAGTTTGTAGTTTGATTTTCAAATTTCCGATGTCATTTCATTGACAACTTTGATATTTACGAACGATTACATATATATTTACCTAAAAATAAATATCTAAAAAAAAGATATAATTTACGTACATTCCCGAGAAGGAACTCACGTGATCAAAATCACCCGCCATTTATCGAGGACGCTGCATGTCAAGTCCCAGTGAACGATTTCACCGATTACAACTACAAGGTAACCCAGAATCATTTTTGGTTTTCTCTGTTATACACATTGTACAGTACTGTATTTATATTACTGGTATTACTTTGTTTATTTCTGTTTCAAGGTCTTGTCCTTGGTACACAATAATTTTCGATCCACATCATCAGATCAAATCGCTTGAAGTTGTACAAAGCGCAGATCGAATTATTTTTATTGGCTTAAACAATTTATAATGTTGACTTTGTGGTTATTTTTCATGTAACGTACGTTTTATAATAAAACAAACTTCCCTGCCACCCATATATTTGTGAATCATTCATTCTGTGTCATATATTGAATTTCGTCCTCTGCACATTTCGACCCGCGCTTTAGGTATATAGTTCAGCGCAAAACACGTAGGTCAAAAGTTGTTTTTCGGGGAGTACCTATAGCCCCTAGGCCTTCAGCGCTCACAGCGCTTTGATTTTCTCTTGTTACGAGCAAATCAGTATAAATTTTACTTATTTATTTTCTGAAAATGTTAAAGGGAAAGGCATGTCAGGTAATATTTTAACTTTAAATTGAAGAACTTGTTAGAGGAACACATTGCGGAAAGAATTTCTAATATCGGAACATATAATGTTAAGATATTCAAACCGTTTTGGATTTGTGATGTAATGTGCAGTAACATAATGTGTTATATAGAGCTCTATGCAAATACATGTTCTTATGAAATAAGGTGGTATTTTTTGCTCTGAGTTTAACCGTTTGACGTGTAAGTTTGATAAAAAGAGTCTTTGTTTTCGTCATGGTACTTAGTACCTTTCAGCTGTAAAATTTCAAATGATGTTGCCATGTTTTCAATCCGATTAAACAAGTCAAGACGGTAGCATGAAAAACTAGTTAGCCTTTGATTAATTTTCTTTCTGTTATACATTACAGTGTACTTCAAATTAATTTCGGAATGTCCATAACATACATATTAGACCGTATTTTAAATAATTCCAAATGTACGTACACACACCAATCGAGATAGGCATTGGCCATTATACTCTGTTTTACCTTTTGCACTATCAGTGTCTGGAGATTTATTTTATTTATAGAAAGAATGTCAATCACTGAAAGCTCATCCAGTCATCATTGAAACTGAAGAAGAAAAGAACAGTCTTAAATCAAAGCTTAGGCTCGATCCGTCAGAAGGTATAATATAACGTGTTTCCTTAATGAAATTGGCGATGGAATTCATTTTTAATGTATTTATACTTTAGGCTCTTATCAGTCCAAGATAAATGCAAGTTATCGTGTAAAATTATTCTTTTTAGATAAACTTTCGTTTTTCAGTTAGAAGAGATTTTTTATGTTAGTTCTTTGTCGCTTTTCCTGCATTCTTTTCGTTTTTCACACGAACCCTTTAACATCATCCTGTTTTCTTCAGATTCACCGAGAGCGTATTTTACTGCATATACAGACGCTGCGGTAGAAGGGACCTGGACTGCTGTTAACACCACGAAGCCGTTAGCCATTGATGACTGGGCTTCAGGGGAACCCGACAAGGGCACAACTGAAAACTGTTTGGCATTATATCGTCTCTTTGACTTCAAGTGGGTAGACATAAGTTGCCAAGAGTACATTAAGACCATATGCGAGAGGGAAACTCTTTACTAAGAAACCTTATCTGCCTAAACAATAGCCTTTTTGAAGACGGAGCGTAGATATAATTACCTATTTACTCTTATTAAACTACGAATATTATACAGTTAGATTTAGATCACATTTTCGGAAATACACTGGCGCATATACATATTAGAATCTGTGCTCTATTATATACTAGTATATAAAAGTCTGTCCTTTGTATTGTATACTAAACAAAACTTCTACCGCACCACCTGAATGAATTTCAAATTGATCGAGTAGTACAAATGCCATATGGAAGAGAATTGCCAGCGAAAAGTATCAACGCAACAGCCCAAGTCTGCGGTAAATTAAAAGTCTGTACCATATTATTTGTACAGCTCGATCATTGTGAAATCCATGTAACGGAAATATCTACCCAATGTCTTCATAAAGGCAAGACATGATAGTTTTCGTGAATCGGTAGCTATGAGTAAACTGACATATGTTGGGAGGGTTGTTAATCAAATAAAGAAGGGAAAATAGGAGTTTTGATTAGTACACAATGAGCTGTTTTGAGCGCATATATTTTTCTAATCATATAATGTTCAACAATCGTGCCTTAATAAACTCAAGTCATGCCTTGAATAGTGTTAAGGTCCAGGCTTTTTAAAAGCTTGATGATTTGTTTTAGAAACTTCTACTATTATTCATATGTTTAGGTTCATTCAGTACAATAAAATAGTCTCTATATACCGGTATTACTGAGTAATAATACGGCAGCGCCTTCGAAAGACTTTAATTGATTCAGCAAGGTCTTTATAACAGTCCGTCCGAGCATTTGGCCCTGTTTGGCAGGCGCTAGCTTTCTGATACAAATATGTATACATATACACAACAAAATAAGAACCTTCCGCTAAATTTGTGTGGAAGAAAAAAATCGGGGGTCTCATTGTTATATATGCGTTGAAAGAGTGTTCCGATAAAGCATCGTTTGGTGCAAAAATGATGACCAAAGATTAACAGAAATTTTGACCCAGTGGGGTAGGGGTTAAAAACAAAAATAACACTTAATAATAACGGGTATATATTACTAACAATAGCATACCAATATGGTTTTACAACAAACCATACCATTACAGATAATTTAAAAGTAATCGTCGATAAACACACAGACGTTGTTACTGCAACTATGACATTCGTTTTTTTACGTCCTGATGATAATATAAAACACAATTGTATACTGATGCCAAATGTGAGAATAAAGTATCAGGTAGACTTATCCGTCTTATGTAATATTTTAAAATGTGTTGTTATTACATAATATTGACCAGCGCAATGGACGGCTAATGGTTTGCCGTCTAGGTTCCAATAAAAGTTACACAAACCTTGTCATTTTTTGTACCATAACAACGTAAGGGGGCATTTCTATCACACCATTGACTCTACTTTGATTTGAGCAATTCCGCCAAGTTGCTTTGACATTCGTTTGCATTACCCTTCCATAAAATTTGCGGTCTTCTAATTGGTCAACGAACAGTAAATAAATATTGATATATACGGGCAAGCCAGTAATATACACTGGTCATAACCCTGTTATTGTACCCCATGCTTAACGTGCACGCGCTTGTTCGCCGCGTACAGAATGTCAATGTGTAAGTCCGTGCTGATTTGTAACGTCATGAAGTGACATTGAGGTCTCATAAGAGGATTTGTAGGTCTGCTTACGTTGAGCCGTTAAAGGGACATACCCTATAACTGAAGCCAAACTAAATAACATCCTAATCATAAATAATAGAATATTTGGAAGAATAATAACTTAACATAAAAGTTTCAGCTATGTATTCCAGTCATTATCGATAAAATCAGCGGTTAGGTTAAGTTTTGATACTTCCAAAGATTGTTTTATTTATGTTTGGAAGGTAATTTAGTTTGACATCATTTATAGGGTATGTCTCTTTTAGGTTTTGGGTTTAAACATCACAGGTGTCCAACACATGTTCGGACCTTTCCACAGCACGAGACACAGTAGCCAACGGACCACAGAGCAGTAAGGGGTACGACACAAAATACATGTTATTCCAGGGAGAACAAGCACAATGCTTAGAAAAAAATGATTTTTAATCAACTGTCCGAGAATATCGCTTTAATTTCAAAAAGTGATAGTTAATGATGCTAGTAGAGTCCATTCACATGCAACGCAATCAGAAGAACGCAAATTTCATGGAAGGGTAAAAAATCATTATATTTGATAGATATTGAGCCTTTCCCTGTTGAATAAAACATCAAGAATAGCGTGATGTAGTCATTTGGTACACATATTTCACACATATTTAGCCTTCAACTGAACATTTAATGACAACAGAGAGTTTCAACTGCATTTTATTAATAACTTTTAATTTAATTTTCAGTTGAAATTTAGTGATGGTTCGCCAAATAAATCTATTCAAATGTCTATTAAAGACCCATAAATAAAATAAACAAGAGGTCCGAGATGGCCCTATATCGCTCACCTGGCTACCATCGGCTATAACACAAGTTCATCAATAGCAGAAAGGGTCCATTTTGACCTTCGGGTCCTGATTTAAACACTCATCGTAGAGGTTTACTACATAATGCTATATTCCAAATATCTAAGCTCTAGGCGAAGTGGTTCTAGACAAGAAGAATTTTAAAGTTTTCCCTATATAAGCATATGTAAAATCAAGTGACCCCCGGGCAGGGTCAATTTTGACCTGATTTGAACAATCTTGGTAGAGGTCAGCTAGGAAATGATACATGCCAAATATCTAAGCTTTAAGCCTTTTGGTTTCAGAGTTGAAGATTTTTAAAAGCTTTTCAAATATAAGCCTATGAAAAATCAAGTGACCCTCGGGCGGGATGAATTTTGACTCGGGGATCATACTTTGAACAATATTGGTAGAGGTCCACAAGGCAATTTTTTCATTTGAGAGTTATTTTTTCGTATTGAGTATCCACCTTTCGTTTATGGCACGAATGCGTTTGATTGTAGAAAGGTGGAAAAGAAAACGCACAAATAGAGTACGAAAATGGTAAGTAAACATACAATATATGTGCAATACGTTTCCAACCATTTAGTAGCATGAAAACCAAACAAGTAAGTTTAAAGGTCACAGTCAAGGTCAGATGATGACACATTAAAATCTGCTTGTAAAATTATACATTCTGTCCAGACTCAATTAGTGTACTTTCACCAAACAAATATATTGGAAAAGGTAATAATCATTGTCAAGGTCAGTTCAAGGCAGTACCTAAATTTATTTTGTAAATCGATTCCATATAATCCAAATTTCATCACTTCAATAGAATATAAGGGAAGTTTAATATGACTTGACCTGGTGACATAGGTATTAATTCCACATAACCCAGTCTCGATGTTGTCTTACAAAATATCGAGACAAAACGTTGTACCAACTTTCATGTTTATTTGTCACGATGACCTAGTTTTTGACCCAGTTTCCAAACCGAAATCTAGTCTATCAGGACATATATCCTTACACAGACTTCCATGTTGATAGAGAAATTAATATTAAAAGTTGTTATATTATTTAACATTGTGACCTATTTATTGACCACACATGACCCAGTTTCGAATTCGACATAGACGTTAGCAAGACAAACATTTTACCAAATTTTATGAAGATTGGGACCATAGTGTTTACAATGAGTAAATTTTGTCCCAATTTCTATAACTCGAGAAGTTACAGGTAATGTCATATGCTAAATATCTAAGATCCAGGTATTGTGATTTAAGATAAAAAAAGATATTCCGACTACATTTTTACCAAGTTTCATGATGATTGCTTATGATATATGGTCTCTAGATTGTTCACAAGGTAAATATGGACAGACGACAGACAAGCAGACAGACAATAGCGATCAAAATAACGACAATTAAAAAAACAACGATGACAATTACAAAATAAAAAACAGGGCCACCAAGAGGTAGTTGTAGCGCGTTCGTCCGCCTCATGTTCGGAGAGTCCCGGGTTCGATTCCTTCCAGTGGCATGTAGTGATATTGTCCTTAGGCAATACACAATAATTCTACAATGTATCTCAGTCTTCGGGGTTGATTTAATCTGAAGTTAATATCCAGACCGATTAATGTAAGTTGTGATGAGAACGTATTTTGCAATCGAGTAAATAAATTATCACCCGTAACATTATGTATTACAAATTGATCATTGTCTATCATGTTTTATAAAATTTTATGAGAATTAATATCGTATGGAAAAAATGTCAAAATTATTTTGGATAAAATAGTTCGTTCTTGACAAGTAGATATTTATCACATGACGGTCTACCTTTAAATTTGATTTATAAAATTAACTAAAGCTAATGTATTCCTATGGAAGCCTTGGAGGGCAACTTTTGAGTTTCAACTTACGGGTGTTTTTGACTTTTAAGTTATGACTTTCGACTTTTGACTTTTGATAACCCTTATTACGTTCTTCCTCTTGTAATACCTCCTACGAGGTATATACCGTCGCCTTTTCGCTTCGCTGCGATCATTCCCAAAAGCACTGCTGAATTGCCTCTTTGGCATTTTTATTAGAACAATATAAACACGACCACACTCAATCAAATATAAATTTTAATAAAACCAATTATATATACATGTATATAAAAATCACATTATTTCTATAAATAGTAACAAAATAAAACATGTTTGAACACGCTTTTGTTTTGACTTTTAATTTGACTTTTGACTTATGAGTTATGACTTATGACTTATTACTTTTGACTTTTGACTTATTACTTATTACTAATGACTTTTGACTTTGACTTATTACTTATGACATGACTTATGATAAAATAAACCCTAACCCTAACCCTATACACGGTCCTCATTGAGGACCTCCAGCGGCTTAGACCCTAACCCTAACCCTATACACGGTCCTCATTGAGGACCTCCAGCGGTCGGGTCGTACCGATTATAGCCTCTTTAGAGGTTGGTGGACCTAATAAGCACGATTACATACATACATGACCTCCAGCGGCAGGTTCAGGTGATACTAGGAACCTGCTACCGAGGACCCATCAAAATAACAATATACTTATACATATTACAGCACTTTAATTTGCTTCGGTATACCTTGTGATATTAACCTATAAATACATAAAAACATTTTTAAAAATGTTACCATAGCAACATTTTTTTTTCAAAATTTCATTTTTATTTACAGTTTCTTGATAGTTGGCTTTACGCCTAGGAGGCCAATCCCCCAATGATCCCCCGCTTAAAGGAAGAGGACACCCACCAGGCCCCCGAGCCGGGTTGCGTCGCCGCTCCTCCTGACGAGCCGAAACGGCTCATTGAAACTAAAATAAATGACAAAGACAAAAGTAACTTAGATCATTTATTTACAGCAAACAAGTTTGCAGTGCTACGCACAAACATCATTTTAAAACCTTAATACAGGTTCGAATCCCAGTTTATTTTGTCACAGCAGATCATTATGCTTTTATAAAGCTAGCATAAGCCAAAAAGTCATAAGTCAGAAGTCATAAGTCAAAAGTAAAAAACACCCGTAAGTCGAAACTCAAAAGTGGCCCTCCAAGGCTTCCATATTTCCATTGTTTGCAGTAAAGGACCCTAACGGAACTGCCTTTGTAAACTGTCAATATAATTCATTATGGCGGTTTCATTCAAACATTTCCGTTTCCATTTTATCAATAAGTTTCTTTTGTTATCTCATAGATCTCCTGATAATATCAACATGTCATTAATTTCAGAACTACTTTCAGCAAAGCAATTAGCATTCAAACTGCTTGAATACACAAACAAAACTCAAAGCGGATTTGAATTCAATTCTTGGAATTGTATGCTGAATTTTTTCGACTGAAATACAATTTCACGACAGTGACAGTAACTGTAATCAAAATCATTTTTAAAATTTCCGACCATGAGAGACTTGCACCTGATCCTGCTTTGTTCGTTGGCTAGTGCCTCTACTGAATGGATGCCGTTTCAAAGGATCGGTTCGTTCGACGGAGTGGTTTGTGAGGGTACAGAAGTTGCATTTTCTAAAGAAAATCTTAAAGACAAAACAATTTGCCTTATCGAATGTAAAACCTATTTGACTTGTGAAAGTATTTTCTACGTGCCTCATTCTGGAACTTGCACTGGATGTACGCTAGTGTACGACTATGTAACCAAACCGACAGGTGCAGCTGGTGGTTCTATTTACTACGGACATGCTAGTAAGTACACAGGGTCATAAACTTACTATGTCGTAGTGTTTGACTACGTAGTATTTGTTTGCTTACATTTACATTGTACATTTACGAGAAATATAATTTTACTACAGTATAACCTCTACAACAACACCAAAAGGGAACATCAATTTTTGTTTGTTGTAGAGAGGTTGTTGCTCTAGGGAGGTTAATTTGTTAAGATATTACTACTTTGGGGTGTTGTTTAGAGAGGTTGGACTATATACGTAAATAGTAACTCCATAGGAAGAATAATTATTAAGCTATTCAAAAGTCCACTCTTTACTTAATATTTCGGCCTACTGTACTGGCCAGTAGGCCGAAATATTTAGTAATAAACTTTTTAATTGCAAAACAATTTTAGTTTTAATAGAAAATAACGTCACAAGTTAGGACTGCATAAGGAAAAAAAGGGAACAGGGACGGATGATAAAAAAATTGATAAATTTGATTTTGAAAATCAAGTCAACGTTTAGAGACTTCCGGTATACATTTTGACCCGCTTACTTTCTTTTCAATTCTCAGAGTTTTCGACCATTCGTCGAAAGTTTTCGACAATATTCGACAGTAAAACATTTCATCAATTGTTCTTTCTTTAACAGTCGCATTCTACTTCCTGTCCTTTCTTTAAGTCGTATTCTTCAGGTCCTTCGGCGAAATTGGCCCCGGCAGAAAGAAAACCCCGCACAAATGATGGCCAATGACTTTTAGCTTTCTTTTGAGCCATAAGCTCATTAACCTAATCGTAATCGTCTTAGAATGGGTTTGTTCTATTACTCTTTAAACTGGTCACGTTGGTTTATGTTTAAGAATGGTCGATGCTTTAAAACCATATACGAAATATATATGTGTGTGTGGTTGTGTGTGTGTTTTGTGTAGTTGTTGTGGTTGCCTTCTGGGCTGGGGCCTTTGGGGAGGCTGCGTTTTTGGTACGTGGCATTCCCTGTTTGATATTGTTTTTGTTTTTTTACAGAGTTATTTTTGTTATTGACAAATACAAAATTAAGAAATTCATAACCGAAAGGGTGGATTTCTTTAATTGTTGACTAGGTTTACAGATTTCTCTATAATAATAGATTCAATGTGAGTGAAACTGCTATATACATGTAGATCGTTATTTTTGGGTTTTAACTATGATCAATGCTTATTATTGTAGGAGTATAAATCATTGTTTAATGTTTTATTTAAAATTATTCTGGTCACTTTGAACGGCAATATCACTTTAACATAAGTGTAATCCGCGTCCATTAACCTAAGCGTAAACCCCTTGAAATGCCATGTATATTTCATTAACGTTATCGTAATTCCCTTGGAATGCCATATGTTCGTTAACATAATTGGAACCCTTTTTGGATTGCCAGGTAAAATTAAAATCATGGAGGCAACAAATTATAAATAGATATTGTAAAATCTGCCTCTATTTACGTAATTTATAATACGTTTTAAAGCATGTCTGTCTTAAGCAGAGGTGTTGAGCTAAAAGTGACTAAAAAGTATGCTGACTATAAGTTATATTTCTACTCACACTTGTCTTTAATAGATAACTAACCGATCGACCGACTGCCTAACTTTCAAATTCCTACACTGTATATGCATCTCTCTCTTTAAAGGGACATACCCTATAACTGTTGTCAAACTAAATAACCTCGAAACCATAAATAACAGAATCTTTGGAAGTATTGTAACTTAACCTAAAAGTTTCAGCTATGCATTCCAGTCATTATCGATACAATCAGCGGTTTTAAAATTTACTGCAGCACCGTAAACCATTCAATAATCTATATAGAGTTGTTGTTGTACAATTAATGGGTGGATGCAATTTATTACAGAAAACCTCTTTATTTATTAGTTGTGGTAAAATGAAGCATTTTTCGCCATAGGTTCTTCTTTGAAATTGTATTTATTTATCATTTTACATTCATTGAACACATACTCTATAGTTCGAGAATATAATCGGCTAGATATAGGTAGTGCCCCTTTAATAGACTTTCAGCTTGTCTTTACTGTTTACAGCGGGATGCGCAGATAACTGGTTCAAAATCGAAGAGTCTTGTTACTTCATCACTGGCGACATGAATTTTGAAGAAGGCGTGGTAATATAAATTTTTCAAAGACAATTTGAACTCAAAGCTTAAAAAATTTAAGCTATTTAAATTTTAGACAGATAAACGGTTTTACGTGATACATCTTCTATTATGAAGTCCCGACTATAGGAGACAGAAAATCATATCAGAGTCCCGTGACCCAGTTTCTACTTAAGTTTGTGTCGACCTGGTGAACTTACTTACTATAGCCTAATTTAGCCAATGTGAAGGAGAGTAGATTTTAGTCCTTAAAAATCACTCAGAAAATTATTGAGTATATTGGTAAGAAGCTGCTCGCAGTTTCTTTTCAGGTTTTGTTTCATTGTGATGTTAGGCAAAGCGCTAATGTTAGAAATTATATCAGTGGTTATATACATTACACAATTTTCATATTGACTGTGGGGTTGACATTCTACACACAGGTTTACATATGATATAAGATTGTATCTTAACCGCTTTTGAAGCAATTTGGTTAAAGATGAACCATGTTCAGGTATTTTTCCAGGATATAGAAGCGATTTTTCGATCCAATAAAGACACTGCAGTTTTCACTTAATCTACCTTCACTTTATAAATAAAGTCAAACTATTGACCCCGTCCATGGTTCGAAAAAAGAGATTCCGATGACGACAATTGTTTTTGTTTATTAGCTTCAAATGTATAAACAGTAATTATAGAGAAATGTTGTTTGAATTTATGTCAGCACTATAAATCAACGGTGTCATGTACGCCGCTTCAAGCGGTCGCCAATGAATTATTAATGTTTTGAATACCAAATTACCAATAAGCATTGTTTGTATCAAATTGTGCGTTGTTTCATTTAAAAATCATTCTAAACATCATGTGAAGTCAGAAGAAGATTGATTGAACGATTAGTGAGATATTAACTAATCAAATTGTAATGCCTGTCTAATTTCATGCGCACTGTGTGCTAATTTATTTCACACTAACATTTGTAATGATTTTCTCTTATTTTCAAAAATCAATTCTAATTAAACTTATCATTTTATTCTCTTATATTTAGAAAATATGTCATTCACTGAATGCGCATCCAGTCGTCATGGAAACTGAAAACGAAAACACCAGTCTAAAATCGAAGCTTAGACTCATCTCTGCAGCAGGTTTGTATGTTATGCTGGTTAATAAACATTGCAGATGAAATACATTTTTTTCCTTACTTTGTGCGTACCATGTAAGAATTGTTAATTTTGTAAGCTGTAGCCTAACATTCTACATTTAGGTTATACATTCTAACACGTCAATTATGTATAATTTTTATTTCATGTTTTTCACTTAAAGCTGCGCGCTTTTAGTTGCAAAAAGTTGAAAAAAATAAAATTTTCAAAAACGACATTCTAATACATAAATATAAAACTTAAGTTTAGAATAAAACAATAGAAGTAAAAATCTTAGGTAGGAATTTCTGGAATTTCAAAAGCGTTTGCAACGCTTTATTATTTGGTAGCGTATGATTTCAAATCTACAGATATTCGTGACAGGAATTTTTATATGACTATATGGTTTAAAATCTGTTATTATCAATCAGTTTGAAGAACTTTAATTTTTTACCAAAATCTGAGAGCGAGCAGCTTTAATACACGTATATTTGCATAAACGAGTTGACGTTTTTTCCACTTCAGAACCAGTGGTAATATTCTTTACTGCATATACAGACGCTGTCATAGACGGAACATGGGTTGTCAATGGTACCACGGAGACGTTAGCCATTAATGACTGGGGTCCAACTGAGCCAAACGGGGGCGCAGGAGAAAACTGTTTGGGATTTTTTGCATCTTACGACTTCCAGTGGATTGACATACCTTGTTACATGGCTTTTAGAACCATATGTGAAAAGGAAACGCTTAGCTAAAAAAACCAACCCATCTGTACATGACAATAACAGCATATATAATTACTGCAATTGAATTAGGGTTTTTACCAATTTTATCAGGGAGTGATAGTGCACAGCTCGCAATTCACAGTACACAATTCGAATCGCGAACTGCGAATTGGCAACAAGTATGAAGTTCGCAAATCTAATACACAATTCGAATCGCAAACTAGCCTGTAGCTCGCAATTCATGGTACACAATTCGAATCGCGAACTGCGAACAGGTAATTAAAGACTTCAGTCTGCATTTCGCAATTCACAGTATACTATTTGAGTCGCTAAGTTCAAACCGGGGCCTAACCTGTATTTCGAATGGCAAACTTCGGACTGGCAGCTAGTCTGCAATTTGCATTCATAATTCAAATCACGGCCTGCAAACTGGCATCTAATCTGCAGTTGAATACTAGCTCCCTATGAGCATTTGGGATAGAGATGGTTAGCATAAATGTGAGTGTATAACAGTCATGGCATCATGAGTGTTGGCTGAGCATGATGGTAACCAACATGAAAGCTACAGTTGTACTATCCCACAGAAAAACTGACTAGTGACGTAATGTTGTACATAAAAAAATATATGAGAATTATCAACGACAAATTGCCGATAATCAGTTTTTTGCTTGATATATGGACAAAGAAAATTCCAGCGTTAAGGTTTACCATGTGTCATTGGTAACAACATTTTTTTGTTGAGGACCTGATATCCTCAGAATCTATTGAGGTCATTTATTTGTCACGACTACCTTACCTACTAAGTTTGAGGACACCAGCCCGTTCCTAACTTATTAATTGGACATTTTTAGTGCAGAAATACATTGTGACCTTGATCTGTCACATGTTGACCTCACAATCAACAATTCTACCGTCACGGTCCCGCAATATACAATGTACCGTCACGGTCTCACATTATACCGTCACGGTCTCACATTCTACCGTCACGGTCTCACATTCGACCATCACTGTCTCACATTATACCGTCACGGTCTCACATTTTACCGTCACGGTCCCACAATATACAATGTACCGACACGGTCTCACATTCTACCGCCACGGTCTCACATTCTACCGTCACGGTCCCACAATATACAATGTACCGTCACGGTCTCACATTATACCGTCACGGTATCACATTCTACCGTCACTGTCTCACATTATACCGTCATGGTCCCACAATATACAATGTACCGTCACGGTCTCACATTATACCGTCACGGTCTAACATTCTACCGTCACTGTCTCAAATTTTACCGTCATGGTCCCACAATATACAATGTACCGTCACGGTCTCACATTATACCGTCACGGTATCACATTCTACCGTCACTGTCTCACATTCTACCGTCACGGTCCAACAATATACTATGTACCGTCACGGTCTCACATTATACCGTCACGGTATCACATTCTACCGTCACTGTCTCACATTCTACCGTCACGGTCCAACAATATACTATGTACCGTCACGGTCTCACATTATACCGTCACGGTATCACATTCTACCGTCACTGTCTCACATTCTACCGTCACGGTCCAACAATATACAATGTACCGTCACGGTCTCACATTATACCGTCACGGTCTCACATTCCACCGTCACGGTCCCACATTCTGCCGTCACGGTCCCACACTCGTACACAACATAACACTCAGCTACATCGTACATTAAAGTCAAAGGGTCACCCTTAACTTTAACAAAAATGTTGACATGTTCCTTTATTATTTATTCGTGTCGTTTCTTCATGAAAAAAAAGTTGCACGAGAGCAAATTACAAATAAAGATCGATTCCATCGGTAAGACATATTTCTTTTTAAAATTATAGCTTCTTGTAATTGTGCTCCTGGGACTTACAAGTAAATAATAAGAGTCAGTTTACCAATCTGTAGTGCTGGAATGATCTAGAAGAAGACCCATCTAACTTACGGGCATACCCCAACCCCCACGCTTTACATCACTTTGATCTAAGGGAAGTAACTACTTATGAATGAAAATAAATATTGCTTATACTTGCTCCCCTTATGTCAATACGCTGAAACTAGCGTAAAATGATATAAAGACCAAGTTTACTTTCAGCATTTAAGTACAATCGATGGTATATATATAATTTGTATTTCATATTTTATATGACAGATCAGCGTTCATGGATCTTTTCAATTATTAAAAACAAATAGTTTATGATAAAGTAGATCTATAACACTGCATACGGGATTGAATTTTCTTGACACATTTTATATGACACGTAGTTTCGGTTAAATACCGGATAGGGGGACATACAGAAGTCTGATATTATAAATTGTCAGTTACGACCACTCGGGCTCCTTGCCAGCATCACACGGCCTACAGTCAGTATCTCTCTTGTCCTTTCCGTCGTCACAAGATCTTGAAATCAATGCCTGGCATTACGAGTTATGCTTACAGACGTACGAAGAAACAGACGTACGATGTGGTAACTGTATACAAGCGTCGCTTCGGGAAACATGAAAAACTGACAACGTTACACCATTAGACTGGGTATATTGGTGAAATAAGAACTACTTGTCAAAATGTTGAAAAATGCAGTGATAGTTTAACTCGTGTATTTTTTCAAACGACATGCAGCAGGTGAAGAAGATACAAACTTCAAAATGTCTATAAAGATGGCATTAACACATGATGATCGGCTCGATTCGGAAAACAACCGGGTACTCAACTGAATGTTTACTGTAAAATCTATATGAAATTGTTTAAAAATTCAGAGAATTCAGTCGAGTTTATCTACAGATATTGAATTATCTTCACTACATTTATTATCAGATTCGCCGACGCGTGCGAAATACAAATTTATCTATTGTATATCCAGTTCATAATAGAAGTGTATAAACTCCAGGCGACCTACTAATGCGTTCATATCCCCTAAACAATTTTGAAGATTAATGGCGGTATTTCTAATATAGATTTATTCCTAAAAATCCACCCGACTTTGGAAAGGCCATACAGAAGTATAGAACGTACAGATATCATCAAGTGTATAAAAGCGGAATATGCATGTAAGTGCGTGTTTGATTTATCCGTTTGATCACATTAGCTAGCTATGTTCGATTTCGAATCAACATTCACTCTATAGTACAGATTTAAAATTTATGAAGCCCAATGCCTGCTATAATGTTTCCATTACTATCTCTATTTTTTGTTAAGAGGTTAGTTTTCCTATTTTCCTGCGATCTAATTTGTATGAAAGCAAGTCGAAATGCTATCAGAGTAAATACAACAGTTCTCACTATTGAACTGTGACATTATTAGATCAACCTGGAAGAGAGAGAGGAAAGGTGGAATTATCTGTGTTTCGCTCAATGACACTACCACTTCTTTGGCACTGGTGGGGATCGAACCAGGAACCCTCCGATCCTGAGGCGAACGCGCTGTCACTGCACCCAAGGCGGCTTCAAAGTATTGAACCACAATGTCGGAAAGTCGAAAACACGATACGATGATAAGTTGAACATACGATAATGAAAAGTCAAAAGTACGATGCTGAAAAGTATGCAATCATTGTAAAAGTTGAAATCACGATCCCGAGAAGTGGGAGGTGAGATGTTGAAAATTCGGAAACAAGATGACGAAAAGTCAAAAATGTTTCCTTGTTTCGAGTCACAGTACCGAGTTTTCACCATCGTGATTTCAACTTATCAACACTGTAGTTTCGACTTTCCAACATCGTGGTGTCGACTTTTCAGCATCGTGGTTTCGTGCATTTTATTGTTTCGAGTTTTCTTTACGCGGCGATAGCCCTAACAGGACACCGTATTTGTCAAAGGGACATCACTAGCCAAACAAGGAAAGCTCAATATTTTTGACCTGACAAAAACGTTTCGTTCATTCCCCCAAAAAAGATAAATACACAATTCTTTAACCTTTCTTAAGCCAAACACGAGGCCTATTCAAACATAAAACATTATACTATATGCAAATTGTTCTCTTGACAAAACGGTTAAACTGCACTTCAAATAATATCTATACAACATGTACATTCATATGTTTTAGTGTTTAAATTATCAGATATGTTTAAGAAATAAAGATTAGAAAATACTTGCACAGGGATAGAGGACGAAGAAAAATATTTAAACAACAGATCAAGAGCGATCTTCCTATCTTTAATGCGTTCTGTCAATTTATAATTTTTGATAAAAAGTCATATTTTGGTCCACATTCAAATTATGATAACGCACGGTTTGATTTTATATCAAGATTGTTAAAAGTTCTGTTATATAAGGAGTAAATGTTGACTTTTCAAAGATCAGTTACCAAATATTTTCTGCCGGCACATTTTTCATAAATCCTACCGAGATCGTGGCTGTAAATAGCTGAACGATTAATTGGAAATGTTGGTACATGTAACTTGTATCTGAATGACATGTCAAAATGACAGTAATTTCCGTTGATTGCTTTTTTTAAAAGATCGGATCAATGAAACAAATATTTTGCCTATTGGTAGTATTACATTTTGCGTATCGATCTCTAGGATAAAGTCATTGATACTAGACACATTCTGTCTTCTTTTTTTTAACTTTAAAGGCCCGTGATCATCTTGAGTTTAGGTCGCAACTTTTGACATTACGTCATATGAATCTTTCACTGGTTGCAGGTGCGGTTGCGAATATCTGGCTCGAGGGTACATGTAACTGTTTTTAGCGATAACGAGGCTCTGTCGAGTTACCGCCGAAACAGTTACCCAAGATATTCTCATCCGCACATGCAGTCAGTGATAGATGCTTTTTCTTGAATATCATATTCTACTTATGATAGGAGAAATAGGAGGGAGAGGTGGGGGAGGGGGGTGATTAGCACCGATTCAGGCAAGACTGCCTCTTGGTTTCTGACCAATTCATCTCTATAGATCGGAAACACACAAAAAAAACGTTTCTGAAATTATCAGTGCCACGGCCGGAATTCGAACCGGGGACTTCCGAGCCGTAACTACACCACCGCGCTACCATACAATTTATCGTATACTCAAAAATTAACAACCCTAATCGAAATATACGACAGTTTTTGCAAGGGAAGTTTTCTATTACTCGTAGTTGCAAGAAAGAAAAGACAGTTGGCGATGACAAATTTATAATTTTGGAAGAACTTGTGGTCCAACAGTTTTGCAACATTTGTAAATTTTCTGATTGAACATAATATTAATATGCAATTAAATACTGTGTTAAAATCATATCACAAATGCCTGTCAGAAAATAGGCAGGTTTAGCCTTAGCATTATTTAGTGCAGTGTAACCCAGGGTAAATCTTGTCTAAGGTTTTATTACCTTACTTTTCAAAACGAAGAAAAGTTGGCAGAACCTCGTAAAATCTGATATGTGAAAATTAGAAATTGAATTAAAAGAAATTATTTTAATAGCGATTTATAGGTGCTCAATTTTACGGATTGATTATAATTATTTTGCCCTTTCCCAGATAGTCGGATATAATAGTATACATTGATCCATTAGCATAAATAATCGGTTACAAGGTTTGTTCCGCATTCCGAAGGTAAACTTTCACAATTACTTTTAAAAGAGACCATACCTGTGATTGCTCAGAGTTTACAGTTCTCACTGAGCATCACTGTGAACATTTTTACTGATACTACCACAGATACTCGGGGTTTGGACCCGGCCGGCTCCGTCCCAGCTCATTATTCGATGATACATTTTAATACAAAAGCAACGAAATTCACTGAAACCCCTTTTTCAAATTTTCGTTTTCACCCTAGTATGTCATATGAATTTCTTATGTATAGCTATGAGTTGCTTTTGTATTAAAATTTATAATAATGAACTAAGACGGGGCTGGCAGGGTCCAAACCCCGAGTATCTGTGGATACTACTGTCGCGGGAGCGTAGGAATTACTGAACAGATTGAATCAAACAGATGGTTCATTTTAATGATGTGTACTGTATTCTAACAATTCTTGAGAATCATTACTAGTGTTTGGAAACTGTTACCGACCCAGATAAGAAAATTTAATTGTAACTGATACGCCTGCAGATCTAGGCTTCAAATCGATATAGAAGACGCTGTTGTTCAACAGCAGTACATGAGGCGTGATTTACACGTTCTCCTCGGCCTTTATCGTTGTTTTCAACTAAACCGAATATACCGTCACTGCTCACAGCGCGTTGTTCATCTATAGCAAATAATATTGACAATTAACCGCGCATTTTTGCATGATTCATAAATTATTTTGTGCATTCTACCCGTCTTGACCTCTATTATAAAAACCTTGTTAAGCTGAAAGATTACATCTAATCTCTAGCAAATAAAATAAAGAAAACTGCCAATGTTTGACAAAGAACATTGGGAAAAATACCGATATATCTATAAGATTATAAGACGTACAGACAAATTAGTAATTACATCATTAAATAAATGTGTTTTGGTTTACATATTTTGACGGTTTTATAGTGTCAAATACAAATGCTAAAAAAAAGACAGATATTGTCCAATAAACTTCCAATGTTGAGAAAATACCGCTGCACAGGATGATAAATTTCGATAAAAAATCTACTCTGCTCATTGAATTGCTGTTAGCTATTTTTAACTTTTAACATGCACAATTAACACATTCAAATGATGTGTCGCTCAAATAGGATAGTGTCAGCCGTATTTTTTCAATGGTTTAAATGAAGATTTCCATTGACAGTTTTATTGATTGTGTTTATCTAAATAAGGAAGTTATGAAACAGGAAAGGTGAGGATTGGAGCACAATATAAATTGTCTGTAAGTACGTTTATTAATTCAACCAATTTGTGTAAATGGGGATATTATATATTAAACTAATATTTCCCGTAAGTTTATCTTATAAATATCCTTGAAATCCGTATGGTTCCAAACGACTGGCAACTTGATTGGATGAAATAACAATCTGTATTACCTGTAGATAAAAAAATCTAGTGAGAAGCCAAGGGCACGAGGGGTCCAAATTCAGTACACTATATTATACTTCGTCTGAATTCCGCTGTGCGAAAACCAACATTAAAGTGAGTCTGCAGTCTTCAATACAAAAGTATGTTGTTATGCTAAAAATGTTAATGTTTGAACGAACCGTCCCGCAAAAGAAAACGTAGTGCCAAAATCTTTAACAATTTTACATATTTAGTCATTTCATATAATTTTACTAGCCGTCAATAAAATAATAAGTTGTTCCTACAGGGCAGTTGTCCAAATCTTACCTGTCTATTTGACCCCAGTAACGGCATTTTCAACGTCAATATAAGCAATTAAAACATTAGTCTAATCAAACGTTAATCTCTGTGGTACGAGTTAATAAAGCAAGATAGATAACTATCAGTGTCCGCCGGGCACGACCTAAGTCGATATCCAGTTTCTTTCAGCAAAAGTTCTTCAAATGCACTTTTTGCCACTCTACATTCGTAAACATTTAGTGGCGCAAGTGAAATTCATTAATTTCGGTCGAGCCTTAATATTTATCGTCCCATGGTGCACACAATGGTGTTGACTTTCAGTACAGAGTCGCCAGTCGGAGTATCTTAACGTCATTGGACTGATGTCAGAAACTGCTTTTATGATTCATTTACGGTGCTCTGTTAGGACCATTTCATCATCGGATTCTCTGATTTTCTGTCGTTAGTGCAAAGTTATATACGATGATTCATGATAGGCGATGTTACAATGATGAGAGGCGAACTTTGCAATCATGATGATAGGCAAAGCTACGATGATGATAAGCGAAGAGACAATGATAATAAACGAAGTTACAATAATGAAACGCTAAGTGCGAAGTTTCAGCGCGTAACGACATCGTAACAGCGTGGTAGTGACAACGGTACACCATACTGACAAAGTGGAATTTGATAAAAAGAAATAATCCTTTATTCTATATTCATTTACAATACAATTAAATAAATACTCGTATTATTTTGTTACGAATAATTCGCATTGAGAATTCGCATTTAGGTCATATGAATTAAGAAAGTCAAATGAGACAACCTTTGTCAATATTTTTGTAGGAAATTGGCTCGTGAATATCGTGTGTATCTAAAATAAATCACTAATTTAAACATTTTAAAGACTGTTAAATATTTGCTTGAACATTTGCTAAAAGACACCTGTAAATATTGAAAATAAAAACTTTCGTTGGAGTAACTCTTCGTGTGGGCATCAATGTAACACGTTGACTGGAATAAAAAGATGTTTAATTAAAAATATTGATCGAAGAACCGGTACATGATTTTTGCCTGCCTTTTTAATTCAGTTTAAAGACAGTCAAATTTATAAAAGAAATCCATTGTACCTTTGATTCTTTCGCGCCTAAAGCGTTTATCATGTTTAACTTAAAAAGCGGGTGCTTTACAATATCTTTTAAAACTGACAATCGGTTTGAAAAGCAAGTGATCCTGTTACTGTAATTTAAAAGGGCGATATCTCAATCATGTCATAGTTATCTAATTTACGTGAAACTAAAAAAAAAACATCAGCTCGTGTGCTTAGGTATGGTTTACAATAGGGGACTAAAAATATAAAAGTCGTCGATAGAGGATAGTATAATTGATAGAAGGTCGTGTGCTTAATCCTTGCTTAATCCTTTCGATTGAGAAAGTGTGCAGTTTCTTACGGAGGATAGGTGTTTGGTAATGTATCTTCCAAGGAACGGTGGTTAATTTAAATGGCCAATACTGTTATAACAGAACCATGAATACAGAAAAGGAGATTATTAGCAAACATAGCTTTTAAGTGTAATTCGTTTTATGACAATAACGACTGGTGTGTTCTACATGCATCAAACCCATGTAATGCACAACTATAGGACAAACACATAAAATACAGACTGAGTGGAAAATTCAACAAAAACAAATTGTGTTATTTGTGAAAATCCAGACTTTACAGAACCAAAAGTAATTCTTAAATCTATGAAAGAGCAAACTTTAGGTTAACTTTGCATTTCACCAACTAAATACTAAATATCAACTAAAAAGCAAAACAAAATGTGTGTTAAAACGTCAACGTGGTTAAAGCGGTTTTTTAAGATGGCTACAGAATCAAAAGCATTTCTCAAATCTATGAATTAAAGAGCAAAACATTTGATTTTTTTCAAACATTATCATATAGAAGAAGTTTGAGGTCGGCAGAAAAAAAAGTAAAGGTAGGTCTGGAGATCAGACACACCTAATTTGTTGGCATTAATTTTGACGAAAAGTACGTTTTCTACAATCCTTTACGTATAACTTCATATACGTTTACCGTGCTGATATTCTGTAGTGAAAGTGTGGTATATACCGTAAGTTATTTAGTGCTGAAATTTGAAGGCACTTCTGTCACCGGCTTTAAAGAAGAATATACAAATTGTATATACATGTACACATATATAAATAGATGAATATTCGAAAGTGAAAAGCTGAAAATTGACAACCAAAATGTGTCAAGAACACCTGAAGAGAAATTTAAAGCCAAAACCAACAATTATAATCTGATTTATTAAAGTGTACTGTATTCTTCTTAAGCTTCCGTATTGGAGAAAATCACTCTTGTGTATTGACTTGAAGTGGGTAGAAGGACTATAAAATCAGTAGAAATGTACACGCAGTATTAACTATAAATCGCCCGTATATATATATACACGCTATTCAAATCTTTATAGCGAAAAATTAGAAATTGCATAATGCGTTTTATTTAAATACGAAATTAGATCGGTTTCAAAAATCATAGGTTGGATTATTGATTTCGATTAATCAAGTATTGTATTACAATTGAATTGTTGTGATTATAAATAGAGATTTATTATATATCGGAGGTGGTAGCTAGTGTGTGTATATTTTGAAGAAAAAAAACTTTAAATCATATATCAAAATTATATAAGCTCCGAAAATTTATATATATTAAGAAGTTAGTTTGAAATTTATATGTTTTTTTTCGGTGTGTGTTTTATAGACTTCGTATTGCTGAACACGTGACTGGATGAAGGTGTATGTGAGGAATTAAAAGGATATGTATTCGAGATATAAAACAGAGACGATTCAGGACAAGTAAGATTTCTAACCATATTAATTTGTTTTTTTTTTCTCACAAAACCTGTCTCGTACATTGCGTATAGGTTATTTGACCATATGGCAGGAATAAGCAAATTTATTGCAACAGATCGTTATTCCTGTATATGGACTTATAACCGGCACCTACAAACAATTTTTGTATTGAAATATTTAGAAATTTTTGACGGAGCACGGCTCTGTGGTGTCCGAGTCCCACTTGTTGCGAAAATGAGTTGAAATAATTAATATTGAGTCAATATGGAACTAGAACTGAGATGGGAGCACGTGTTTGGATCGGAAAATAGCACAAACTATGATTTATTATATCTATATTTCTACTTCTATACGATAAAGGAGTCTTATTTAAACGCCAGCATTAAAAAGCTCTTTTGTTGCATTAGGAACTTACACTTTGCCTGAAGTGGAAAGCTTTGCATTATCTCCCTGATACTGTCCCCTTTTCATGCTGAGCCTCAAGTAAGGGGACTGTCTGTATCATTTTTAAGTATGACGCCATGAGAGTTGGAACCCAAGACCTAAGGCACACGACTCAGACACTCTGCAACTAGGCTAGGTATGCTGTCGGCATAGTAGAAAAGTTTGTTGATCCCGAAAAGTAGCACTGATGTTTCAACAGTTATCATTTGACATTTCTTTCTTTTATTTCTTTCTGTGTGCGTGCGTGCGTGTGTGTGTATGTGTGCTGTAGGTACAGGGGAAGGGGGCATAGGATTTTAAATATCAAATCTTTACATTTTGATTGGTTAACAGTACGGTAAATTTAAAAGTTGACCAATTAGAAAATAGACTTGTCACAGAAATAATTTCTATTACTTTTTAATTTAACCTAATGCAATACATACACTATATCTTCAGCTAGGATGGCAGTATAAGTAAAGATTTTATACATTCGAATAATCAGATCTATTCTTTCCGCATATTATTTTCTACAAGAAAAGTCCGAGTGATGTAACTTACACAAACTGTGACTATGTGTTACTATTTCCCACTCTATAAGACCGTTTGGTTTGCCATCATAGTCTTTACAATGTATACAGAGAAATAATTTCATACGTAATTTTGGAACTCATTAAATGAAAGGTTTATTTCGCCATTACAAGGTTCTTGTTTAAAGAGGTTTGTAACTTTTATGGTGACTTTATTCTTCCTAAGAGACTGCCTTATCATTGAGTGTTTATTTTGGCGTATTGACATTAAACTATGAAATTTAACACTGAAATTTAATTGTCGAAATTCAATTTTATGTTTATTTCATACAGTTTTTATGTACATAAATGCATAGCTTTAAAATAAAAAGAAAGGGCGTACAAACATAGATGATATCATATGCAGACCATATAATCTTTGATATGTTTAATCTGTGCAATTTACGTACTTAAAAATTGTTTAAAAGCTATAAATTTTATTTAGAACTTGACATTACCTAATGTCTATAAATCTTAATTGAATGTTACTGAGAAAATACAGGTCGCATGATGATTCCTTGCCTAAAACTCATGCAAATGTTAAAAACTAAAACAGTCATGCAAACTAGTGCGTCAAATGGAAGGCACGTTCGAACTTAAAACGCGAGTAAATTGTGTCAAATAGAGGGCACGTTCGGAATTAAAAATCGACCAGTCAAATTGTGTCTTGAGGAAAGCGATGTTATAACTAAAACGCATGAAAATTATGTCTAGAGTCTCTAGTGTAAAAACATCCAAGGTAAAGCCATATGGTGTATAAAGCTCATGCAGTTTTGTTAAAAGGCAAATTGTGTCCTGTGAAAAGGCATATTCGGACGTTCTAACATATGAATACTTATGGGGCTACTCTTTTGTTCTTTTAGCCAAATAAGAGAAAAAATAGCCATGTAAGATCTTATGGAATGAATAACATCAAAGAACATTTAATGTAAACTTTTGTTCCTATAGCCACCTAAGTATCGAAATGTATGCTCAGGACTAAACTCGTGCAAATTGTGTCAAGTGGAAAGGTCCATACCCAGTGAAAAATGGTATCAATTAGACAGTCCATATTTCTTTATAAAGCAAAACGTATCGTTACGTAGCATGTCGTAAGAGATGGATGTCTGAAACAAAATAATAGATCCGCCAGTACCGTTTCAACATGTAATTGATACATCAAAGACACCTGCCTTATCTTTATTGATAGGATTTAAAAGCAGGTGTGGAGGATTTTCACTTGCGACCTTCGCATTTCAGTAAACGAACTTGAAAGCAACGTCTATTAACTAAAATAAAATAAAACGTATTAATATTCAATTAATAATGGTGATTGAGTAAAGCGTGAAAAGTAACACATGTGGAAATAATAAACTTAAAAACACATTTAAACATACACGCAGCTGTGAAAGAAAATCTAATCTACTTGAAAAGGAGAAATGATAATCTTCTTAACAAGATCAAGTGCCAGTGCTAATCTACAGTTCGGTTGTAAGCCGTAAATTCTTTCCATAGTAAATGACTGTTTATATAGATTGTTACTATCATAAATTATATGTGTAATAGATTGAAAATGGTATTTCTTATCACAGACAAAGAGTAAAATGGAGTATTTATGAAATGTGTCTGTTGAATGACTAAAGCTATTCAATGATGACTGCAACAAGCATGAATATGCAGAAAATAAGATGAAATTAGTATGGTCGACTTCTGAACGCATGGTTTATCGTATATGAATATGGGGTATCAATTCGGTGTAACGATCCTGTTCAAAACTGTTTCAAATAAATTTAAGCATGACAATTGTAGATTATGGTCCAGACATCACTGGTGTACTTAAAAGACCGCCTCTCCTGAAAATCGTACATTAATTATACGTATCATCAAGGGGCGATACTCTGAATTTACATGAAAAACCCAGTTTTAAGATGATAATTGGTATGGTCCAGAATCACTGTACTAAATCAAAACCAGTATTCAGTGGTGTGAAATATAGATGTCCGGTGTCAATTCAGTGTAATGATCCTGTTCACATAAACATGTTTCAAACCGTCGCTAAATTTAAGAACATTTTTTTATAATTATATAAGTCATAACAAAGAGGTTAAACTTTATGAGGGGTTTTTTGGGTGAAACTAAAACTTATGTTACGCATTTGCAATGCCACTCACTTCATGCTGAATATAGAAAGAGTTATTTCATTAATTCAAGTATTCTGATCAAGCCTCTGTTCTTTTTTGGTAGATAATTTAGTTATTGTTATTTTAATGACGGCAAAAGAGTGCCTAATTTCAATATATTAAAAAAATACAAGATTTGGTCCTCGATGTTGGGGTTGGGGGGGGGGGGTTTTGGGGGCAAAATGCTTCCTTCAATAAACTGTAATTATAGTTTTGTCTCTGTCTGATTTAGTCATGTGGAACCTCAGAAGCCAGCCTCAGAATTGACATGTAAAGTTATTAAGCAGTTTCTAGACGGTTTAAAGAAAAAAGAAGCACCCGCCAAGGCAGCACAATGTCTGGGACAGACAACAAAAGATGACGTCATGCGTTGGGTCGATGATCATGACCTTGACCTCATGCACCACGTGATCATCTTGAATAATCCAGAGGCAACAGAATATTTGTTGTCGCATGGGTTCTTCCAGGTAAAAAAGTACCCCTTCTGTTTAAAAACAAAGCTAAAGTTTATACAATACGATTTCAAACATTTATACAGTCAAATTCCGATATTAAGACCTAACATTTCGAAACCACATGACCCATTTTATAGTAAAAAGGTCTCGATATAAACCCAATTTCTATATTAAGACCGCTTTATACATGTACCCGTTCGATAGGATCTCACTACAAGAACTTTACTGTTTCTACATAAAATTAGGCAAAAGCTTTTAAACATAACTTATTGCCATACCGACCTCTTTCGATATTAATAATAACCGTTAGTTACCTACGTATTACAATGCGCAAAGTTCAACCAAATGATTTATAATACCCTTGATTTTTAAGGCGCCATTCGAACCCCGATCGAATCTTTACGCACACCTGGCGTGCTACCTTGGGCATCGAACATGTTTGAACATAATCCTGCAGTACCGCAAAGATGACAACAGGCCGAGCAAGAAAATCACATATAATCCAAACGGAAACGGCGTCACAGAAAGGCGGCGAGAGGTAACTATAAAAATGAAATGTACCTAGGCACGACAATGTGTCTGTGTGAACATTTCAGGTTCTACATGACATAGTTTATGTTTAATCACGTATATGTTTGCAATGTTTTTCATGTTAGTACGTATATCTGCAGAAAATGTGTAGTACAGTACCGCGGGTACTGCGTTAGCAACAGTTTCCTTTAGTTAACTAAGTGTAGAGGAATGATGTTCGATCCCCATTCAGACCACTTGAGGAGTGTCCTTGAGCAACACACCTCTTGCCAATCGTGCCTCCGTGTGATCAGCTGTAAATGGGTACTAGTATTGAAAATGCAAGTCAGATTGTCCGACGCATTCAAATAGCGCAAATACAGACGAAACGCAGATGATATTTCTCTCAAATTATGAAACAAGTACCGTATTTTGATCGGCTATAACATCTTGAAGTTATTGCTTTGGTTGTTTCGAATTAACATCTTTTTTTCCCTCACAGATTACGCCAATTGACGTCGCAGCGGAAGCAGGCCAACTTCCCTGTGTAAAGCAGATTTTGACGCAGTGTGTCATTAAAGACCATCCGGAATTTGCAGAGTTTCCCTACGTTGCTCTCGCATGTATACCACAGTCAGTGCCGTCGTTGCAGCTCATTCTGAAAAAAGACAAAACAAAGTCAGACGACATCAAAAAGGCGATTGAAGTTTCATTGATGAAAGCCAGTGCCCAGTGCCTCGATCTTTTGTTAAAACAGAAAGTCAAAACAGATGATATGTTTGGAAGGAGAAACTTTTACCATATGTTGTATACATTTAGTCAATCGACTCAATTCGGGACAGAGGGCTACCGACGATTGCCGGATGTCACTCAAGTACTTGTTAAACACAAGTACAACGTAAAAGCTGCAAGTCCTCCAAACACTTACCCGATGTATAGCTTAATAAAGAATGCCCTCTGCGTTCATGACTACGTCAATACAAGACATTACGTCATGTGTCTACGTATTATCATGGAAGAAGGCGCAGATCCGAATTTTGACGAGGCAAAACAAGAGAAAAAACTCAACGCCAAAGGCATCAAAAGCGAACATGGCCGGATGTCATACAGTTCTGCGATGCATTGTCTTCTGGAAACTGTGGAAATCTTTTCCGAATACCTTGAATCAAAAGCTTTAGGTGTGAGGTTTGTTGTTCAGATGGCTGAAGTTCTGATCCAAAACAAAGCTAGAATAAACGCCGTCGGAAGGATCGGAGATAAAGACAGTAACAGGTACGGCACTGTTCTTCATCAGTTTGCCAAATGTTCTGTCAAACTAGGGGTCGATACAGACATATTTAAATATCTTCTCAGACAAGGAGCAGACCCCAACGCCAAAGAAGAACACGGCAAATACGTCATAAATACATTCTTTGATATTTTATTCTCGGAGCTCAAAGAATTAAGTTCTCATTCAACCCCAACCGACCACACGGAAAACGTGACGACAATGCTGGGCTTATCTCTGTTTATGACACGGCAATGTGTAAAGGAAACTTTAAACATCCTTAATAAAGACTATGTCAAACCTCCTCATCACATGAAGAAGTATGTTCAAATGGCACAGAAAGAGTTAACTGATCGAGTGAAAGAGGTTTGGCCACTGAAGCGAATGTGTAGAGTTCTAATCTGGGATCTGTGTAAACGAGACGCTTCAGTCGTGACCAAGCTCCCGACAGACATTGAGTCAAGGACGTACATCTTACCAAGTATATGAGATATAAGTTATAGCCTAGAAATGCGTAAAGGCCTATTAAATGCTAACATGGCAGCTTTGGCATAGAGCATCATTTACGTTCTCGCTGTAGGGGTAATCATGAAATTGCAATATTCATGAGACAGTTCTTTTTGACCTCTTTAGTCAAATCATATTCAAAGAATTTCCTCCAACAGTACGACGCGGTAATAGCCTGTACTTAATGAAAATCATCAAGTTGAACCTAAAAGTTGTTAGACACCCAAAAGTCCGCCCAGTGTTGTAACCCATGACGTTCGTCTGAGTGTCCCGATCCATTGTTTTTTTATACATTAACCTTAAACACAAAAAAGTATTAACTTTTTTAGGCTCCTTGTTACAAATTGGTCTTTATTCATATAAATTCTGAAAACAAGTTTGACTGTATATACAGAATGCATAGCTTAAATAGACGGCAATAGCCAGTCCTCAAAAGCTTTCACATAATCTAGAATACGAGTAGTTTCATACAAATGTGCTTTCATTTGCAGTTCCCATAGGACTTTCGCTGAGTTATGCCCTCCGGATCACAACATATATCTTACATTGTGTCAGTTTAGGACATTAAAAATTGACACAGATTTTATCAGATTGGCAAGATTATATTTCTATATATTTTAATAAATAAATATCAAAAACTGTTAGATTTTGTATCCTCATTAACTTTTTACAGGAAGTACTGTTATTACATATAAAATGATACCTGACAACCATACAACATCAAACGTATGCGAAACTGACAAATAAAGACTACAACTTAAAAGTTTTATATAAATCATCTTTAAAATTGATAAAAGGGGGACACATACATGTATGCAGGTTTATATCAACCAATTTCTGAAGCCCTTTTCCTCGAAAAAAATGTTAGGGTTTGGACAATACGTACCGTGCACCGTTAAAAAGGCATTCCCTACATCTGTAGCAGATTATTTACTCGACGCGTTAAACATGAGCTACATCTACTTAGAATGATAAATAAATGTTAAAAAGTTCAATAATATCATATATCGAAAATGGCTTTTTTATGCACAGTATGCCAATTTAGCAACATTTTATAAAAAAACGTTATCCACCCAACAATTATACCCCAAGCGTTAAATTAAAATATAATGCAGATTTTACCGAACTACAACACGTATATTTACGCTACTTTTTACGTATTAATTTGATTGTTTTATTGAAACTTATGTTTTGACATTAATTAAGTTGCGCCCAGTTTTTAGATATGCCTCTTTCAAAGCCATCGCTTTTACCTCAATAAATATGCTTAAAGGGACACTCCCTACATCTAGCAGAACATAAATTATATGTCTAATGAACATAAAATGACTACAATTTCAAAGAAGAACCTATGGCGAAAAATGCCTCATTTTACCAGAATTAATCAATATAGAGACTTTCTGTAATAAACCGCATCCACCCATTAATTGTACAACAACAACTCTACATAGATTATTGAATGGTTTGCGGTACTGCAGTATATTTTAAACCACTGATTTTATCTATAATGACTAGGAATGCATAGCTGAAACTTTGTTATAATACGCAAAGAGGGGGTTTAATGGGAAAACGCAAAGCAACGATGGCGATCCTTGATGTCAAGATGACGAAACGTGATGTTACGATAAAAATACGATAAGTTTCGATGAGAAAACATCGTGCATCGCTATCGTAACCTCGTAAACGCTCATTGCCATCGTAGCTCCGATGTCGGAAAGCGATGTCTTTTTATTGTAACTTTCCGTATTATGGTCGTAATTTCACGCATCGCGAAAAAAGGTGGTGGTTCTTATATATATTGACATTTCTTTCACTGATAACTTTACTAAATATTTTAGATGGAATCTTGAATAGCTTAACCTGCAATACTTTAATCAGTAAAACATATATATCCCAGTTTGAAACATTTTACAGTTTTGGATAAGTGTAGAATTGTGACAAAATATGACTTTACATTCGCTGTTAATCCTGTAAGATTACTTTTGTAGAAAAAAGGACGACTAAATGTTCAGCGTGATTGATAGTTTCTTCGCGGTGGCACTTTTTCGCACACACGCGCATAAATGCACCTGATAATGAACTTGTTTTCAAAGCATGCTGTAACTGTGTAAATTGTTGAAAACAGTTTCTGTTTGTTGACAGATATGTCACTTGCATCAAACGAGAAAGAACAACGCGATGATCTGTTTCTACTTCCGCTAAATATCGATCTGATTAATGACGTGTTTTCAAACTTCACCTTTGGTATTTGCCGTGATAGTACAGTATAAAGATCTAAAACATTTATCAATTTTTTGTATTGCACATTGTCCTGAGCTGACGCTTTTGTTTTTAATCAAAGTTGTCTTGATTTATACGGGGTCAAAAATCAGAATGCAATTGTTACAGTGTTCTATTGCGGATATTGTTGTTTCCCATATTCAAGATTTGCAGGAACGGTGATAATATTATGACGAAGTTAATCATTATCCTTTTGCAATGTGTTCAATACATACGTAAAACATTCAAGGTGACACTGTATAGTGATCATCATACTGTAATTGCGCCTTTATCAGTCTACGGATCCGGAACCGTGCCACAATCTGGGTCATTTTCTTTCAGACTGTTCTAGTCAAATGCAAGCATTTAGGAAGGGGTAACATAGTTTTGTTTGCTTGTTATATGTGCTTATGGTCCGCCATCCTTGTTCAATGTGTATATAGTACATTGTACGACCTGCTCATTTTGGTCAATTGTAGGCAGCAACGAAATCTTTTACCATACTTTTCAGCGTAACCAATGACAACGGACATGAGAATGTCATAAATTTAAGGTGAACGGTTATCACATTAACCCTTACCTTGTTATATTTCAAAAACGAATTTTTCCATCTTTCTGGGAATAGAAGTACTATTAATTTTACTGGCTGAACGTCGGAAAGGGCAGATCATGATTAGCCTGCACGCATTTCCAGGCTGAACATAATCCACACTGGTCGAAAAAGGCGGAATAGATTGCCATCAGCATGGTAAGACCTCACCAGTACCACACGTGGTTACATTGAAAACACACGGACTACGAAGTGAGACAGAAAAAAATCAGAAAGATTGAAGTGTTATCAGCGAAGTCATAAAATATATAGCCGATGTGACAGTACAAGTTTAAATTAAGTGCAAAATGTCTAAGTAAATATTGGCAATGCGTGTTTGATATTATAAAAGGCGATAAGCCTATCTGATCCGTTCAAATATTTAATCATACGGAAAGGCATCTTCACATGACTGTACGCAAAAACTTTAGTAAGCAAATAATATAATATCCACCAACATATTTACTTAATACAAACTTTTAAAAGTTCTAAGAAACTGTTGTAGGTACATAGCGTATTGTATAATCACAAAATCTACATTAAAATTACAATGGATAAGTTGGCAGTTATCGGGGACACCACGCTCGGCTTTCGATCCGTGTTGAGAGTAAATTAATAGCATTTCCACAAAATAAATTTGTCACTATAGGCAGCTAACAGTAAACAATTCTTCTTACAAGATATTGATTAATAATCAAACTTACATGGAAAACATATCGGGCAATTTCCACGTCCGAAAAGGGAGATAATTTGTCATAAAAGGAGTTAGCAGTCATGGTTCAATGACGTTGACTAACAGGGGATATAAAATGGTAACACGCACGAGTTATCCGATCTTCATCACAGACCTTGATCGATGACACTATAAATATGTTTCAGCCAGTTATATAGACAGCAGCTTCTATGCTAAAACTTTAACTGAAACTTCCGAGTACAAAAGGGCTATAACTCGGTCAAACCCCGGGACAAACTGTTTGCTCTTGTCTACAGATGGAGGATATGACAGTTATGAAGAGATGTAAGTTTCAAAGCCATGCATGAAAGGGATAAAAGAACAGCATAGACTGGCACAAAATAAATCACCTGAATAAAGTTAGTTTCTGATTGGTAAAACTTCAAAGTCCCAGTGTTATACACTCTTGTCTACATATAGAGGAATGGGTGGATAACAGACACTGCAAGTCGCAAAACAGAATCTGTAAGGATGTTCATGCATAACAAACATGGAGTTGTACCGAAACAAGTTATCTAGGGTGTGGCGCCAATGCCGACGCCGTTGCAAGTAAGATTGATCTTAATTTATATATTATGGTCAAGCTTAAAATGAAGCGGACCAGGTCAAGAAATACATGAACAATTATTTAGAAATGCATCACTCATCTTGCCATGACCAGTCTGCATATCCACGCATCCATTGTCTACAATTCAGTCATTAAATCTTCAGCAGTGTCCCATGAATAATAACCGACACGTTTGAGCAGTCTATTTCAGAAATTTTGAACGATCAGAATTAAGCTTGGATGCACGTGTGTGGTGCTTACTGATTTTAAGTGACGCAAACTTTTCGCTCACTTCCTGTGAAGGCCTGTGTGTTCAAGCAAACTAATCCACAAACTGAAATGCATGCCGTCATAAACAAATGCAAGTGAATAATAAATGTACTCCAGTATGACAACAGCGTAAATTTTTCTATAATTTTAATATTCAAAATGACATTATAAGCTAACAGTTTAATAACAGTACAAAATGTTATATAAAAAACAACACACACGAAACAAGCTGCCACAATATAAAATTCAAAATAATTCTTGATCAAATTTTTTACAGTTTGTTGCATACGTTAGGTTTCAGATCATTTTCTACCCAGCGCTGGAAGAATGCCAAAGCAAGTTCAAAAACCATGATAACTGAAGCAATAAAAGGTGCAAATTCATCAAATTTTGATACTGTAAACCAATAAATTTTCACAGTAAATAAATTTTGCATTTTAACCTGAATGTTAAATGTTATATATTCCACATGAATAACAGATTTTTGAGATTTGAGAGCAACAATTTATTTGTAAATTGAGAAAGGAAAAGACAAAAAGTGGCATCAGTAATAAATAGCAAAGCCTTTACTTTTGGATACTGTAGTGTAAGTTGATGCACTTTCAGTTTAAAAAAATTACATTCTGCCAAGGTTAAGCATATGATATTTGTGAAGAACATATTTTGTGTTTTTTGGAGACGATTCTTTTGTATAGTAGTGTTAAAATGTGCTCACAGATACTTGTGTTACTTAAAAATACCCCTGTGTACACAAAAACAACTAATTACAGGCAAATATGATCCACAATTAAATTTGGTAGTATGCACCAGTTTACAGAAGCAGATATTCATGGTAGACCTTCATTTTTAAGAGTTCAACACTTTTGTAAAAGTAACTTTTTAAATCTTTAAGTGTTGTAACTTTTCACATCAATTCATTATTCCTTCATCTAGAACATGAATGAAATATTCTAATATTCAGTAACAATCTGCAATACACGCGCCAGAAATTCTGTGTCATTTTGTCCTTCAACTTGAATGTCACTTTTCACAATTTATGTTAGTACCTAGCTACTCAAACCAATCTCCCCTTACACCAGATGAAACCAAAAATAAAACCCAGAAACACTCAGTTCACTTCAAACACATACATCTGAACTATCATCTAACAAGTTTATGACGTCAACATCTCTATGATGTCATAGATGTCATTTAAACATCCTCTACGGTTTTTTTCTAGGACCAACTAATGTAGTGCAAATGGCCTGTGCTCTTGACATTTGATAATATTTGTTGTGAATGTGAAATGCAAACTGGCTGCTATATACAGTATAGGTCTATTTATTAGAAATTTAGGAAATTTATCGGGGGGGGGGGGGGGGGGGGGGGTTTGGGGGGTGGGTTTATTTTAAAAAATTTTATTAGTATTGAACAAACACATTTTTAAAAACCCCCCGCATCATTTTATCCATATCTATATCCCATTATTTGTTTTAACGGTAGGGGGGGGGGCCTTTTTGCTTTACTGGATGTTTGGGGGAAACATAAAGTTGAAACATGTAAATTGAAAACTTCGTGTTGTCTTGATTTAATTTTCTAAACAACTACTAATAAATTCCTGCATTTATGAAAGGCAGTGTGCATTACAAAAACCTTTTTTTTGACTAGTAAATTCTGCAGACTGGGTAGGAAGAGCTAGCTAAAGTGCTATATATAGTCATTTTAGAGTGAACTACAATTAACTACATGTATATGGATTCAGATCTGACAGTGTAGCCTTATTAACCATGACTTGCCAAGTGTCCATCTTTCAATTTGGACAGTACAAATTGACTGTTCAAAGAGATGTTTACTGATGGTATAACACAGTGCTGATCATGATCTACACTTGTCCCAAAAATAGAATCAAGATAGAAGGGTAATATTTTTTGTTTCAGAAGCGGAACTGTATTTATGAAACAAATTTCTGTTTAAGATTCCAGCAGTTTGGGGACTGTGCCCTGGAAAAGAATGTGATAGTGTTGTTTACTGAGCACATAGAAAGTGGCAAAAAAAGTGTGATTTTGATTATGATGTCCGAGTCTGAAGCCAGTTCTTAGAATAAGACTATCTAGCGGTAGTGAAAATCTATTCAAAACAATTCAAACTAGCACCGATCTTCTAGCTAGTTACGAAGCTATCTAGTTTCTTGCAACTATTTTCTATGCTCCTACCTTCATGGAATCTAAGTGCACTTCCAATCTAATGCCCTATCATTCGTTTATAATTACACAAGCCAATGTTGCTACAATTTAACTACTATTTAATATTCCATTGTTAATATCAATTTAGACCTCAATATGTGAATTTCTGCCAATCTGTGCAAACTTCAAGCATACATGACTGTATCCTAGCATTCTATTATTTTAGACAACTCCATTTATACATTCACCATTGAATGCTTACTTATACCTTATTCTGAATGTATTTAATATAATCTGCCGAATGTAATTTTAGGGTAAAGTATAATAAACTTTCCATACCTTGTTTGAAAAAAGAGTTAAAGCTAAGAAATTATTTAGTGTCTTTAAACCAAACTTTTAATACATGGAAAGACTAACCATGGTTTCCGAAGTAAATTCTAACTTTTACAAGGTTGTACATTTAACCATCTTAAATTCTGAACTTTATTTATATTCAATTCATACTAATTCATTAACTCCAGATTGCGAAACAATTTCTTATAACTTATATCAATCTCTCTCGAGAATCACTCCATATAGAATCAACCTAGAAGAGAGAGAGAGAGGCAATGTGGAATCATTTGCGTCTTGCCGAAGGACAACTAACACTACTTGGGCACTGGTGGGAATTGAACCAGGGACCATCCAATCCTGACTCTTTCATGCCACCAGCTGACTTTCTGACCAGTGTAGACCATAATAAACTAGAGAAAACAATCATTAACCAGCACATTTGTAGTCTATCTATAGTCTACATCAGTATTTATGCAAATATTCTAATCTGCCAAATACTGTACTAGTACATGTATCTAATTGTTCCTACAATGAAAAACACTGCTTTAAGTCCTTTACAAGGCTCAAAATAACATACAACAAACAGCTGGACAAAAATAGTCACTCAAAACTCCAAATGCTGTAGCTTTCGAGACAGTTTTACAAATATTTCCTGCATAGAACATGTAAATTCTGTTCATACAACATTACAAACACAACATAGAAAACAAATTAATATAGACATACAAGTTTACACAAATTTGTTATGTATCACAGACTTCGACAAATTCAAACTAATAAGTAAGTTTGTCATATATAATCACTTTTTAAGACATAAATCATAATTCCTTAATACAAAATGCCATATTTTCTCCCCAATCTGTCTGATTGACAAGAAAGATTATCATATTACAACCTTGGCCTCCCCTAGATTGTGAAAATCTGTTTCTACTTTTAGCAACAGTAAATCAAATAAGGGCAAATATTTGAAATTTGGGTGTGTGATACGGTTAAAATTTCTGTTGCCAGTTTCAAATTTGCCACATCGTGCAGACTTTGGCACATTTAGCGAATGGCAGGGGAGGCCACTTAAACTGAGCAATTAGGTTTAAGTTATGAAATAATTCTTTGTTATTCAAATCACTCTCTTAATATATAAACTAATGTCAAAATGCACAAATATCTTAACCATATACAAGATACTTCAAAATTAAATGCATAATTTATCGGGAAGTTCGCTCACATAAAATATATTGTCTCCAATGCAAAGAAGACAGGATTAAACTATATTACAGTGACATCTGTAGTTTCTATTTATATTTCAAATTAAAAAGATCTGGCCCTGTGATAATAAAACTTTTTTAATGCTCAACTCAGTTCGAGCACAAAATGTTTTTCAGTTGAAGTATCTATGTACATATCAAAAACAAAAGAGAAGCAGTTTTCGAAAGTCATTTAAAATTCTTATAGAAAGCACGCTACACACATTTCCATTAAGAATTTATTAATTTAAATGGTTTGATATTCTATTGATCACCAAAATGTTTGATAATCACTGGGCCAGACTCCCACAATATCGGAATGTATTTGGTTCTAAGCACCACTAAAACATCTGTAATCAAGCTAATAAAAACTATATTTGTAAAGAAAAATTTGGAAATAGTGGCTGAATTTCAATAACTGCCATTTCTTTCAAATGCTATATATAGCTCACAAACCATGCCTTAGTCTTAAGAACAACCAAAAAAGAATGAGAAAAATACATAAATATATCTGTTTTAAAGAAAAATTGGCCATAGTTGGCTATCGTTTGAATGATTGGTTACGAGGAGTGTGTAATGGAAGAACAGCATATGTCTTAGATTAAACAAAGTATATGTATATAGGCATAAACTGTGTTATTAATTATCCTGCAGTCTTGAGAACATTATAACGTTTCAAGGTCATTCTCAGGGATCCAAGCTCTCTCTCCACGGCATCAAGCTGATTTTCTAACTCTTCCTGCAAATACATAAGACAGAAAAATAAGGGACCGCTGATTGCTAAACCTTTATCTAGCCTAAGAATGCTACTTTTTGCATTACCACAAGGGCAGACCTTGGTTCGATCCTTGGCATTGACACAAGTACAGTGCAACCTCTCAGGAGCAAACACCTTTGGAAAACCAGAAATGTGTTTGTTGTAGAGGTGTTATTCTGGACAGGTCAATTCCTTAAATAATTGATGCAACAGGAAAGAAAATTTGTGTTTTTTTAGGAAAGTTGTTGTTCTAGGGAGGTTGTTGTTTGGGGAGGTTGTTGTTCTAGAGAGGTTGTTGTTCGGGGAGGTTGTTGTTTTAGGGAGGCTGTTGTTTGGGGAGGTTGTTGTTCTAGGGAGGTTGTTGTTTTAGGGAGGTTGTTGTTCTAGGGAGGTTGGACTGTAATATCTTTTGAAGTTTGAAACACAGAGCTAAATTTTTTCTCACTTTTTTCAGTCTGTAAAGAGGGACTTTCTATTCAACTTTTCATCCAAAGAAACCATTATAGGGTTAAAACACAAACCTTTTGCCTTCTGTTGTTTCTATCCACTCGTCCATGCAGTGGAATTTTATTAATGCTTGACTCTAGCTGGCGTTTCTCAACCTGTAGTCCGTCGTATCTACTCTCCATTTCTGTAATACTTCGTAACCTTTCCTTCACCTTCTCTTCCTGTAAACAATTTAACACTCCAACTATACAGATATATATATAAGCTAGGTTTATGTTAATTGTACATAATATTTGTCACAAAGTATGATCGTCACGTTTGCGGTAAATCAAACTGCAACTGAAACTGTACTGTAAATTTGGTAATCTTAGCGTGAAGAAAATTTCGCAATTGGTGTTCTGACGGACTTATTTGGGCATTTTATATTCACCAAAGGATAATTCTCTAATAGTAAATACATGAGATTTTTAAATTAGCGAAATGGGAAATTCGCGTAAATAGCGAAAATAAAATAATTGTGAATGTTAACAAATCAAAATACTTTCTCAACAATGTAATAATATAGACAGCGTCTATATAAGAACTACAAAATAGTGAGACTAGGGTTGATAAAAATTGAATTAAAAACGGTTTCCAAGATACAGACTGGACAGTGCTAACTTTCAAAATGATATAGACAAATTACTTGAATAGCGCAGAGTAAGCAAAGTTATGTAGTCAACTAAGCGACAATTAATTTCATCAGAGTCAAAACTGAGCTACAAACACAGTTATAATCTTCTCACCATATTTCTTTGTCGTTCTTGACTCTCTGACTTCGATTTTGCGAGGGACGTATAGATATTTTCCCACTCTGGTCTAGATGTAAATCGTCCACTTCTCATCATGTCTAATGTGTTTTCTACCTGCCCTTCAGCTCCTGCAATATATTTCTATACTTAGCAACAGTTACCTTAACACTGGACATTTCCTACTGATCTTCAAGACAACCAAATACCGGTACCTCTTGAGTCCTAAATACTGTGCATGTATTTCAATTAACAGAGTAAATGTTTTGCTGACAGTCACGTCCATTTTTGAGAGACACTAAAGTCAAGTCTGAATGTTGAGGAAGGCATGCAGAAATAGTATAATTCAAGACACTGGGAAATCAGAATGTCTTACAATGAGCACTTTCATACCAATCCTCCAAAATATGTTCTATCAAAATGATCCCTAGAAGTGTGGACTTTTGACCAGTTGTAAAACCTTTAAAATGGTTCTGCACAGTACCTTACCCCTAAATTTCAGGGTATTTTTACCTTCTATATCAGAGGCAGGTAGATGGTGCCTTACCCATTTCAGCTAATTATCACTTAAATTTCCCCAAATTGTGGAGCTAGGGGGCCTTCCCGAAACTTGGGGAAAAATGCCCTAACATTTAACTGCATATTTAGTCAGTGTAAAGATTTAAAGTCTTTTACCTGTATTAGTTTCCTTTGTAGCAGATTTTACCTGCTTTACTTCCTTAGACTGGTCCCCAGCATCACCATTCAGAAGGTTTTTCTGCTTTCCTGACTGGTTCCCAGTCTTTCTTGGAGTGACAGTCAATGATTTATCTTCCTCATTGAAGTCAATGTCAAATCTAAAATACATAAATACTAGGGATGGGAACGAATACTAAAATCAATATTCGAAATCTGGCATATTCAATCATATATTTGAATATTCGCTTTGTGGTGTCCATGTATATTTTCTTACTGACGGATACGCCACTACAGTATGCTTAGTATGAAAGTGTTTCCTTTAAAACGGTATATAAAAGAAACAAATTATTAATTTTCCACAAGGAGAAGTTTGGCTAACATTTCACGATTTTATCTTTGTATTACGTAAAATATTTGTATCTATAAAGATTAAAAAAAAACAAATTTGTATTCTTTCAGAATAGCCTTCAAAATGGAATTAAAATAAAAAGAGATTACCTCCCTTATCTGTAAACTATGGATGTCTAACTGTATATATATATATATATGGAAAATACGAGTTGCTGATTGCATAGATGGCATGTTGCTTGTGTTTTATCTGCAGATCGCGTGAAATAAGTCCAAACACGCGAGGGAGGCATGTTAATTGATAGAGCGTACAGTAAATAAATATCGTTTAGCGAAGATCAAACTTAAAGTAAGGATGTTAAAAAATAATTTCAAACATATTTATTACAGGAAAATATTTGAGTTATTCGAATGATTGGACAACGAAAGAGTTATATCAGTTGAGTTAATACATGTATAAAGCGTGATTGGTTATTCGTTTCCATAAACATGGCGTTGATCCTGGAACATTGTGAGATAAACAACTTTTAAAATTTGTTACATAAAACAGCCGACAATTAAAATGAACAAAAAGATAAAAAGTCACCACAGATGCAAACTGCTAATCCGTATCGGATGCCCCCTGTCAATTATGCATTGCAATTTTCAATTGGTAATATTGGAAATTTTGACCCAGCTCTAAACAAACAATACAGAACAAACGGTTTTATTCAGCATAACTAGCATTCTTTAGATTGCTCCAATTAAAAAAAAAAATATTAATTTACGAATATTCGAATTTGATTTTCGCATTCGAATATTCGGCCGATTTTCGAATATTCGTTCCCATCCCTAATAAATACGTATCAAGTATGAACTGTCATTAGTCAATTTCAACATTCCTAGGCTATGATTTAAAATGTTTGAACTTTTGTCAATATTGAGGGATAGCTCACTATTTTTCATGAGTTTTTCAGTAAAGTAATGGCCGAGGATCTTCCAGATCTTATTACTAATTATTGAATCAAAGATATAATCTCACTGAAACCATACCTTTACTTAATGTGTTGTAAAAGCTTATTTTGCTTTACATTCAACGGCAAATTGGCTAAAATCTTCACAAAATAGTTATTTCATCTCCTACGTTACCCGCTGCAAGTGATTCTGCAAGGCTTAGGATATGTCTCTCACTTTTTAATCCTGCGAAATACTGTAATTTGTGAAAATAAGTTGATTTGACATAAAAAGCAGTACAAACCTGGTCGAGCTGCTACTGAATTCTTCTCTACTGGGAGGAGATGTATCCCTCTGTCTTCTTGTTTCTCTTTCAGCCCTCTCCTTCCCTCGTTCTCGTTTCTCTTCATCTTTCCTTGGTACTCTTTCTTTTGATTTTGAACTTTTCTCAGATTTTCCGGAGGTAGACCTTTTGGAATTTGACTTGTCCAACTTCACTGGGGTTTGGCTGTGTTTTGTTTTTGCTACACTAGAATGACTATTAATACTGGGTTTATCTTTCCGCCCACGTGCAACACCAAGGTCTGGCGTATACTCATCACCACCTGATGGACGTTCACTACCATAAAATTTCTTCTGCAGTTTCGGCTGAGGCGGCGATACACATGGCTTCACCGCCACAGCCTGACGCATCATGTCTCTTAATTTAAATAACTCTCTCTCCGCCTGAAAACAAATTAGACAGACAATTCAAAACAGTTATATTTAGTTAAGTCCAAATTGTACTTCTATGTTACTCACAATGGAAATTTACAACCTCCTTATGCCTACCGGTAGCAATTTTTTTGTTCAATTAATCATGCTGTATCCTCAGCAAAAACTAGTATCCATGTCATCACAAGCACATTTCAAACAGTATATTTGTTATACCTTTATGTAAGGAGCTAAAATCATATCACTCATTCACAAGTTCTCTGGCCCATTAAAAGAGTGTAAACATTTTTCATCATAATTTGACAATGAACCGGCTCATATTATATACGTTACAAAATTCCTTGGATGGTTTCCACATACACTGTAGCACAGCTACATTGTTCTCATTTTGAAGCATTTTTCAACACTACTTTAAATATTTATAAGCAATTAACAATCTTAAGCAACCACCTTCAGACACTTAAATGCCTGCCAAAGTTAAAGCATTAAATGACTGATGAGTCTGTACCTTTAACAGTGGAGAATAGTCAGACACTTCTGACTCAGCCTGACTACATGGTGATGCTGATCTAGGTGAAGTTATCTCCTTTCTTTGTGGAGTTCTGTCCCTTACTGGCCTTTGGTCTGTATCCTTTTTCCTGGACTGAGATCTACAGATGAATAATTTTTCCAGTTTTACACATTATCAGATAATAAATTTCACATAGTTACCTCTCATTGCCAACTCTGACAGTAAATTTTAGTAATACAGCAAAATTTCATCCAAAGAAACGATTTGGTATATTTACACAAGTCCAGCCACTTTTGACACATTCCTTAGTTAGATTAGTTAGACAGATTTGACTGCGTATTACTATTTGGGAGCACACAAGTTTCAGTTCTCACTTTTACACTAAATGTAAAGTATGCAGTTTATAATTATGCAAATTATTCTCACTGAAAAAAGTATGTAAACTTAATAATTTTTCACAGTATGCAGAAAATATTTAGCGAAAATATTACTTTGACATACCTATTTGAAACATCTTCTCTGGAGGACGCTAAAGAAGAATCGTCCCTGATCATTCTAGCACCTGATGATTTTTCTGATTGTCTCCCTTTACTAGGCTCTCCAGCCTCCTTCCTCCTTGGTCTAGATTCTTTCTTCTCTTTCTGCACAACTGAAAGTGAAACATAAAAATAACATTTAACTGGCTGAATACAAGTGATGAAACTATAGCAATCACTGAATGTGACTTATACCCCTCCCTATCATCTGTGTGTCTTCACCTTCATTGGGACGTTACTTTTTAGTGTATAAAAATTGAAGGGACATATGTTATGGGAGTTATTCACTTAAAGAAAAGTAGAAATGTAAATAGTGCAATGAAATTAGGCTTGCGAGCAAAGAAGTAAATTTGTATCATGTCATACTGGTTTATAAAATAATTGTAGATACAAAGGGACATGACAAATACAGGGTCACAAAAGAAGAAAAGTGGTTATTACATAACAACTTCAATCCTTCCACTCAGTTTTTTTCTTTGCATGACAGAATATATTTTCTCTGTGCATTTTTCTATCAATTTAAGTAAACAAGATCACCAATAGGCAATTTGACAAAGTTATTCAAGGGCACCAAAATGTTCTTGAAATGAACAGTGAATGTCATTGGACAAACCTTAAGTGTCCAAAGTTCTGCAAGTTCAAAATTCAAACTGTCAACACAAGCTGTGCTATTATACACAAACATTCCAACCACAGAGCAGTTTTAATACAAAGTAGCAAGAGAGAAAACGTAAAAATGGATTTTTTTCATACCTGATTGTTGACTAACATTTAAACCCTCAGTTTTAGATCTGTTCACCTCCGCTGACTTAGGACGGGATTTTTGAGCCGGGGTCCAATCCTGCATAGAAATAGCAAAGCCTGGTACCCTCTTATCTTTGGGTACCGGCTGAGACACACCTACAGATGTATCATGTTGGCCAGAGGCTGGTGAGCGTGGGTTAAGACAGTTCTGGATTTCCCTAGGAGATGATGGATTTCCAAACGACTCATGAAGTTGTGACAAACTGTTGAATAAATTGAACAGTTATTTAACAAAGACAAACAGACAGACATCATTGGGCAAGAATATAAAACTTTTCTCCATGAACAGAGTGTAATTTCTGGCTTCCTATTGGTCAGCCAAAATTAAGACAACTGTTGGCCAATCAGATTTACCAGATTTTAAGCTGCTAACTTTCAGATTTTGGTGAAAAAATAAAGTTCTTAAAACTGTATGAAAATAACATATTTTAGAACATATAGTCATATAAAAAGGTTCCAGTATAAAGTCCTGTCACATATATCTGTAGATTTGAAATACTACGCTACTGAATAATACAGCATTGCAAACGCTTTTGAAATTCCAATATCAGCATATAGTGTAGCAGTACCGTAAAACCAGAATTTTCAATCGATTTTTACAAATTGCTACACGTACCTAGATTTTTACTTTTTTTACTTTTTTCAACGGCAACTGTGAGCGGGCAGCTTTAAAAGGAGAGTCTAAGTCCATTTTAAAATTTACAAAAGATTACAATTTATTTTTTGTGAAATTGCTGTCATAATGAATGAGTACTAATCCATTCTGTGAATATAATCCAAAAAGAACACCTTTGTGCTGTGAGTTTTCTAAAATGATGTGGCAGCAAAACCATTCCATTTAAAAATTGAAGAAAAAAAAACAACAAAAAAAAAACAACAAAAAAACATTCCTCTGAGATTTTAATGTTAGACTAAACAATCAAGAGTAGTTGCTAACTACATCTATCAAATACCATAAAATAACAACAAACTTCATGTCATACACTTTTTTGATCTAAAGGACCTTCAATAGATTTGATCAGACCTTACAAAGCACAACCAAGTCATAGAGTTAGAGACAAACGTTCTGTTACATCCACACAGAAAATACCTATATTATACTCTACCATGATAACACAATAACACAGCTGTACACAGAGACATACTTACACACTGACAACAGCAACATGAAATACACAGTCAACAACTCATGAAATATCAGCAATGACAAAGTGTGCTTACATGTACAAAGCTAATCTTGGTGTTTATAATTCAAAGGTTGAGCCTGAAACAGTCCTACCTGCTTCTTATTTTAAATACACATACACTAAACCTGGCTGTCCGATTACCTAAGAATTTTTTTTAAAAATCTTCTGTCGTAGTCTTAATAATTATCTGTTTCATACATGTAGTTTGTCCCATAAATTTCATACATGTAGTTTGTCCCATAAATTTCATACATGTAGGTCTAACTTTGGTGGCTATCAGGAATGCCTTTGTCACTTTTGTTTTCTGGGAAGCTTTAAAAAAAATCAACTGGTTTTACATTTACAGACTAAGTCCTCCTTCTAAAGGCAATCTTTATCATTTTATTTGTGTAATTACAATTACACAGTTAAACCTTAGTGGTACTTGCTTCTTTCTTAAATAAGTAACACCTATTTTCCCCAATATGTCTGATGTGCTGTGGCAGGGGACGTAATTCAGTCAAATAACAAGCAAACATTATATAGAAGCTTAAATTCATTCCTTACAGTAACTATCAATGTCATAGAGGCCTTCAAACAGGGCCCTTTGAATAAACTTTGTTAACATAAATGTTATCACAAAGAATTGGCTCACTACTTACTTTAGAGACTGTGTAACTTTGTGTCTGAGATTATCATTCTCTCTTCCCAGACGTTTATTCTCTAGCTCTAGCTTTGATATAGTCCTGTAAACAGGCAAAAGTGTATACTGGATGTATTCATTGACAAATAGCAAATCCAAATTTGTGTGGCACATTTCATTTTGGAGAGTTATGGATAGATATATAAGTATCTCAGATGCAATTTGGAATTAAAATATGCAACGTTCAGTACTTTCAGAAATATGTGCAGGAATAATTGCATTAAACATGAATTCTTATACATCTGCTTACAGTGATTGTTGTAAAAAGTAAAAAGCCTGTTCTACATGCAGTAAGGTGCCAAAAGGTCACAAGTCACCACTTACAGAAGGTGGTTGCACTATCACGCAAACTACTTAAATAGGTTTGACTGTATCATAAAGGTTACATTCCTATAAAATGTATGTCAAACTCATCAAGGAAACATTTATAACTAGAACTGTCACAAGAGTGACGAGTTATAGCCCCACAATACAGCTTTGTCACAGAAGTATGGCAACCATAAGAAAGGAATGGCCACAAGGACATACATTTCAGTTATTATACAATAAGTCGTGTAAATGTATTGTTTTAATAGCACACAAAATTGCAAGGTTGGAAAGTATGGATTATAATTAAATTTAATAGGTTTATTTCAAACATGTTAAATCACTAACCTCCCTATCAAATTTCATGATCCTAGCCCCAAGTGTTCTTAAGTTATCATCCGGAAACCGTTTAACTGTTCCGAGTCATGTGACCTTGACCTACAGACCTCAAAGTCAAACCGACCTGTATTTCATGATGTTACACCTGTTACCAAAAATTATTTAAATAGGTCAAACCTTTGATGGTTATCATCCGGAAACAGTTTTACTGTTCAGGGTCACTGTGACCTTGACCTTTGGCCTACTGACCCCAAAGTCGAACTTGACCTGTATTTCATGATTTACAGCTGTGTACCAAAATAATATATATCGGTCAAGTCGGTTCATCAGTTATCAAAAAAAAACCTTTTTTTTTTCGAGTCACTGTGACCTTGACCTACAGACCTCAAAGTCATACTTGACCTATTTCATGATGTAACACCTGTCTATTCCAAAAATTATTTTAATCAGTCAAGTCTTTCATGAGTTATCATCCAGAAACCATTTTACGGTTCAGGGTCACTGTGACCTTGACCTTGGCCTACCTTCGGACCCCAAAGTCGAACTTGACCTGTATTTTCTGATGATGCACTTGTGTACCAAAAATTATTTAAATCGGTCAAGTCGTTCATGATTACCATCCGGAAACCGTTTTACTGTTCAAGATCACTGTGACCTTGACCTTTGCCCTAGTGAGCCCAAAGTCAAACTGACCTGTATTTCATGATGTTACAGCTGTTACCAAAAATTATTTAAATTGGTCCAGTCGCATTCATGAGTTATCATCCAGAAACCATTTTACTGTTCAGGGTCAGTGATCTTGACCTTTGACCTACTGACCCCAAAGTCGAACTTGACCTGTATTTTTTTATGTTGCACCTGTGTACCAAATATTATTTAAATCAGTCAAGTCGTTCATGAGTTATCACCGGAAACCATAAAACCAACAGACCGACCCCCCACCAACCGACAAGCTCGCTCTCTGTACCCCCCCACCAAACTTCGTTTTGTGGGGGTATAACAAGTATAACTGCTATATAACTGACCTGTTAAGTTCTACAACATCTGTTCTAGTTTCATACAGTTTGTTCTCTGTGGAAGGTTCATTGTCTCCTGTAGAAGCTTAAATTCCCTCTCTAGTGACTCATACCTGTCCATCATCTGAAATATTCATAATTATGTTAACCATGACATCTCTAAAATGAACTTGCCCATTTTTTATTTTCGCCTGTACCATATTTCTGCTCACAGCGGTGCTTCTGTTCTTACTTTTTAAAAGGGGTGCTATTATAATTCTTCTTTGGCATTTCCTTCGCAATGTCTCTGTATTGTAAAGGTTCAAATACTGGCTACTGCTTTGAAGTGCTATTTTAACAAATTGAATATGGTGTCCTAAAAAGTCTCAAATTGCTTAAATTCAGTCTTGTCATGCATTAACACATAAACCCTGCTTCTGTGTAGTGCAGAGTATTAGATTTCAGTTATTTGCACAGCCATTTTTGTGTATGTGTGGCTGCAATGGTCTAGTGAGTTATAGCAGTCCCAATTCTAAATACTGCCTTGAAAAATCTTTTGCTTTGACTGATGATTAAAAAATTAAGAAAAGCAGCCTACCCTTTGTAAAGATATTTTATCTTGTCTATGAAGTTCCATCTCATCTTCCAGATTTTTCTTATATATCTTCACGCTGTCTTCATTTGACACCATCTTGGACTCGAGTTCATTAATGAGGTCATCTCGTTCCCGACAGTACCTCTGCAGCTCCTCGATGTGTGCTCGATGCTGAATACTCATAGTCTGCGAGTCTGTAAATGCTGCAGCGTACTCACTCTGAAATATAGATGTCTGAACTTGACCTACCTAAATTGCTATTATGGACTTTTCTATCTTTAAATCTGATGACAAAAACCTGACTCACCTACATTTCTATTGTTACAGTAGACTAGTTAGTCTATCTTTGAATTTCATGTTTTGAACTAGACACCTTATTTCTGTAGTGGGCTGGCTATTTTACAAGTTGATGTTTAAACTTTAAACACCTACATTTCTATAATAGACTGGTCTATGTTTGAATGTTGAATTATGTTTTAACCAGACCAAAATGACATTTACATAATAGACAGACATATCTTTGAATTGCGACAGCATCATTTGCTGTTTCTGTAAAGGTAATAGGAATATTTACCAACTAACTCCATAAAGAATCCAATTGGTAGCAATGCTTGAACCTGTGACCATCCATTAGTGATTTATTTTAATGTTTCTAGTCCCAGTCAACCCTAGGATTTCTCCTCAGTTTAAAATAGTCAAATACTTGACTGGTGCAGGTTGCACAGACAGGTGCAGATGCAAGGGAATCCTGGTTCAGGACCCTGACTCTTATAGCGAATGAAAAATCAATGACCTAAAGCTGTAAACCAGGGAGGTGGATCCTATATTACTTAAAGGTCCACTACTAAGCGAAAATTAAGTGACAGTTATTTCCATAGCAATTACATTACCTTATGCAAGACACTAAATAATGAAGATTTGCAGGTTAACATTTACAGAAAGTGTTTGGAACAAGAAGAAAAGTATGTGTATTATGTTGAAATCTCAGTGATTCGACAAAATGACTACCCAGGTCTTTTTAACTTTGTTCATAATGCATAGAAAAATAATTGTACATGTACTGGAGTTCATTTAGAATTTCTACATACCAACTTTCATTTTTTATTAAAAATAACTTATTTCTGTGTTTTTTTTAAGTATATTTTAATGTTCGCTTTCGTTAGTATTGGACCTTTAAAGTTTTTAAATAAAAATGAGCTTTGCTGTCCCAATTCACTATAATTATTGAAAAATAAGTTAATACTCACTGCTCTTTTCTCTAAGCCATGATTCTTCTGCTCCAAAGTTCTGATTTGCCTGCAAAAATTAGAAAAGAGGCAAACGCATACAGTTTCTTTGTATTGCATTTAACCCTTGGTATAGGGATCATCAGTGGTGAATGGGTTAGAAAGGAAGAAAACTAACCCAGGTTTGAATCCCATCATCTGCAGAGTCTAACTGTGGCCTTGTTATGGTTTGTGTTCTTGTTAAAACACCAGCCAGGTGCCTGTTCAGGCTGGTGCACCAGAAAGAGGAAAACAGAAAGATACAATTTCTGGCTGGAACACCAAAATATGTGTGTTCTGGCTGGAACACCAGAAACAGCCATTAAGCAAACCCACTGTTATACATATTGTGTATGTTGTAAGAGTTCAGGTCTACATCTGAGGTAATAAATATACTTTCTAAACTAAACTAGTTAAAACAAACTTGCAGTGAAAACTCTCTTACATCTGCATTTCTTCAGTCTCATCTTCCAAGGTGCGGCACCTATCTGCCAGATGTTTGTTTTCGGCTTCTACAAGCTGAGTCTGAGCAGATGACTGCATGGATGTGTTTACACTTGCAGCAGACGTGTCCATCGTATCAGACAGAGCCTTGCGTAACTCCCGCAGCTCATCTTCGTAATACGTCCTTAGGTCTGCTAAATGTTTGGAATGCTTCTCTCTCAGATTCATGCGCGTACTGAAACAATTTTTCAGAAATAAGTCAATATGACACAAACTGTGAGTCATGGTTTACAAAGTCATGAATAAAATGGGGTGCCAACCAGCCAAACTAGAGCAAACTCTGACTTATTTAATATACAGGATTGAAATCCATAGCAGTTTGTTCTTTCAGGTGATTGGAGCAACCATCTTGCATCTAATGTTGTTGCACCTCAGTGCTAAGTCCGTAATGCCAACAAGACAAAAAGTTTGCTGATGTAACTTGGCTGATGTTTAGTCTCCATCACAGAAGAGACGGAGAAAAATTACAAGCTGAAACCATTTCACTAGCAATAGAATATATACAGTAAACCTTGTTTCTTGACAACCGGATCAAGAGCAGTTTCCCTGTGGGAAATATGTAATACCCAGTTTATCTTCATATAGTTAATTCTGACATAGGGTTGTGCGTACTTCCCCAAAATTCTAATATTGCGTTTTTAACGTAAAATTTGATTTAGAAATCTAGTTAAAGTCAAGATATGCAAAGAAAAAATTTCTATAGAGACAATTTTTGGATGGAAATAAACGTCACCCCAGTGCTCTGACCAAGCAAAACAGAATATTTATAACGATACAGCTAAACCACCGCATTAATGACAACTCGTAGATGTAGTAAGCATAATTACAGATATAAGGAACCAATTTTCTGGGCCCCGATTTTAAATTATTCCTTCTTTAATTAATATGAAAATTTTGTATTGATATAACATACTCTGATATATAAGGAACATATTTAAATAGTCCCAAAGAGTTCATTATCTCGTATGTACCTTGGAGACAGGCTCGAATCATCAAGTCTGAATGAATCAGGCTTTCTATCCCTCCCGCCAGTAGTTCTTGGTCTCTCACTGTAAAATTCGGCTCTATCACGACCTACTGGCAAGGACTGTGTCATATGGCTAGAATCCATAGTTGCTGAGGTATCCATTGACTTGTCTGTTGACTGAAAAGAAAAAACGTTACAGACTGAAGTAATTAGTAAATTGTGCAAAACCAAAACAAAACGAATGATTTTAATCCCTTCCTAAACTGATTTCCTAAAACACATCTTGGGATTTGTTAGTTTCATTTATACTATAGTCAAAGTTGCAGCTTAAAGCTATTGGAAGAAAAATTACCAATGATATTATACATTAATATCATATTTTTAACATTATTGTAACAATAAAATAAAATCAATCTTGTTTACTTTGACATCACAAATCTACTTTGTTTACCTAAAAAAAGCTAGCCAGCATGATGAAATCTAATCCTTGAGACAAATTTAGTACACTGCTATAATTCTTTCCAGACTGCACAGTGCAGACTATGATTAGACAGTACAAACAGACAGACAATTATGGTCTACATTACTGAAAAGCCCTCCAACAATCTAGGGCTTACCATTTATCTTTTTAAAAATAAGGTCATCTACCTTTGAGAACCTTCCTCCACTAAGGAAGGGCATGGGGCTACTGTAGACACCAGCCCTTGGCCTCTCATTGCCCATTTCACTTTGGTAACCTGTAGGTCGTACAGTGCTCGCGCCATCTTCAAGATCTTGCAAACTGTGTCGACTATCGTTTAAGTTATCTAGAAGCTCTCTGACATGACGAGACACACTCTCTTGAGGAGCCCCATCTATACAAAGGAAGAATTGAAACAAAATGTTTTAATTGCAACTATTTGTACACACTTCAAGGGTCATTATCTGTTACAGTACAACCTCTCAGGAGCAAACACCCATGGGAACATAGAAATGTGTTTGTTGTAGAGAGATTGATTCCTTATATAACTCATGCAATGGGAAAGCAAACGTGTGTCTTTTTAGGGTGGTTGTTGCTCTTGTGAGGTGCTGTTCGGGGAGGTTAGACTGTATATCTTTTTCAGTTTTATCGCATTAAATTTATACATAAAGGTACATTTTATTTCTAGGAGACTATGATTATCTTAAGTGTTTGTTCAATTTTAAACTAACTATAGACTTTTAAAAGTGAAAAAAGACACATTTCAACTGCATTTAAATGAATTTAATGGGTAAAGACAATTTGAAGTTTCTACTTATGTGAGATAATCATAATTCATCAAAATGCCAAATACTTTTAGTCCTGAAGTTATTACCTCCTGAAGGCAGTGGTGACACTGCTTCTCTCCCAAACGACCTTGACCTAGAGTCTCTGTCATATGACCTTGAATCTCTACCTTCTGGAGAGAGTTCCCTGTCAAAAGATCTCTGACCATCTTTTCCCAGTGACCTGTCTCTCTCTGCCTTAGAAAATCTTGCATTTGTTGGTGTTCTCTGATAGCTGTCTAGAGTAACCTCCCTTGACCTTTCACGACTGCCTGACCTTGAGAGATCACTACTTCCACGTGGTGATGACCTTTGACCTGGTGGCCTTGACCTATCAAGGCCGCTATCAATGGTTGCAAAGTCATCGTCCAGGGAGCGCTTGAGAGGTCTGGATGGATCGTGCTGTTGCTCTTCTTCCTCTCTCACTTCACGGTATATCTCTCTCCATGTCTTTGAATCAAATTCACCATGTAGTCTTTCCAGTTTATTTTGGCCTTCTAAATAATATGTAAAAAATGTATTCCCTTATGGCACAAAAACTGAGGATAAAGACACCTGTATTACAGGAAAATTCTGAATTCTGCTAAATTTTAGATAATCTTATGGTCTGTCATAATACCCTATCAGTAACCCTTTCAACAATGGTATTTTTTATACTGATTTTTTCCCTCAAGTTTTATGCAAGTTTGAACAGTGTTTCAGTTATGTAACTGCCAGCAGTTAACTTTACATTTACAATCATTCCTGAGGAGGACCAGTCCTATCCTTTCTAAGAAACTGCCAACTTTTTCACATAAAAAGTAAAGTCTGTACCAAGGCTCAAACCCATGACCATCAATCAGTGAGTAGTTTACTTCTTTCAAGTCAGTGACATTGACCACTCAATCATGGTGGTGGACCCATCACTGTCATCACTAGGCAATGTTTGCAGACTTAAATTTATAAAATTCATGTATCCTGGAACACTAACCATTTCTATGTGGTTTAATCAATGAATATTTATCAATCTGTCGATCAATGAATACTTTAGACATTCTTAGAAAAACTACCACATAATGTACACATGATTGGTAACATGTGTCAACTAGCATTACACATGTTGCTTTCTTGCTATAAAACTGTGAATAAATTAAATTCTGCAAAAAGTAAGCTCATCTAATATAAGATTTAAATACTGTTCTAACCCTCTGATTTCTGATTGGTCAGTTTGAAAAGGAGCTGACTGTCAGCCAATCAGAACCCAGACATGTTTTTATGGGCACAAAGATGGGCTGTGAATGATTATCTTATTTGCCCGACTTACCTGGCCATTCTGTTGCTGACCTCTCCCCCTTTGACCTCTGACCTCTGTCTGGTGACCTCTGAACCCTGTCTGGTGACCTTTGATCCCTTTCTGGTGATAAACTTCTGTCTGGTGACCTGTACCTTAAAAACATATATTGGAATTTTGTTTGTGTCTGGAGTGATACTAGTAACTTGAAGAAAGAAAATCTTAATTTTCAAGAGTACATAAAATGTTAAAATAAGTAACTGTCTCCCTTTTGATAAAGAGAAAATACATCATATGATAAAAATAAAACAGTTTTTTTATGTTTCTGCTATTATATTTATGATTAAATTTTGAGTATCAAGAAAGTTATGATGACTAACAAGAGTCATATTTGACTACTGGTATTTAACAAATGCCAATGATCTGAACTAGTTGCAAAGGCAGAGTAACAGATAAGAATTATTTTTGCCTGTGAGCCAAAACAGTCATTTTTAAGGCAAAAACAATCACTTCTGACTAAATCTGAGCAAAAACAGTCATTTTCTGAGCCAAAACAGTCATTTAAATAAAATAACACATAATTTCTAAGACAAAACAGATTCGGATAACACACCAGTCTCATTTTAGTAGCCACCTGCTACAATGTAAAACAGGTCACTTATGTTGTTTCTTTAGACTGGGTGCTAAAACAAGTCCAAGTCTTCTAAACTTAACAACTTTAAAAACATTTATCTGTTGAATAAAACCCAAGGAATCATTATAATGGTAAAAAGCATGGTCTTCTTGAATTTTCCGAAATTACACTGTCTTGCAATTATGGCGAAATACTTGTCCATCGTCAAACCCCTGGTTGCGATTTTAAAGTTGTTTAGTATATCCAACAAAGACAAAAAAACTTCACATGTAAGTTTCATACCATAGTAACATAATGTATAGTAATTAATGAACAAACCTTGTTGAGGAGTCTCTGTCAGGGGACATTTTAGCAAGCGCCTCTTTATGTATATCAAGTTTCTTTCGTATAGCAAGATGTTGTTTCTGTAACTCCAGTTCCATCTGCTGTTGCAGACGTTGAATGTTGTACTGATGTCTGTCGTACTGAGATCGTAAGTCCCGACGATGTTCATCTTCCAAATTATGAAACATGTCTGACCATTTTGCCTGAAAACGAATCAACTCAAATCATTCACTTACCTCAACCAAATAGAGGGTTAACCTACAAACTAATGAAAGTGTTCACAGATATAGTAGCAGACTGAACAATATAATAGCTGTCCCTCGAAATGGTAACGTATGACGGACTCAAGATTTGTTTGCAAATGATTTGTGTATTCAAGTACATTAGAAAATCTGCTGCTACAAAACATCATAATCACATTTACTTCATACCTATGAATTAGAGCATCACTGTGCAAACATTTACACACTAACCTTTGCAATGCTGGATGAACCCCTGCTATGTGCATGGAAATCTTTATTTACAAAGCTTCTATGTCATGCGAGGTTTTAAGACGAAACTGGCCCTAAACACCAAAAGTTCCTTAACAGAAGAGTCATAAATAACAGAGCAGCAAAATTAAGTCCAGATTTCTCATGATGCTTCTCACATGTGTTTCAACAACATTACATACATTTGTAATGTAAACATGTTGTACTGTATATACATGTAGTCATGTACATGTATACACAATCATAATGTAAGCTTACAAACCTGTTGATCCTGAAGTGTCTTGAATCCCGGAATAGCCCTGGTGTCATGTGACTTCACAGCTGGAGCAGTGTGCGGTTTCTCCTGACCTTTATGGGATATACGCTCATATGCGCTTCTCAATAAATCTTCTTCGTAATTTGAGGAATGCCGACTAGAGTCCCTCGTCCTATCAGATCTGCTATAGTCCTCCGACACATATCTGTATAAACACAATCACATTTCAAAGACGTCTTACTATGTCCTGTGAAATGTTATGAAATACACATGTGATAACTGTAAAATTCCCCAATAACAAATATTAGCTTATTCAAAGTAAGTATGTATACATCTTACAAAACTGGCATTTTTACCGATCAGTTCAATTGTATATCTCTTTAGTATAACAAATCTAAGAATTCACAAAATATTCCCTGGATGGTTATGTACAGAATGAAAAAAAAATATTCAAAGTTTCTTACCTCATTATCTTTAACAATTTGAATTCTATGTTCTGATGAAATTAACTCTCAGAGTGGGTGCAGAATATTTCAAATCAAATTTCTTATTCTCTCAAAGAGAAGGCAGTTTTGATAGCTGAATGATTACCCTCTATAAATCACACAAATATTTATTCCACAGTAACCATGGTCGACCATGATCTGGCTGTACATGTGTGCAGTTTGATCATGGTTTACACTCTTTGCCATTCAGATGGAAGAAAATAAATTTTTGTTACAAATAAACAGCACTGCCTTAATCACACATGTTAAACAATTTTTTTCGTCCATTTCAGGAGTTTGGTAGGGCTGAAATGAATATGTAAATACATGTAATGAAAACCACAGATTCAAACCTACCTCTCTCTATCATGAGGGAGACTTTCACCATCCTGAACCTGTAAATATCTGCTATCTGAGGCAAGCCTATCTCTGTCCTCTTTCATATCATAAGGTTTTGGTCCCATTCTTTTCACTTCTCTACCAGCAGTGTCTTTAGTTGTATATCTAATCCTTGACAACTCACTATCAGGTAAGGTTTCCCTTTCTTGGAATGGAAGGGCTTGAGAAGTTTGAAGCTGCGGCATTGTCATATGTTGTGAGGGTTTTTTGTTACTTTGCTCAAACTTTCCAGAATACTGTGAACTTGGTACACCTGAATCTCTAGAAACAGACGAATCTTTTGATAAAGAAAGTTTTAGTGGCGCATTTTCTTCTTCAAGAAGTTTTCTTATCTTATCTCTATCAAGTTCAACTGATTCTTTAGCATTGTTCAAGTTTCTTTCTTTAGTGGCAGATGTTCCCATAACATCTTGAATATCAAGTTTATCTGAAGATACTTTACTCTCCTTTTCTTTAAGCTTTTCAGTTTCACTATTAACCTCCAACTGCTCACCAGGTGAATATTCATTTTCAGATTTCTTAGAAGAGGCTGAATGTTCACTTTCAATGCCATTGGTTAACACTTCCCTTGGTGATTCTTTCTGAGATTCTACTGACCTTGGAGATTCTTTAGGAGATACAACATCACCACCAACTCTGATAGCTGAAAATGAAGTACCTCCACCTTCCTTTGTTGTTTTAATTATCCTGAATTTGCCATTTTCTTTAACTGGCTCATACTGTACAAGTGGTGGTGAGATAGAAGCAGGGAGGCTGGCTTCAGCTTTACCAGCATTTTCAATTCCTGAGTTGTTTACACCAGTTTCTATTTCAAATTCTTGTTTCTGACTCTCAGCTAACCTAACTTTCTCACCAGGGTCACTGTCATCATTACCTTCATGTCCGTTATTGTTCAGGTGATCAGATTTTTCACTATTTTTATCAATTCTTGGTGTTGATTCACTTGAACTTGTGTCTCTTGTAACTGAAAAATGCCTAGTAGAAGGTTCATAAATTTCTCTTTGAACATCAAGTACTTTCTGATGTCCATCTTCCATTGAACTGGGACCAGATTCAGATGGCGAAGCAGACTTTGGTGAGATTGGTTCAACACCTTCTAACCCATAAAGTTTAAGTATATTTGACTTTTCTTCTTCATCCATTGATTCAACTTGGTCATCAATAATGTCATCAATTTCACTAACTTCTGGACTCTTTACTCTGTCAGATTCCTCAGCATCAATATACTGGAACAATCCAACCATCACGTCTTCCTGTTTCAATTCTGTATCTTTTTTATCCTTATCATCGTCACCTACTTCATGATCTTCCTCTTCTTCACCATCCTCTCCATCAAATTCTTGATACTGAAACATGCCTACTTTCAGATCACCTGTAGGAACTTCTGGTACTCTATCCGTAGTCTCTGGTTCATTCTTTTCATCAAATGCTTCAACCATATCTTCAGCTCTTACAATGTCCACTGCCTTATCAAGCACAGTTTTCACAACTGATTCAGCTAATGCACTACTATCTGTATCAGAGGTGAATGATCTCTCAGAGCCTGCTTCTAGAGACACCTTCTCTGCAAGAACCTCAATAAACCCATTCTGACATTTTTCTGACTTATCAGATTTTTCCTCTTTTTCAAACAAAGCTTCTTCCACATCAATTCTCAAAGTTGAATTTTCTGTTGAATCAACTGTTATATTTTGAATATTTCCTGAACCATTTGGGTCAACCTGGCCATTTCTAACATTATAATCTAACACTGCATCAATATCTTTATTCAAATCTTGAAGTACCGGTGCAGACTGTTCTTTCTCTTTACTACTTCCATTTACTATTGTAACATCTTCTAGAACCACTGACTCTTCATCAGTAGATTTTCCAGTCAGAGACATCTCCTCTGCATTATCAGTGTCAGAATTAATTACAGGAGTTTCTTCCCTTGTTCCATCACCTGAAGCTCCATTTATGACATTGTCCGCAGTTGGGGAGGAAGGAGGTGTGTGTGGGATTATGTCTCCTGCTTGTGCAGACTGGACTACTGCCACATTGTCCTGTCCGGTCTCCTCACAGTCTGGCAGTGATGATGGACTGGTACTCATGTTTTCAGATTATCTGACAAAACAAAAGAATTGTTAAGCGATTTTGACAACCATCTAAGGCATAACTCCCCTCAGCATGCTTAGAGTTATCTATATGCAATAACTTACAATGAAATTATTTTCACTTTAACAAGCATATGATTGACAGTATCTTTGACATTTTTTGAGAGTATTATAGGTAAGTTTTTGAAAATTTCATTTGTGACCTTGCACATAAAAATTGTAATATCCTCAATTAAAATGCAACGAAAAATGAATGTTACATGTAGCTCGTGATTTACTTGAAAAATTGCTATTCACATAAGGAAATGACCAGCTGAAATGAAACATTAATTTCACATTATGCAGGCCAGGGTCAGACAACCCCACTTGTCTCCTGATCAAGGACTGGTGCATAGTTGGGCATTAACGAGGACACATTTAAGAAGTCTTTGTTTGCTGTCTCTCGACCCTACTTTTTGAAGTTGGGTAGATAGGTAGGCAATTTTTTTTTTAATTTAAAAAAACAACAACTGTTACAGTACTTTATCAAATTATGTAAAATAATACAATCTGTATATGATGAATCAAAGAATAACAAAGCTGTCACATGACAGCACGCTCGACTATTCGAAAGGTTGTTGGTAAAATGGGTTTTTTGCCTAAGAACAGGAGTATGTGTAATTGTCTATAAGAATAAAGGTCAAAGAATGAAACTTGTTCAAAGACCTTTGTAAAGTACATTACATTTAAAGCCTTACTCTGGTTCTGTAAGCCAAGTGGAGGGAGGAGGGGATAATTTCAAAGAAATACATAACCTTGTAAATTTGATCAGAATAACTTTGTAACTTTTCAAAATGATATGTATTGAATTAAAAAGCATGACCGCTGCATGCGCATAATTATTCATGATATTTCAAAAGAAAGCCATTTCGAGTATTTCCATGTTAGTCTGGTAAAAACTGTGACAAAATTCTAAGTTAAAAGGGGCATAAACATGTCAAAAATCAAAAACATTGGTGAAGATGTTGACAGTAAACATACATTTTCAGTTTCAAGTCCATAAAAAATCAAAAGTTAAAAAGGGGCATAAATCTGTCAAAAATAAAAACAGAGTTATGGGGATTGTTTGCTCAGAGATGATGTGATGGTAGACACGTTTTAAGTCAATACCTTTGATATTATTCAAGATATTTAAATTTAAAAAAATCTTCAACAAAAAATTCTAAGTTAAAGAGGGGCATAAATCTGTCAAAAATCAAAACGGAGTTATGAGGATTGTTTCCTCAGGTGCAGATGTTGATGGTAAAGATATATTTTGAGTTTCAAGTCAATACCTTTGATAATATGCAAGATATTTGAATTTATAAAAAACTTAACAAAAATTCTAAGATAAAAAGGGGCATAAATCTGTCAAAAATCAAAACAGAGTTATGCTTATTGTTTCCTCATGTGTAGATGTTGATGGTAAAGATATATTTTGAGTTTCAAGTCAATACCTTTGATACCTTTGATAATATACAAGATATTTGAATTTATAAAAAAATTTAACCAAAAATTCTAAGTTAAAAAGGGGCATAAATCTGTCAAAAATCAAAACAGAGTTATGGGGATTGTTTGCTCAGGTGTAGATGTTGATGGTAAACATATATTTTGAGTTTCAAATCAATACCTTTGATAATAGCAAGATATTTGAATTTATAAAAAACTTTAACCAAAAATTCTAAGTTAAAAAGGGGCATAAATCTGTCAAAAATCAAAACAGAGTTATTGGGATTGTTTGCTCAGGTGTAGATGTTGATGGTAAACATATAGTTTGAGTTTCAAGTCAATATCTTTGATAGTATTCAAGATATTTGAATTTATAAAAAACTTAACAAAAATTCTAAGATAAAAAGGGGCATAAATCTGTCAAAAATCAAAACAGAGTTATGCTGATTGTTTCCTCATGTGTAGATGTTGATGGTAAAGATATATTTTGAGTTTCAAGTCAATACCTTTGATAATATACAAGAATTTGAATTTATAAAAAAATTTAACCAAAAATTCTAAGTAAAAAGGGGCATAAATCTGTCAAAAATCAAAACAGAGTTATGGGGATTGTTTGCTCAAGGTAGAGTTGATGGTAAACATATATTTTGAGTTTCAAATCAATACCTTTGATAATATGCAAGATATTGAATTTATAAAAAACTTTAACCAAAAATTCTAAGTTAAAAAGGGGCATAAATCTGTCAAAAATCAAAACAGAGTTATTGGGATTGTTTGCTCAGGTGTAGATGTTGATGGTAAACATATAGTTTGAGTTTCAAGTCAATACCTTTGATAGTATTCAAGATATTTGACTTTATTAAAAACTTTAACCAACGCAGACGCCGACGCTGGGGCGAGTGCAATAGCCTCCTTATTCTTCGAATAGTCGAGCTAAAAATGAAACAGCAAACAAACGTATTTTTAAATTTGGCCTGAACACTTGTTAATCCAATATTTGAATGTATTTATGACGCTACATGATAAGATTAAGTTTAATAATGAAGCTAACACAACATTTTTACAAGTTCAATGATGTACCTATCAAATTATCAATACTACTAAATCAATCAGTGAAAAATAAAAATCTCATCAGGGATAATTATTGCCATCAAAACATATGGGAGAATAATCCCTATTGTCCAAAACCTATGAGATTTTTACTGATATCTATGAGGTAATTTAAATAGACAAAAAGTATCACTTGACTAACATTTCAAATATGAAGGAAAATACTGTCATTAACATAATGTCATGTAAAGTGGTAATAAGAACAGAAGAGCTGTGCTGAACATATAATGTATTGCAAAGATTCAATTTTCATTCTGGATTTAGAATCAAACAGAAAACACAAAAATGCATAACTGAATAGCATACTTCTACAAGGGACACAGTACATTTGTTTTTTGGCCTCTTCATGGCGAAGCCATTTATGTTCGTGAAGCCATTCAGGTTGAAACTTCATGGGATTTTTTTTCCCATGTTTACCGATTGTATTGGCGATACGATGTCGTCGATCAACTTGTTTGTCTCTGAATCGGACTGAGACCGAGATATTACTACATTGTAACTACATTGTTATTGTTTGCATCTTTTCCCGAAACAATGAACTTACTCAGAGACTCGCTTCCGAGCGGGCGATTTCATTTTTTCATAAAATTTTTAGTTTAGAGTGGAAAAGTTGTAATTTGAACAGTATAAATTGAAACAATCTGTGTATATTATATGAGCCGGTAGTGCCCGATACCAGAAGTAAAGTTTCCACTTAGTATAATAACGGACCTATATACACATGGATTGGCAACTCTCATAATTATTTTCCTACACAACTCAACCTTTTTGTCGCAAGCTACGAGAGTTTGGCGAGATTTTGCATTACGAATCCAACATCTGCTTTCAGCCATTTTGAAATGAATTGAGGAAAATTGCTTGAAAGAAATTAGTTTTTTTTTCGTGTAATTGTTGTCGTATTTAATTCAGTTTCAATTTTCGTAATACGTATAGAATTTTATTTGTAGGAAATTTGTGAATATATGGGAATATACGGGAATTTGTCACCAACAAACGAAATGCTTTTCCATTAGATTTTAACATAATCAGTCAGGGGTGTAACTTGTTTAAGTTATTTTAGTGTTATTTTAGATAACTTCTACAAGTTATATTTATCTTTTATTCATCACTCACTTAATCACTTCTTTAAGTTATTTTTCAGTCATGATCACTTATTCAAGTTATTTTCGTCCAAACAGTACAAAGATTTAACATCATTTTTTCACAAGGATACAAATTTTCTGGGGAGTTACACATTTTTTTCTATTTCTTTGATCATTGAACTTCATGATTATGAAATAAAATATGTTACGCCACGACAAAACCTTCTTACGCAAGGGCTTTGAAGTAGGACATTTTCATGTCATCTGTTAGACAAGTTTGGCAATAAATCCATTATGTCTAATTGAAAAGTCATTACTGTCAGCTATAAAGAAAGAACCTGCATTTCTTTCTCTTATCTAAAGGTATTTGCAGAGGTAATCTGCTACTGGCAAGCAAGGAAAAGTCGATGGCAAGGAATTGTCGGCGGCTTTTTAGTTTTCCCGTTACATGCCTCAATAACTAGTCTGTATGAAGGAAGTTTTGATCAAAATCTATCGGAGGATTTGTTTTGAAGCTGACTGACGGAAATCATAAGTCAAAGTGTTAAATATTTACTAAGATATCGGTTTTTCATTTCAGCGTACTCGCAACCTTGACATATGTTGTCAACAAAGTCACTGTCAACTTTGATTTCCGTGCGAAAATATTACTTCAATAATTTTCTTAAAAATTAGAAAATCATGTTAAAATACATTTCAACATGCAATAAAAAGGTATTGATAACATTTTCAAACCGTACACTAGTATATCGGGATGATTTGACTCTTCGATTCAAGGGAAGTAATTTGTACTGATTGTATAGTATTTCCCCTTTTTTTAAGGGAGGCTAAATGCAGGTAAATCATAGGCTATATTGCCAATCAAACACATAGAAAATATGTCGGGAGTTCTCATCTAATGTTAGCTCCGACTTCCAGAAGCTGTGCAGGGTATTTAGCAAAACAATTTGCATCTTTTTAACTAAGTAGAAAACGGATACTTCCGGCAACAATGACACATGTAGGTATATAGACCTACTTACAAAGCCGCAATTTATTGTTAACAACCATTAGAAATAATTAATTTTGATTATTTTCCAATATTTTTGCGTTATATGTGACATGAGCTATATATCGGCGATAAATGCAAACCGCTGACATTTCCTGCTGTAATGCCCATTTTTCGTGTGCTCTAAGTACCCCTTTTAAGGCCGCATATTTACGAGCATGCGCGACCAATGTAAACAAAAATTATCTCCCCCAAATGAGGTCAAGGCCAAGATTTGCAAAATAGTCAACGTTTTTATTCTGTCTCATCTATTTCTAAAATAAACGAAAAACATGCAAAATCCATCCGCTTTTCCTTGCTTGCCAGTAGTAATGAAGAAATTCAAGAACAAGAGCTGTCTCATGACAGCACGCTCGACTATTCGAAAGCTTGTCGGTAAAATGTTTTTTTTGTCTAAGAACAGGACCTGGTGTTTTGTGTAATTGTCTATCAGAATTAAGGTCAAAGATATGAAACTTGTTCAAAGACCTATGTAAATGTACAATACATGCGTTGCCTTACTCTGGATTCTGTAAGCCAACTGGGTGGAGAAGGGGGGGATAATTTCAAAGAAATACATGACCTTGTATATTTGATCATGAATAACTTTGTAACGTTTCAAAAATTAATATGTTTAAAATTAAAAAAGCATGCCCGCTGCATGCTGCATAATTATTCTATGACATTTCAAAAGTAAGCCATTTCAGTATTTCTAATAATGTCTGGTAAAAACTGTGACAAAATTCTAAGTTAAAAATGAGCATAAATATGTCAAAAATCAAAAACATTGGTGAAGATGTTGATAGTAAACATACATTTTAAGTTTCAAGTCAATACGTTTGATAGTATTCAAGAATTGACTTTATAAAAATCTTTAACTAAAATTCTAAGTTAAAAAGGGGCATAAATCTAACAAAAATCAAAACAGAGTTATGGGGATTGTTTCCTCAGGTGAAGATGTTGATGGTGGACACATAATTTGAGTTTCAAGTCAATACCTTTGAAAGTATTCAAAATATTTTGCCTTTATAAAATCTTTTATCAAAAATTCTTAGGTAAAAAGGGGCATAAATCTGTCAAAAATCAAAACAGAGTTATGGGGATTGTTTCCTCTGGTGTAAATGTTGATGGTAAACATATAGTTTGAGTTTCAAGTCAATACCTATAAATATTTGACTTTATAAAAAAATGTAACCAAAAATTCTAATTCAAAAAGGGGCATAAATCTGTCAAAAATCAAAACAGAGTTATGGGGATTGTTTCTTCAGGCGAAGATGTTGATGGTAGACACATACTTTGAGTTTCAAGTCAATACCTTTGATAGTATTCAAGATATTTGAATTTATAAAAAACTTTAACCAAAAATTCTAAGTTAAAAAGGGGCATAAATCTGTCAAAAATCAAAACAGAGTTACGGGTTGTTTCCTCAGGTGAAGATGTTGATGGTAGACACATACTTTGAGTTTCAAGTCAATACCTTAGATAGTATTCAAGATATTTGAATTTATAAAAAACTTTAACCAAAATTTCTAAGTTAAAAAGGGGCATAAATCTGTCAAAAATCAAAACAGAGTTATGGGGATTGTTTCCTCAGGTGAAGATGTTGATGGTAAACATATAGTTTGAGTTTCAAGTCAATACCTTTGATAGTATTCAAGATATTTGACTTTATGAAAAACTTTAACCAACGCAGACGCCGACGCCGACGCTGGGGCGAGTGCAATAGTCTCCTTATTCTTCGAATAGTCAAGCTAAAAACTGAATTTGTAACCTGTATACATTATTTTCAGATATTCCCATTATTTTGGTCACCTCAACTTTCAAGGGAGTTAATTCTTTCAGCAAAGGGAAGTAATTTTATTAACAAAATGTTTCAAATATCACTTACAGAAGTTATTTCAAAGGCAGTGGCTAGAGTTACGGTACCGTAACTCTAGCCTCCGAGTCTAGAGTTACGGAAGTTCCGTATCTCTAGCAAAACCCTATGAGGAAAGGCTAGAGTTACGGAAGTTTATAAAGGCATATGTATGTTGCTTTAAATATGCATGATAATGTATTGTAAACTTAAATATTTCACCAGTAATAGTGAATAAACCGATCTGTCGGCAAATGCAGTGTCTTCATAGCCGCCATTTTGGTAATACATAATACATTGGCGGAATATCATTGTAATATTCGTCTTTACTTGAGTGTTCCATTGTAGTTGGACAATTATATCACATTTTGTGCGAAGCATGATAGAAGTTAAGTAAAATATGTTGTTGACACATGTTGTTTTTGCATTTAATTGTCTGACTATATCTAATTAAGCCACACCACGAGAAGGCACTCAGATCGTGACCAAAAAATAATTGTGATCGAAAGTACAGCTGTTAAATTTAATAATTTCGTATTTTTTCGTTTACGTTTATCGTGCTCTTAGAATTCTAATATCCTTCTTTTCTTTATCTTACTATTGCTTTATTAACGTTGTTTGTAAACAGAGAACACATAAATATGTGCAAGAGTATACAGCATGACAATAACCAAAATGGCGCCTGTGAAATTGTCGTATATACAACACATCAGTTTATTCACGATTACTGGTGAAATATTTAAGTTTACAACACATTATCATGCATATATTAAAGCAATATACATACCTTTATGAACTTCCGTAACTCAAGCCTTTCCTCGTAGGGTTTTGCTAGAGATACGGAACTTCCGTAACTCTAGACTCGGAGGCTAGAGTTACGGTACCGTAACTCTAGCCACTGCCTATTTCAAAATAACTTATACAAATTACACCCCTGACTGATAATGGACGCCATATTAAACTATTGTCAGATTAATTGGTAAATAGATTGTATCCTTAACAAAGATACGCGGTGACTGTTTCAACCAGCTGTCGCATTTTCCTGTTCTTTATTTGACAATGTCCAACAAGTGCGCGTTATCAGAGCTGCCGCCGAGCACGCAAGGCATTATGGGTAACTTCTTTCCAGGTATCATTTTATTGATTGTTAGAAGTTGCCAATCCATATGTATATAGGTCTGTGGTATAATTTGTGGGCATTTGGGGGTAAAGGTGTGACAGTTATGTCAGATCTGAGAGGGACACAATGCAATGCTAAATTAATTAGGCTATCATGCAACAGTACCGGTAACTTGGCGACATTGATTTGGAGAGAACGTGAGGAGAATGACAAGCCATAAGGGTTTATTCAATTTCCCAGTACAGTAAACTCACTACACGGTGACTACTACACCAAGAAGAACATCAAGACGGGCATCATCTACGATATTTCCTGGTTTTACGACTGAATTTGTCACAATGTGTTAAAGGCAAGGATTCGAGTACCACTTTTCTATCTATTTCCTACATTAGCAAATCAGTTTCGTCATGCAACAGCTTCTTACCATGCATTTTAAACCATAAAAACTAGTCATGACAAGTAATTCACTGGCGGAAATAGTAAACAAGTAGCAAGAGTAGTCTAACTTTGTTTGTTAGAGCACACTTCAGTAGCCTCAATTTGATACTATTTTTACAAACTCCTAGCAGCGGTTACTTCCCCTTACAGTCAATACTGTTAACAACACATTGTGTTTTAAACACGATCCTGTTAAAATTTGAAAAAAGAACTTTTTTGTTAGTTTGTGATACTGCTTGTATACATTAAAGTTTATTTTATGAAATACTTATCCTTTCAGAAGTCGAATACAAAAATTAGTTCAAAATATTGTTTTTAATAGTATCTATAATATACTTTGTTATGATTTTGTGTATTTCACATAATGACAAAGAACTTGCGTTTATAAAGAACAGCAAAAACGTAATGATGAGCATCGTCGAGGACATATCCTAGAATATCCATGTAGCTGTCAGCGGAAAACGACAAGCTCCAAACAAGACTGGAAGTCCCAAAATTACAAGACGCTTATCAAGTCGATCCTCGTATATTCATGAACAGACTGACTCTTGTACATCGTCAATTACATCAACCAGATCAAAGCTGTTCAACACAAACTTGTCACTAGCGACCTAAGGGTAACACACAGCAAAAACCAGATAACCAGTAGCCTTGGTTGACAGACACTTAAAAGTGCTTTACAAATGTGTAGTTGCCGATATTGTACAGGGTCGTCTTCAGTCTCATCGACATTGCTTCACTATGTTTACTCTTCCAACTGATTACAAGTAACCATCACAAGAGGCCACTCTAGCGAGTACCTCCAACTACCATGTAAACTAGATGACTGGGGTGCCGGCACTCCTTTCCCACATACATGGTAGTACCATAAACGGCAGCTAGAAGGTCGGCCATTTGCCTCTTTTGGTGGAAGGAAGAGAATTCAATATAATACGCCGGTTGGCAAATTTTAATCATCGCCTTAGTTGCCAACAACGCATCCCGTCAACCCAAGGTGAAAACCTTACAGGTGTGTGTGGCTGTTTCTGATTTATGCGTTTCACTTCCTTTGATAGTAAACACTTTTATAAGATTAGTGTTTTACGACTTACCTGCTCCTGATGTTATAATTACTTACAGGCATGGCTCTAGAGTTGGCGATGACAACGAGGCACTAGTACTGTATCACTCTATATTTTGATGCTTTGAATGCCAGAATATCCCGTTCTCATTCATGATATATTACATATTAGCTTGGTCACAGTAACTTATCATGTTGAGTGTATTTCTGTTAATTACTGAACATTGAAACAATTTCTTGCATGAAAATGGCTTTTACAAGGCTTTTTATTAGTAGGGGACGGCACAGGAAACGCTCGGCAATTTGCAGCATTTTTATCTACAGCGGTCTCCATAATTACAGACTAGAATCATTGAATTTTAAGATGTTAAAGCAATAGTTTCTAATTGATGATGACTTGTTATTCACTTTTATTCTCTATCGTAAGGAGATGTAGAGTTACTCTTTCCTGGTACTGCCAAAGAATTAATTATATTGTATACTTTATTGTTTTTATGACGTCAATAAATAATATTCGTAATGCAACTTCCATAACATCGTGCTGATATTTTTGATACCGAGAAGTATGATTGATATTCAAGAACATTGGAATAAGCCGCGACCGTAACGATATATTATTATATTGTTGCATTAAAATTAAGTGATATGGTTTGTAAAATTTTCATATATAATCATACTCACAGTTTAATCAGTAGGCCTATAATTTATAATAAATTATCTTCCTTACGGTAAAACAGTTTTGTTTGCAGGGTCTCGATTACCTCTTCATTCACTGCAATGGCACTTGTACAAATCATAGATAGAAACATTTAATTTACTAGCTTGCACTCGGCTCTTCTTTACCGAGGCCGTTAGCATGCAGTATCTACTGTATGAACACTTTGTTTGTTTTGTGATAAAATGAACTACGGGGATTTATGGAGTGCATGGTTATAATTTTTAAAGACACTCCAATTCATACTTCAGGACTCTTTTATTTATACTTAAGTAGTATTGCTTTGAATACAATTTTTCTCAACCAGTTGGGTATGCCAATGTTTATGCTTCATGTTTGAAGTGTTCAATTTGTCATCAAGTGTAAATTGATCAACATAATTTAGCGTTCATAAAGTTTGAAGTTTTGCAAAACATCCACAAAAATGGTAAATATCGCAAAAAGATATACGGTTATTCCTTACTATGGGACATCATCTGCTCATTTATAGGACCTTCAAAGTGACCACCATACTTTTAGGAAAGGCATTAATACTTCCACTAACTGTTTTGTTCCCACTGAATACACAATGTACAGAGGAAATATGTATAATTTATTTTACATTGTACTGTCATAGTCAAAATTGAAAATCAAACCTTTCTGTCATGTGTATATACAATTATTTTTGCCAATAAGAGAAAATATTCAATGTAATTAATTTCTTGCACGTTTCAAAGCATCTACTGTAATTTAAACTGCATCATAAATCAAAATACAAAATGGTCATGTTGAATGATAATTCATGATTTATATTGCATTATGAGAGACAGAGATCTCCTCAAAAGATTAAAGCTGCTCGCTCTCAGATTTTGGTAAAAACAATCGAGCTGTCCCTTACAAGTGACGAATGCCCCCGAAAGAGGTGCCTCACAGTCTGAATGTCATCTCCATGTGCTCAATAAATGTGCTATCAAATAATATTTAAATTATCCTTCCATGCATGACAAAGTAATCATGCATACAGCTATTCCCTTACTTTAAACACCACAGCCTGACCTTGACCTTTGCATAGGGACTTGGGTCTTGCACGCTGACACATCCGCTTGATGTTCTAGATTTCAGTTGTGCTAAGTTATTTTAAAATCCTTCAAAGCATAATAAAGTTATAGTCCGGACACAAATGCGTTATGCAAATATACAGGATTCCATTACCTATAAAGGCTCTAAATGTGACATTGACCTTTGTGGTAGGAATGTGGGTCTTGCACGCGACACGTCGTCTTGATGTGCTAGACATTTGTGCCAAATTATTTTTAAAATCTCTTCAAGGCATGACAAAGTTACACCCGGACACGAATGTGGGCATATATGCATATATACAGGATTCCATTACCTTCAAACTCTAAGTGTGACCTTGACCTTTGAGGTAGGGACGTGGGTTCTCCTTGCACGCGACACGTCGATCTTGATGTGCTGAAACATTTGTGCACATGTTATTTTAAAATCCTTCAATGCATGACAAAGTTACAGTCCGGACACGAATGTTGCATATATGCATATATAGAGGAATCCATTACCTTCAAACTCTAAGTGTGACCTTGACCTTTGGGCTAGGAATTGAGTATTGAACGTGACTACGTCGTCTTGATGTGCTAGACATGTGTGCACTAGTTAGTTTAAAATCCTTCAATTAGCATGACAAAGTTACAGTCCGGTAAACGAATGTGTGCATATAACAGAGGATTCCATGCGAACCTTCATACTCCAAGTGTGACCCTCACTCACATTTGAGGTAGGGATGTGGGTCTTGCACGCGACACGTCGTCTTGATGTAGGCGTAGACATGTGTGCCAAGTTATTTTAAAATCCAGTTCAATGCTTTGATCAGAGTTACAGTCCAGACACGAATTTGTAATGGGGACGCATCCAAACGTTGACGGATGGACAGACAGACGGACAGACAGACGGACAGACGGACGGTGAGATTTTAATATGCCACCCTTCGGGGCATAAAAATAAAAGTTTTTCAAACTGCATGAAAAATAGCATATTTTTGAACATGTAGTCATATAAAAAGGTTCCAGTATAAATTCCTGTCACTTATATCTGTAGATTTGAAATAATACGCTACCAAATAATAAAGCGTTGCAAATTCCAATATAAACGTTTAGTGTAGCGGTGCCGTAAATCGATTGTTGCAAATTCCTGTCTAGATTTTACTTCTATTGTTGATTCTAGCCTTATTTTTATATTAAAGGTCCATTACTAACACCAAATGGAATTTTCTTTTAAATCTGGAATTGTAACAGGAAAATACAGTTTGAAACTGGCTTCTGAAACTTTACAATAGTCATAGAGTATTTCCCTGTTTGAAATACTGCTGCAGGAAAATGAGTGAATGTTTGTGTATTTCCTTAGATTGACCTGGGTGGTCTTTTTGTCCTACTTTCTCTTTATTGAATGTTGTTAACAGTCAGACATATACTTTGCACATGATCGGAAGTAAAGTTCTTCAATTATAATTCAAAATAGGCATGCTTATTTATGTACAAGATATTTACGCCATTCTCTGGCAAGTCTGGAGGATTTGTGAAAAATTACAAAGGATTTTTGAAAACGGGAAAACCTAGGTTGTTCTTGAATAAGGCAAAATATGAGTTATTAATTCTTTTGTATAAAGGTCAAATTTTCAACACAATATGGTCATATTCAATGCAGTATCTTATATAATTTCCTTTTGAGAAGACGCCTTATGATTCCAGATTTAAAAGAAAATTCGATTTGGTCTTAGTAATGGACCTTTAATGTATTATTATGTCATTTTTGAATTTATTTTTTTACAACGGCAACTGAAAATGAGCAGCTTTAAGAAGTGGCTTTGATAGTGATAAAATATATTGATCTTTGTTTGGTTTTCATATACATTTTGGCCTTTTAACAAAATTAGTCAAAACGTAATACATGTATTTATAAGGAGTGTTGTATACAATAGTCAATAAATTTTTCATTCATCTAAGCTCTGTGATTAAATATGAATCAATGAACCAACATTATAACTCTGCCCCGTCGACATACCCACCCACACCCGGCCCGGTTGCATGCTGATGTTCAGCAACCCCTTGAACGACAATAAACAAAGCAACCATTTCAGTTATATCTAGTTTTTTGTTCTGTTTTTATACATCACTCTGATAAGACAAACAACCTGGTTAATTTGCTTTCCTCTCCGCACTTAATATTTCAAGATGTCCATTTTCAAGCGTTGCATCTATCTTATCTGCATATGAGTGTTCGTCATCAAGTTCTACTTCAATATCTTTAGCAGTGTTATAGCATTCCACAATTGCCCATTTCTGCAACGTTGCCTCTCCAAATATACTATACACTATTGTGCTAAACACATTCATGCCAGCCGCAACGTAGAAAACGTTTTGCCATTCATGCCTTTGACCCTATTGGAAAGAATAATAAAATAACTGCCCACACTTGAAGATAATACTACATTTGTAGTATAGTATAGAACGCAACGTAAAAGTTAATGTCCTGCGTAGTTTCATTAAAAGCTGCCTGTAAGTCTTTATAAAAATCATCACAATCAGCTATAGTAAATAACATTGATGTTAGGCTCAATAGTTCTTTAGGTAAAGGTTGTCATAGAGTGAAAGTTAGCTCTGATTAGTGCCGATAACGACAAATATAATAGAAGACTTATACGTTTTGACGATATGAAAAGACCGTCCTCTCTAGCTCAGCTAATAACGGCTGGAAGTACCATCTAAGACCGTTCAAAGTGTTTCTGTAAAACTCGTTTGGAAGAAACAAGAGCAACATGTCCAACAAAAAGTAGTTCGCCTAGTAGAACTTGTTCAATTCTCATTGGATGATACACAAGCTGGGCGTGACTATGCAATCTGGTAAGTTGATGGATACTCACATTTGGTGTTAGCAGCCCTGCTGTCATAGCAGATAAAATAACAGATATCACACCAATAGCATTACCAACTGCAAATGCTGTTCCTGAAAATCTAAATACAATACATTTGTGTAATACAAATCATAAACTACATCTATCCGATTGTCAGAATATTAGTCTTCTCTTTAGTATTATTGAAATAACAAAAAACACAACATTTACGTTTCGTGTTGTAGCGATCGATGTGAGGCCACTTACTATTTGATATTCTTAAACAAATTCATGTCTGCAACCGTTTGTTCAAAACGTTGTGTAGTTTCTTATAAGGTTTCTTCGGTTCTCCACACCATATTAAAACACGGCGTCTAGGATAATCAGAGAATTGTTTTGCGTTGAAAACGTTTGCCCAATAATATATACAGTGTCTCCCTTAATGGGTGTGTGAACCCCAAACAAAAATATGTACATCTGTAAGTACTATATCTTACATTCCAGCAAAGTCAGCATAAGACGGAATGACCCCTCCAAATGTGAAACCAATGAAGATACAGGAGGCGCAGATCAAAATAACAGCGAGGAAACGCATCTCGTAAGTCACCTGACCTACTCCGAGAATACAAACTGCAATACCTCCTAAACCTATGAAATATTATTACAATTGTGACCACATTATTTTATAAAACAATTCCAAATAAAGTTACGTGTTAATGTCCCTTTTTCCAGTGCCCTTTCTAACCATTTCAAAGTACTGTCAGTTAATTAGGAAATGTTTACAAGATAAACAAGAGTTTTCAAGACAACACAGCTTGGAACCTAAAGTCCTAAAATTACTTTATGTCTAGGCAGACATCATTTTTAAGTGTTCATAAAGTTTTCTTAATGATGCCATGCATAGTTTCATACTTACTTTCGCTCTTCATTAATTTATTCTTAATCAAAACTAAAAGAGTAAAAAATGTCTGAACATAGTCATTGTAAGTTTAAAAGTCTATAATACAGTGCAATGATACTGTCTACAAATTGACAAAGAAAAATCATCTTACTTATTGCATTGAAGACCTTGCGTGTGGTTTGTAAAGTGAGCAACTTTTTCTTGACAACAATTGCTGATGATTTGCCAGAAAACATCATGGATACGGTACAAAACACATATGGTACTGCCGAATAAATTCCATTCTATAAAAAGACGAAATTTGGTATTGCGTAAACAGATGCGTAAACAAAAAGACAAATTCGTAAACTGTACAAAGGTGAACCAAAGCACTTTAACGACATCTGATTGGTTAACAAAACACTTTAACGACATCTGATTGGTTAAACAAAACACTCTAACGGCATCTGATTGGTAAACAAAACACTTTAACGACATCTGATTGGTTAACAAAACACTTTAACGACATCTGATTGGTTAACAGCTAATATCAAGAGCATTATTTCTGCCTTTCAGTAATGAAACATATTTAAAATGGTAAGACGAAAAATGTGTTTAGAAAAGGCTACAAAAAATAACTTTACAAAATTTGTTCTCCAGCGTTCAATCGGTTTATATCGATTTTATGACAATGAAACAGAACTTACTTCCATTATGTCGTAGGAATATACTTCTTTGAGAAACAGGGGTACATTGATAATCAACGTATAATAGCTCCAGTTGAAAGAGAAATGAGCAAGAATGGCAGCCCACTCAGGCTTTGAGAGTAAAATAGACTTCCATGGCGTAGGTGGGGCAGATTTCTGTTGACAAAGATACAAAAGCAATGGCAATACGGTAATGCATTCTTATTTATGTAGCTTACAAAACTACAACGGTTTATCAAATAAAATAGATAATATGATAGATTTCGGATTTGGTGACACACACGATTCAAGCTAAATTTAACTAAAATTGGTACAATACCCAGTATACACAAACGTACACTTTTGCAAGTTTCAATAGTAAATCATTTATAGAATCCTTCTTATTCCACCAGAATTACGAGGTTAATGAAATGATGAGATATATTAATATGAATTCTGGATGTGATGAGGCACTATAATACGAGCATTTATTAACCTGTATTTTGATGCAACTGTACATGAATGAAAGGTTAGCTATTGAGCCAAAAAAAAACCTCAAAACTATTTCAAAGCAGCATATTTAAGAGGTTTTTACAGTAAATTAAAAAAAAGTTGTTACCAAAGGAAGGATATTTGTCAGATGCCTTGTCAAGTATTTTAGTTCGGCTTGCGATATCCTTGGGTGTTCAGCCGGAGAACTATGGATCTCATATAACCATAGTAACAAAACCAGAAACATCAATGAACCTTTGTGGGCAGAAAATACAGTAGTCTTAAATAATGATATAAAATTTAAGGTAGATTCAATAGCATAAGATCTATCATCTGGTAAAAATGTATTCTCGATATTTTAAGTTAATTTGAGATTGAAATAATAACTATGTTTTACATATGTGGGAACAAAAATGAATGTTAAAGGATTTTAAATATCACTTAATGTTTACCGTGTACATAGAATGTGGTGGACCATCCAAGGGCACATAGGAAACCGGATGTTAGATAGGCTATCACAATTCCAAGAGGTTGTCCTGAGATGTACAAGCATACATATATCATTGTAAGTATTTTGTACTGTTGCACTACATGTACGAGTAGAACAAATACGCCAGTTACATTTCTACAATAGTATCGGAAGTGTGATTTAAACATTCTCCTTGGTAGTTATCATTGTGTTCCAACAAGCGTACACGCACTTAACTGAACGTTATTGATTTATATGTGGGTGTTAAGTACTACATCTAATTCTGTGTTAAGACTGTTGCAACTATTTAAGCTGGCATTATAATCTCCGTTCTTTTTCATTACAAAGTTGCACAAACAAAAACTAACAAATCTTAAGAAATAAATTATTTACATTAGCTATTAATTTGTCAAATTATACACAACTATGAAAAACAAAACAATTCATTTGATTGGAATGGGAAGTAATTTTGAAAATACATTAACAAGAGATTTACAAATCAATAGATTTTCTTAGCTCTGACTAGATATCATAATGGACAGTAGAGAGGCTCCTTGTGATGGTATCGTCCAGTTCATTGTTATTGAATACACGGCAGGCATAAACAATCCCTAAAATATAAAAGAGAAGAGACTTCAGTAGGATAATGATTTTCATTTCGATAAAAGTTTTTGTGGTATACAGTCCACTAATGGGTAAAAAATTGATGTCGAATTACGTGTAGCTCTTACATTATCAAGACAAGATATCTTGCCGGCGAAATTGACAGTCATTTGTTTAAAAAAACATTTCTAACGTTGCTTTCTGAAAGTGCATGCTATAAGCCTAGCGCAGATTTTCTTTCGTTGAGATTGCAAAAATAAGAAACGCTCTCTGACAGCATTAATTTTGTTTTCGTGAAGAAACAACAAATATACGCCAGCACTGTTTTCCATTAAATTGAACACAATTCTAACATTACTCTATAATTGTATTTGTATGATCTATTTATGAATATCTAATGTTCTATTAGGACTGTAATGTAATGAAATGTAATGTCATGCCTTGATTGCCCATCACCGATTTTGAACAAAGCTTACATCTAAAGACAGCTACCAATACCCTGATAATTTATTGTCCTTTATACAGATCTTTTATATTTTACCACTGAAGTACCATGTAGACTGAATTGATAATGTACTTTCATTGGTCAAGCGTACCCTATGACTTGTAGTCAAATTATTAGTGTTATAATTCTTATAAAAGTTCACTTACCCCAGCAGTTCCAATAAGAATACGAACCACAAAGATAAGGGCCGTGCTTGTCCTAGCAGCTAATGGAGCTAGCAGGGAACATATTCCTGTTATAACTAAAAATACACTGATCACGTGTTTCCCGCCAAAACGATGAGCCAGATAGCCGCCAGGTATCGTAGAAACAAGTGACCCGTAGTAGTATGAAGAAAGGATTAAAGAAATTTGAGCCCTGTCCCAGCCGAATTCCGAAACACCTGCCTGAAATAGAAAAATCATTATCAGAGTTTAATTGTTGGTACCGACGGGTTCTCCTTAAACCAAATACTGACAGGAGAGATAAGTTTGATACAGAAAACGTCCAAAATTTAGAGACGGGGTCGTACCCTTGGGATTGTTAAATATTTTCCAGTAAGCTAATTATAATTATCTTAGAAGTCAATGGTTGTGTATGTTCTATCAATATTAAAATTTTACCGAATAACTTTCCAACAGTTACATGTACATTTTAAATTCCTTCTTAATGAAACGGTTAACTGTTAAGTCAAATCTAACGGATTATCGGTCTCGTTAAAGGTCACGTACGAAATAACCCAATTGTTATGTTTAGATGGGGCGGGCGATCTAACCTGTGGTGTTTGAGATTGTAACTGCAGCTTCACGGATGCCTGCCGAAAGTCCAATGAACGAGGAAGCTAGCAATACTGCTTCATGAAGTGAATCAGATATTGTTTATAAATAGAGAATAAATATTCCACATGTATAAGCAAAACAGAATAAATAGAGATCTACGGAGATTCTTCTTTATATACATTTGATAACAATCGTTAACGTTATTTACCAGATCTGATCTATCCACTGTACTATTCACTGCTGGATTGTTTTCGCTCTGTATTCTAGTCAGTTTCTTTGTATTATGAAAAGCAGAGGCGTTTGCAATGTTAATGTTTTCAGATAATATGTGCAAAGTTTGATTTATGTGTTGAAATTCTATTGATGATAGGTTAACATAACTGTTTTTAGTTTCGACCGTTAAATTTTTCTCTGTTGTTTCAATTGTGTTTACGTTATCGTTTATATCGATGTGAGTGTTAATGGATGCATTCATTGTTATGCGAGTGGCTTGTCTGGAGGTCCCTAGCATGCACACTATAACCATGTTGAGATTCACGCGATGGAGGTAGCTTAGTAGGTTCGTAGTGAATACAAGAAGTCCGAATTTGAATCTGCATGACATCCAAAACCTAGGTGTACCTATAAAGAGAAAAACTAAAATCTATTCACTTATTTCTCATTTCCTTTCCAAAACATTGTATATACATTAAATGTATTGTGGTTTAGCAGAGTACTGAACGAAAAACAGCTTATGCAATGTGATCCCATATTTACCGCACTTGGTAAATTTAAAGCCGGTTAAGAAAATGTAAAATGTTAAATCCTCCCATTATGAAGGATGTAATCTAGATAATTAAACCAACTATACCCTGTTTGTAAACAGAAATAACAACAGCCATGTATCATGCTTGTAATTTTGTGTTTTTGTTGGTGAATCATAATAATATAGAAATTTACCCTCTTCACGGATACTCGTCTTTCTATCTTGGATGAACGGCTCTTGTGTAGATTCTTTTTCTGCCATTACTCCAGTTTGTATCTCTGGCAAACACATTATGTATTAATTATTATACACGCACACACAAATCCTACGATGTCTTTCTGTTAGCTATTTCTTAATCGACTTGCACGTATATAATCAAAGTCTAGTTAATTTAGACTGTAGCACTTTTCATTATTTAGCTTCGGTTCTCAATGAAAATGTTGAGATGCTACTGTATCATTCTACGAGACCTGCAGAAGTGGGATTACAAAAATGTGAACTACTGTGAGTTGTTTTAGAGTCAGTACAAAAGGACACCATGAAAGAAAAATGCAATTAGACACCAAACAAGCAATGATACTAGACCAGGTACATATATTTTGCAATGCGGTGAAATCAGTAATAGTAATATTCTAAGCATTTTATTTGACTGTAAAATATACTTTAAACCTTTACCTTTGGTATGACTTAAATCATGAGCACATAGCACTCATTTAAATATATGTATTTTAATGTAATTCACAAAACATCAACAAGAAGAGCAACAAATATAGCAACTACATATTATGTCAATAAATTGCTCTATAAGGAAAGAAAATAATATATATATACATAACTACATATTGCTAAGAAATCAAAACCGCATAAATCAAACATGTAAAAGGAAAATGTACAAACACGTTCAATTTACTCACGCGTTGTCGATATTCCCAACGGTTTTGCCACTAATTAAACAAATATCACTTATCAGAAGTACAGGAAAGGTCAGAAAAGATAGTGGAATCAAAATTTTCGCAGGTCAAATTGCAACACAATACAATATACATAGAATGTTCATCGTCATAAACTGCACAGTATAGGGATTAATTAAGGATGTATATTATACATTTACTACATTTATAAATAGAAACAGCTTCATTAACATACAGTATGTGCATGTCGTCCCCTAAGCTAGTACAAAATCAATTATGGAATGTATTAAGACTAGGTGTATACAGAATACAAACGAACTTGAAACTATCTATAATGTGTAGGTGCAGTATGCATTAAACAAACGTTTTGTAGGTCAGTAAGTAGAGAAACTTATTATGATAACTTGGTTTATGTCTGCATGATAAACTCCCTCAAAGTGTTCCTGAATGTGCAAATGTTTTGGAGAAGTTTGATACGTACGTGCGGGAAGAGGAGTTCCAAATCAATACAGCTTTATAACGTGAAACGCTTGTTTAAAATAGTTTGCCTTAGGTGTAAGCAATATAAAGAGTCATTTGTGAGTGGATAAACGGAAACCAAGTGGCTATTATTAACAAAATTTAGTAAATCGGTGATATATAAAAGTAGGACAATTGCCTTATTTGCATTTGAACACCAGTAATGCAATATGTCAATTACTGTAGTTCAGATTGTATTTTTGAAATGCTGTCGACGGACGTATGCAATGTTGAGTCAACAACATAAAGGTCTATATTTGTCGTATTAAATCCTAAAGGCATGCCATTTATATAAATCAGAAAAAAAAGAAGGGGACCTAGTATGAACCCTTGTGAACAATAATCTTTTCAGAACATGTATTTTTTAGTTTCAGTATTTGTGTTCTGTTTGATAAATAAGATTTTAATATCTTTAATGATCTATCTGTGAAATGGTAAAGTTTGAGTTTGTGCAATAAAATTTCATGGTCAACCATGTCAAAAGCTTTCCTTAAATCAAGAAAGATAGCACCATTAAAGTTCCCATTGTTGGATAACATTAAGCCATGTTTCGATTAAATATGTTAAAGCAGTATTAGGCAAGAAATTGTTCGTTATGAGAACCCGATTGACTTTTATGTAGGTTATATCTGTTTTATCAAAATATAATTGCATTTGCGAAGCAATAAGACATTCAAATATTTTTGATATTGTATTGAGTACGCATATAGGTCGGTAATTGCCTAAAGAGGTTGGACTTGTTTGTGTAGTCCCTTTATATATAGTATAAACCGAAGCTTCTTTAATTTATCTGGAAAAGTTCCAATAGATATACTATTATTTGACTGATAAATGCGATTGCAGAAGTAATATAATCACAACAATGTCTAAAGGAAGTTTTGGCCTCTAAGCCATCTTAAACCGGTAGGTTTTGACGTATCCAAAGTTTATCAATTATATTCCTTACATCTAAAGGGGTAATATACTCAATATCAAGATGGAAGTGTCGCAATTTCTCATCCAAATATTTTTTCAGTCTTGTGAAATTTGAAGCAACAAGTAAACTAAAGTCAATTAAATTTGCTATGTTAATGAAATAATATTTTAGGGCATTTAGTATATCTGCATCTCCAGTGATGTCATCATCACCAACTGTAAGTCTATCGGGAATCTTAACTTGTTTGTCTTCATTATTTTTTATGTTCCGTATGTTTTTCCAAAGAAATGTCGGCATTCTATTATCGTTTATGGCGTTATTATAATAATATTTCTTACTTTTCCGTATCATAGAAGACAGCCTATTTCTAGTTATCTTGAAATTATCGAAGTCTTTGCTCCTAAAAAGATGGTCTCTAAGATAGATTGTTTGTCTGATATCATTTGTAAACCAGTATGGTTGGCTTGAATGTTTGATTCTTTTTTGTTTGACATGTGTGTGTTTACCTAAAACAGTGTTTATTACACGCCACCTGAAGGTGGCGTGTATATTGGAATGTCCATGGGGTGACGTAACTCCTTTTAGACTGTAAACTGATTTCACAGTGTGTTCTTTTGTAACAAGCGGTCTTTTGATTTGAGATCGCGAACCAGTCTAAATTTTACGTAAATAGCCGATTTTAAACGAATGACTACCAACAGATAGTTGAATATACTTTACGAAACTATCAAGTTTATGGATGTGTCCACTTCTTATTTAAAATGTCTGGGAAGTTTAAAATTCGTTTGTTTACATAAATTTGTACCGCCATTCCGAAACAAACGTCTGTACACGAATTGGTCAATAACGAAGTTATACGCTCTAAAACACAATGCCTCGGTAGCGCAGTGTAATGTATCCCCGCTTTGCACGCGGGAGATCAGAGATCGAAACCTCGCCGGAGTGGAATTAACTTTATTTATATAGTGGGGAACAAATTAATTTATATCTTGTAAATAATTTTTCTTTCGTACATGAATAATATAAATTGAAGCAAATTTATATGTTGGAATTCTAAACTTAGGAAAATAAATAAAAAATTATGATTTCAATGATTTGATAATTCATACAGAGGAAACAATGCCTATAGACTTGACGTACACACATCTTTTTTAGCATTAAACATTAACAAATGGTCAGCCATATACAAAATTAGAGTGCAAAAAGATTAGGTTTGGTTAATCACCATACATTAAATCCAACATTACTACTTATTGCAACCCCCACTACATTTGGTGGCGTTGAAACATTTGACTTGTAATATTATAGAACATATATAGTGCAAGATCAGGGTTTGCTACAGTGTCTACAATATCAAGTTGGGAATAAGCTAGGTCTCTTCTAAAAGGTTCCTCATCAAATTTTTTGAAACATCTATACATTATAAATTGCTATGTTTTTGGCTGTTTTAATTGAAGTAGACCTTGTACAAGATATAGGCAAATGATCACTTATTGCAGGGTTATAAACAGAAACATCGGATACGAGATGACTTGTTGTTGAATAAATGTGATCTATAATAGAGGAACCCGTTTTATGGATTCTTGTGGGTGTTTCGATAAGCTGCGATAGACCATCTTTGCAAGAAACGTGTCCCATCGTTTGTATTTAAATTTATCTATTTTTTCATACAGAAAATAGTTAATATTAAAATCCTCAAGCACGTGTATTTCCTGATCTTGCTGTTTCAATTTGCAAAACTGGTTATCATATTCATCTATCCACGATTGTTTGGCTTCAGGAGGTCTGTATACAAAGTTAATGAGAAAAGGTTTGTTTCTTGTTAAAGTTATTTGAATCCATAGAGATCCCAAGGAGTCAAATTCTAGATCATAACGTCTAGTATACTGAATTTTGTTAGAAACATATACAATTAAACCGCCCCCTTTTTTAAATTCGATCTTTTCTCTCAAAATTAAACCTGGCATTGTAAGTTACTTCTCTATTTACTGCACGTTGTATTTTACATGTTCATGTTAGTTCTTTACCTATTGCATCTATTGAATAGAGAAGTAACTTAAAGAATAAAAAAGTACAGGTTCAGTTAGTAAAGCACTAACATGTAAAACGTCTAGGCGCAGTAGTAGAGAACTAAAGTCTTTAACTTGACAAATCAAAAACGTCTACAGTATGCACAACACATGTTGTCAAAAGCAAACCCATCACAACGATTTTGTGTGTGTATGGTCACCGCGTCGAGTGCTCGGTGTTTTTGTGTGAATTCGGTGATGTCAGACATGGTAAATCGCGGTGTCCAGTCGCGATGGAACGCGTTTTCAGCTTATCTTATTTTTTACTGTTCAATGTATCAGTTTTATTCTATGTCTAGTAAAGGTTTTTAAACCCAGTAACATTTAGAAGTGTGTAACGTTTAATTTGAAATAAATAGAAAAATAATGCCTAAAACTATAGGAACCTTCATCAAAGTTTTATTTCTACAAGATATAGCTTATAATAAATTGATAATCTACCTATTTAGTATATAAGTTGTATTATCATTTCTAAGTCATTATGTAATTTCTTACGTGTTTCAAACAATATTAATAATAATAATAACTAATAATAACTAATCTCTTTTAACTTTTCCGAAGGTAACTCATTACGACATTACAAATATTAAGTGCAGTACATTAATAGGTGATAAATCTTATATACAATTAGGCCTTCTTCAAACAGACCATAAAACAAATTCAAATAAGTATTAAAGCAACACAATATGACATAAGACTATCGTTATATGCATACATATTACATTAAGATATAGAAATAATGACAGACATATAGAAGATTATTTTTCACTTACAATATAAAGTAAGTTGCAAAAAGTATTTACAATTTATCGTCTTAAGCAGAAATGTTGTTTAAGCTATATTTGAACGCTTGACACTTAATAAAAGTCTTATATCAACAGGTATTTGGTTCCAAATTTGCCATACTGCAATAACTAAATGTCTTCTTGAGATAATTTGTGTTAGGTGTTTTGTGTGTGAATCTTTCCTGGATTTTGACCGCGATTCATAGGCTGTATTTGAGAAGTATAATTAGAGCTTTGATATATGAAGGTGTCAAATTATGAAGAGCTTTATAAACTAATATGCCAGTAAAATATTTGCATCTGCTGGAGGATAGAAGGCCATTTAAGGTTATTGAACATCTCAGACGATCGTGTAAATTTGTTGACATTTAGTATAACTCTGGCTGATCGTTTTTGCAGTTTAGTAATTCTATTTACATCGGTCATGTTAGCTCCGTGCCATGTTAAACATCCATAATCAAATGTAGGTGCAATATAGGCGTTGTAAAATAGCTGTTTCATCTCATGGGTAAGGAAATGCTGAATTCTTTTTAAAAGAAATAATTTTGAAACCAGTTTCATGTCACATGGCCTTATGTTTAATTTTATAGTGCTTGTTTCCGTATCCCGCATCTTACAGAATAATGAATTGTTTGCAAAGCAGAACACCTGATGCGTAAAGTTTGCATATTGTCTGGGGCTAGTTTTGTCATGCTTTTCTTTTGATGTAACACTCAGAACAGCTTCCGTCAGTTGTATGCATGGCTATCTTTCCTGAGACGGGCTAATACTTTCTCGTCTGCTGTAAGAAGCTTCCAACTTTCTTACATAATAAATAGGTAAGTAAATTTCTTATATAAAGAGTAATGGCTTAATTGGGGTGCCAACCCTCACTCAGTTCTAACTTAACAGTGTATTTATAATCCGACACCTTAACCATTGAGGCTACCGCCTTATTCAGACTGGCGTTGAGAGTTGAGAGCAAAGCCTTGGGAACGGAACAAACGGCGGAAAATACACTGTGTATACGAATTATTTATAATCAATATATGCTCAATGGCAAAAGAGACGAATCCTTGCTGTTAAATTTCTGGTGAAATTTGAAAATAAGTCACATTGAGCTTTGACATAGGTGAAATGACATAATTATGTCTCTGAACGAATTATTAGATGGTATTGTTATGCAGACTGATATGAAATTAAACATTACTACCTGCCCGGAAAAGCATATGCTGCCATGTTGGTTGTGTTTCTTTTACCGTTTTAATGTATAAAATAATGATTATATGATTTTCAACAAGATAAAAATAAGAAAATTAAATGGAAATGACTAATACAGTCCAACCTGTAAAACAAAGACCACTGACTGGAAGGAGTTAAAACGGCCCTTACTTACAGTTACTGTAGGTTTTTCATTTACAGATGATTCCACTAATGCTGAATTTCACGGGTTATGTCCTGTTATTCTTTAAACATGTAAGTACGGTGCTTTTATTCTGCTTGACTGTACAGTTATATCAAAAGAGGAAAAACACAAAGGCGACTGCACTGGGAAATATGACTACCATGGACATTTAACAACTATAACTTCAACGTTGAGTCACTGACTGCCTGAACATAGGTACTGAAGTTCCATTGCTGTTCCTATATCTATTTCTGCGTTTTCTTTACATAATTTTAAGTTTATTATGCAAATAAAATAATTTAGAAATGGAACGTACAGTGTGTAAGGTATTGAAAAAGAATGTTACTCTTCTGTATTTTCGCAAGACTTTGTATTAATTGAACACGCATAATTTTCATTCTTGTCTAACCGTTGGCTGCGAAATGTGTAGTCAATTTCCGTTGGAGAAGTGCCGGTATAGGAAGCCATCGCCTAGCAACCTACCAAACAATATATTTGATCAGATCATCCTTTCGAAAATCTTACTTGAAAAATACATAAATAGATTTTTCACGGAGATCGTCCGTGTCTTTTAAAAGGTACTCTTTGCATTTAAACTTATTCACTTTTGTTTATATCCCCACCTAATCTATTTCTCATACGAATGGTATTCAAAATGATACCTTGAGGTAGACTCAAGGAACCGGTTTTGCTCCTCGATAAAATCTGTCTTTACCCGAGGTTACTCGACTGTTCCTCGCGTTTCTGAATACCAATCGTTCTTCAGCGTAGGAATAGTGGTGCCCGTTATCCGATTGAGGGTAAGGGAGTTTGAGTACATAAACGTCTCTGAAAATAGCCATAAGTCTTATCAAACATTAATTTGATTTTAAACGAGCGAACGAAAGTTTATTAATTTTTTTTTCACAAAGTAGTTGAGCAATCGCCCCTAATGGCCATTGCCAGACCGATCACCCTTCGTAAGACAGTACGTAGTTATGAGTCAGGTCGGTATTGGGACTCACACCGATGACCCACAATCAGTGAGAGGTTTCATAGTCGGACACCTCAACCACTCGACTACCCGTGGTGGGTTTCAGCATATAAATATTATTTAGGCTGATGATGATAGCAGGTGGTCTTATTGTCAGAAGGTTCTTATCGGGGCTTTGAAGAACGTCACCGAACGGCAGCCTTTTAAAGCTGATGAATTTTTACTAGGAGGCTGTTAAATAGACCACAGTAAATTCCGTATATAACGACTCCCGATATAGCGAAACTCCGGATATAATGAACAAATTTTCTCTGTCCTGAGTTTTTAATTTATTTATTTTATATGAAAATTTTATATGGATATAACAAACTCTGGATATAAGGAACACATTTAAATGGTCCCAAAGAGTTCGTCATGAACGGAGTTAACAGTAAACACCATCATAAAAAACTCCTTTGGACTAGCTAAATTTGTTTTGATTTATTTAATATATCCGATGTATATAATAGCCATATAGCATTTTTGTATTAAATAAAGAATAAACAAATAAGGTCCAGGTATTTCGTTGTATCAGGAGTCGTTAAATACGAAGTTTCCTGTATTTTATGATGGACGAAGAGATGTAGATGTCTCGGATAAACAGCTTGTCTATGAATTACTATTATAATTATATATCATTGTATAACTAGAGAAAAATTGTATGTTTCTTTCCATCTGTTGCTAATTTTTCATTACGCTCTAATTAATGAAAAAATGTTTAAATATATAACCAAGGTCAGTGAAACAAACTATTCCATGTTAACATCATTACCCTAATAAAATATTTGAGACAACAATTTTCGCTGTTTAACCTAACATCAGACTGTTTTATTAAGAGAACTTACGTTTTATGCATATTGTTTTGAATTGGTTTATGACATCGCTACATTCATATAGAAGAAAGAGGTAAGTTACTTAATACATGTATATACAGACTTTTAAAGTTATCATGTTAGTTTATATTGTTTATAGTCATTGTTTTAAGAAAGACTTAAATCATAGCTTCTACATACTAGCTAATATATTAGTAGGTTAAAGTTGATAATTGATGGTGTACATGTTTATAAAAGTTGAAAAATTCTTATTTGAAAAAAGAAAGATAGCAATGACGAAAATTATTAAGTTATTTATGCTTTTCAATAGGATCCAGGCGCATTATGGAGGTTAGTACATTGTCAATGTTATACCATTAAGGTATGCATTTTCTCTTTCAGAGTGTTGAGATATGTAGTTTGCTATGCAAATAAATTCTCCAAGTAAACTTTACAGAGTGTTGGAAGACGAAGAAAAGTATGTGTATTATGTTGAAATCTCAGTGAATCGACAAAATGACCACCCAGGTCTTTTTAACTTTCTTCATAATGCATAGAAAAATAAGTGTACATGTACTGTGATTTTTTTAGAATCTCTACATACCAACTTTCATTTTTTATTAAAAATAACTTATTTCTGTGCTTTTTGAAGTATATTTGAATTTTCACTTTCCTTAGTATTGGACCTTTAAGTCTGATAAAATTGCATCTCTTTTATATCATTCCTAAACAAAATATTTACTTTTGATAAATGTTTTCAACTTTCACATAATTCTCTAAAGTTTCCTGCATATCAAATGTATTCAAGGTATCAACCATTGCTAAATATGCCTAAGAAAACACATGTGAAATATTGAAGTAAATGCTTTTTTGTCATAAAAAACATTTTCACCCTTGGGTAATAAACTAAATAAGCCTAGAGCTTTCTACTAAATCCTAAATGCTGTTGTATATTAGTATATATTACTTGTGATTTTCAAATAAATTAAGGGATTAAACCTCCTGCGGTTTAGAGGGTGGGGGCGGGGGCGTGGGTGTTTCACTTATTATGAAGGAGATTTTGATTGTCTTTAGAAACCTTTCATAGAAATGATACATGCGACCCTTAAAATATACTCTTATACACCCCCTCTCTCTATTCACAGTTTAAAATATATCGGAACCAAATTAGTATTGTCTGACAGCGCTACGCGCTTTCAACGCCAAGCCTATGTAAGAGAACAGAGGCCATAAGTAATTAATTTGAAAAATATTTTCCATTGGTGAGTTCAACTCTTTTCAGGAGAAGATACGAAGACAGTTCTTTTAAAGGGCGACAAGACGATATTTAAATCACCACCTATACGAAAGGTTGCCAGTACAATATTTTTCGTTAAGGACGCGGAGACAGACACTTTGTCTCCTTTTCATGTCTTCGTATGTGTTCGGGAAAAACACATGACATCAAGAACGGGAAGAATCAGAAACCATGTTATAGTAGTGTATTGAGGTAAGTGGAAAGCAACTTTTACATGAACAGGACTAGCTTCGCTTTGACCTTCAAATTAAGTACACAAATTTCTCTCAAAAGTCAGCGACTTTATAGTCTATACGATTACATCATCAATATAAACTGCTTTGTTTTTTGTTGTTGTTGCTTTTATGATATGCTTGATAATCGTATCGTATATTAGGGCTTTATCGTTGGTACCGGTTTTCCATATGACCAACGCCCTCAGAAGAGGGAAGTTATTTTAGGTTTCGGAGGATAGTGCAAGATACAGAAAGCGTCACGATTCCAGAGACACCCCTGGTTCTTATACATGCCAGGTGTATAGCACCCATACATGGGACCTCGGTTTTAGTCTCATCCGAAAGACTGTTCGTAATTTTAGTTGGTAAGCCCCGGGAATCGCACCCGCTACCACGAAATTACAAGTCTTGTGTTCTACCGATTGAGCTATCCGGGCTGACTGCGGATGTGCTTTATTGTATACCTTGTGAGGGAGTGTATGTGCGCGTTTGAGTGTGAGCGCGGGTGTGTATGTGCGCGCATGTGTGTGTGTGAGAGAGAGAGAGGCTTCATTTTGAAGGCCATATGAGGTTTGTTCAGATTTGCTTTGTAACTCTTTATATGTGTTATGTGTTACCTTCACTAAATAAAGATGTTATTATTATTATTATTATTATTATTATTATTATTATTATTATCAACTGTTTTTTTTAAGTTTCAACATGTTTGTATGCACGTGATTCTTGATTTGCAAGATTTTATTTTCATTTTACAACACATGGCGTTAAAAATAATCACAAACGAACTGAGCTATGAACACATGTTCAGTAAAAATAATAATTATTTTTTTACCATCAAGATAAGCTTGCCCATTGTTCGACTTAGATAACATCAATGACGACAGCCGTGTAAACTTATTGTGTACCATGTGTATCATAAAGTAGGTGAATGTACATGACGTCTTTTTTCTTTCTTGGAAAAAGCTGAAAAATAAAACTGCGGTCGGTATGAATTATTTTTGTTACCAGGTTTTTAAGGGACAAACCAACAAAAAATAACTGCAGTATAATAGTATGGACGCGTAAGCTGTCTTATAACGACAACTTTATGTTTGTTATGTACATTCTGCATTTTCTTGACAACATGTAGACTCTTTATTATCCTATGTCCATTCTTTATTGTATGTTATGTAGTCTTTATAATACAATTATAGATTCATGTTTTTAACAGGTCCGAAAACTATTTATTGACCTCAACATTAGTCTAAAATTATTATATCGTATACCTCATAAAAACTAGTGAAATATGCGAAGTGACGTCTTCAAATACGCGCAGGTCTACACGTTATTTTCAAGGTGCGGACCCGGCACGTGATCGCTATCGGCCAATCAGGTCAAGTATTTATCATAGGTATACGATATTTACGTACTTATTTGGCAGCAGACCCGGCACGTGATTGCTATCGGGCAATCAGGATTAGGTATTTAACATAGGTATACGATATTTTTTTTATTATGTGATGTAAATTATTAAAGTCCCAGGATCACGTTTACAAGTAGCTCTCATTTTATCAAGAAAGATGTCTTACTGACAGAAATGATCCTTATTGTAACATTTGTACCAAAAACATTCCTACCTTTGTTTTTTAAATTGATAAATACATATTAGAAACATAGCGCAGTATTTTTTCAATGATATTGCAAAAAATAAGAAAGGCTTTCTGGCAACTCGTTTTCTTGGTGAACCAACTGGAATATAACTGATAGGCATATCTCAACATTGTTTTAGAGTGAATAATACATACAAAAAATGTAGTTCTATCATAATCCTATCAATAAATTTATGTTACTAAATCAGTAAATTCAAAGTGATCTTGTGACTTTAATTATAGTGTATGTATTAATTATTACGTTATATCGTATACCTATCATAAATACTTAACCCTGATCTTTGATCTCGACTCAATTCATTCTCAGATTACATTAATTCACGAACAAGCGGAACCGTATGTTTTCAGAAATGAGAACTTTGAATTAGCGAAATGATAAATTCGCGAACGAGTGCTCATCAGAAAAAAAACCCCACAAAAATAAAATTCTAGCGAATATAATGATTTCTAGTTAAAAAATAGTTTAAAGTAGATTGCATCGCCCACGTCACGATAAATACTATTTATTGCGGGCCGCGGCGGCCCGCTATATTTAATACGTGGTTGGAGACTTAAGCACTAGATCGAATATATGCGTCTTTCTTCATTGAGCTGAGACGAAAACTGTAGACACAGTCTATTTTTTGGAAATGCATTATTGAGTTGTCATTCGTTTCATAGAGAAAAGCGTGTTTCACGTTTCAGGCGCCATCTACGCTGAGAAAAATGGAAATATGATTTCTCTTTCCACTTATACAGCATTGACATTTAAGTATCGAAGCACATTCGACTGAATAATCTTCGATTGCCTTTTTAATTATATACAATATTATATAAGCTTATTATTTCCTACTTTATTGTAGTTTGTCACCGTGGTGTAAATGGTAAAGGCGTCTGCACCTGCATATTTGTCCAACCGTACTTTTACGAATGAATTTGAATCCTAAACAAACCCAATTTTTTTTAACTTTCCAAAATATGTACATGTCAGTATTGTTTGTGGGCCCGCAAAGTATCACAGTTTTCTTGTGATTTTACTATGGCGGATGTAAACAAGACATATCCTTACAGACGTTAATGAAATCGTATTCCGCCAAAGAAAATATAGTCTTCTACCCTGTGCAATAACCTATATATACACATAGAGACACTCAAGTGGAACATCGTTTCGCCTTTTCCATAAAAAAATGAATCACGTTGCGTTGGACTCAGAATTATTAAAATCTGCAACCGAGTTTCATGCAGTCTATTTATAAAAAAGCATTGTCACCTTGGGACAACGATCTATCTTGAATTCGGCATTTGGTGTACTTTTATCCACTTTTCAAAACAGCTCATAATCCCCGAAACCGGTGGAAATCTTTTGAACAGTGTAAAATTAGAAATTTTGTCTACAGAAATAAATCGAACGCGCTATACTGTTACTGGGAACTAATAACGAAAACTCTGAAACAAATACCGCCAAATGCCTCTACTTTAAAAGTAAACACCTGGCCCAATGGAAAAAAAATCTTCGATTCTGCCGCGGTGAAATTGAAAACTACTTTAATTGGACCAAAATGGAGGACAAAGGTGATTTTAGATAGCTAACGCCAAGGGAATATGGTCAGATTCTGCTTTAAAACCGCTGAAGACTCGAACTAATAAAATGAATTACTCACATGGATCTGTTTACAAGCCATCTTCATTTTTTGTCTGTTTCTAACGATTTGTCGTCATTGAGTATATGTTCCAAATAGTTTTTTTTTCTTTTTTTTTAGGATTATCCTAGTAAGTGTACTGGTGATTTGCACAGCTTTGGTAACGGGCATATATTGGCTTCGTCTCCCATTTTATACAAACAACTTCAACACGAAAATAGACTTCTTCAGAAACAAAACAAATGTAGACCAATATGTGGAACAGACTGTGGTAAACAATTTAAACGTCTTCACACCAGCGATTCAAAAAAATGACCCAAAAGTCTACACATCGGCGAAGCATGAAAGTGATCAAAAGGTCTCCACACCAGCGAAACGTAAAAATAATCTAAAAGTCTACACTCCAGCGAATCATAAAATTGATCAAAAAGTCTACACCCCAGCGATACATACCAAATCTTTCAACAATAGATCTAACCAGCATTTAAATTTGAAGACAAAGAAATTCACTACGGTAACCGATCTTTTTAAAACGGTTTCGCCAGATCCAAACGAACACAAGGATTCGCAAATATTAGACCGGATTAAGAAAGAACCATTAAAAATGCCAAAAATACCAAACAAATCGAAAACAACACATGTGGCCTTCCTCAAAGTTCATAAAGCTGGGTCATCGACTATGCAAAATCTATTTTTCAGATTCGGAGTGAAGCATAACTTAAACATTTTACTTCCAAAAGATTATAATTTTCTTCCTACTAAAAGTTATCAGATGCCAATAGAACCCACTCAGCATTATGACATATTCGCTTGCCATACAATTTACAGTTCTACACTATTCAATAGCCTACTTCCGGCTGATTCGGTGAAGATCGGCATTGTCCGTGAACCAGTTAGTCGAATGATTAGTGCTGCGTATTACTATCGTGACGTCATTTTGTATGACATGTATTTGACCAGAATTCCTCGAGCAGCTTTTATACACAACCTTGTCAGGCACCCAGAAAAATACGAACGTTATTTTTTCTCAGATACACGAAACACCATGGGTAGAGATTTCGGGTTTTCCGACACTATTAAACAATCTGACAGAGAGCAAATTCATCAGTATTTGAATCAGTTAAACTCGGAGTTTCTGTTAGTTTTAACTGTGGAGAGGATGGATGAGTCCCTTGTCCTTATGAGGAGGCTTTTACACTGGTCAATATCTGATATTATATACCTAAAGGTTAACAAACACGGACATTCACCAGTACTGCTCACCGAAGAAGAAAAGGCCAAGTTTAAAAACACGTCTTTTTTGGATTTCGAAATATACGATTTTTTCAAAACCGTTCTTGACAAAAAATTACAATACTCGAGCCGGGAGTTTTGGGAAGAAGTAAAGTATTTCAAACTATGGTTAGGAAAGATCAATGAATTTTGCAAGGCTAACAGCTCGGGAGAAGAAAGAAAGAACACTACTCTAACCATTGTAAAATCGGCGTGGAATGACAGCTTCGATATTTCAGGTCAAGAATGTAAATGGATGAGTATCCCTGAGGTAGCCTTTATAAACAAACTTCGCATTCGCCATAGAGTAAAGCACAATTTAAACAGTTGAAAAGTTTATCAAAGGTAGCATTATCACACAAATTTCACATACATGGAATTACTGGCGACTGAATCAGCAGCATTTTGTCGGTTTGGCTCGCAATTTGCGACACAATACACTTCACTGTGCCCAAACTGTAGTGTGACTAATAGTACCTGAATCGTATACCTGTCATAAATACTTAATCCTGATTGGCCGTTAGCGCCTTCGTGCCGGGTCCGCAAAAGTATGTGTAGACCTGGAAAATGATGTGTGGACCTGCACGAATTTTAAGACGTCATTTCTGTTATATTTTCGCATATTTTCATTACCTTTTATGAGGTATACGATAAACTAGTTTTAGACTAATGTTTCGGTCAATATGTAGTTTTGCGGCCCTGCTAAAAAGTGATATTGACCGTGGACGAAAATATGTAGTTTTGCGAACATGTTAAAAGGTGATATTGACCGAGGACGAAACTAGTTTTGCGGACCTGTTTAAATGTGATAGTCTCGGTCAATTGACCTCAACATTAGTCTATAGTTGTATAATGTATAGACTCTATTATTTATGTGAATCCTTTATTATATCATGTAAAATTCTTATTAATTATATCAAGTTGACAAGTATATTATACAATTATAGACTAATGTTGAGGTCTATATATAGTTTTGCGGACCTGTTAAAAGTGATACATTGTATTGACCGAGGACGAAGTCCGAGGTCTATATCATTTTTCACAGGTCCGCAAAACTATATATTGACCGAAACATTAGTCTAAAATTATTATATCGTATGCTTTATAAAAAGTAGTCAAAATTATGCGAAAATTTAACAGAAATGACGTCTTGAAATCCGTGCAGGTCTACACATCATTTTCCAGGTCTACACATACTTTTGCGGACTCGGCACGTGAGCGCTATCGGCCAATCTGGATTAAGTATTTGTAACAGGTATACGATATTATTTAATGTCATTCTTTTTGAAAAAAGTTTTTGCAGTGATCCTGTTTTATCGTTGTACGTTACTGTTACTGCTTACGTCAAAAATTATACAACATTATCATTCAGAAAAGATACAAATTTTCCACATGTAAATTTTATTGAGATTTCGTAGCAGGCGAAATAAGACATTTAACAGACCGAGCCCTTTTACTTCTGGAGACCCATAATTTGGCGTATCAGCGCGCCTATTTGTTGTTCTGGCGTGCTGGTGTGGCCCATCATGGGGCACCAGAATGACACATTTCAGTGTCGTGTTGTCGTTCTGGTGCATATGAAAATGTCGTATCGACGCTCTTATTTTGTCGTTCCAGTGCGGCGTTGGCGTGGCGCCAGCATGAATGGCCGGCTTAAGAAAGATGGCGATTGAACTTGATCGTCTGCGTGCAAAAAATGAGCGAACTATATCAATGGAAAACATTTTGATTAACTTCCATGAAGATTGGGTGGTATCAATTATGGTCTCTAGAGTGTTGACAATATTATTTGTTGTTTTTAATATGACCTAGTGGCCTAGGTTTTTACCTCACGGGACCCAGTTTCGAACTGTGGCCTCTGCAGTGTTCATAGGGGTTTTCTTTGATTTCACGGTGGTTTCAAATGTGGCCTCTACAGTGTTAAAAATGTTGTTATTTTAATTGGACCTAGTGGTCTAGTTTTTGACCCCACGTGACCCAATTTAGAACCTGACCTACAAGTCTACATGATATAACAAAGAATTCACATAAAATAATAAAGAGACTACATAACGTAAAAATTAAAACACAAAATATAATTAAAAAAGCCACACTTATCATGACAACATGTCTGCATCATATTATAAAGAATACACATAATACAATAAAGAATGGACATCACATAATAAAGAGTCTACACAGTAATATCAAGAATGTACATATAAAAAAGGTGGTCATTATGAGATAGGTTAGGCGTCCCATAGAATAGTTTAACATATTTATTTTGTCTAAAATATTTAGGATTTGGAATAACATTTTCAAGGGTGGATTAAGAGAGTTTACATTTAAGATACTATCAAATGTTGAAGAATTACGGCTGCAAATGTTTTATGATATTATATGAAGGTTCTCTACCCTTGTAACAGTGGTATGTCATTGTAATTATTCGTGGGCTGTTGTAATCTCTCGCTGACGTCGTGGTTTTCGACAATTTATTGCTGTACCATCCAACATAAACGTTATGCGAATATTCAGAAAATTTAACACAGCAGCATTAGTAAAGTGGGTAATTTACTATTTTGTAAGTTTAAAGTATAATTTATATTCTGTACCTTTCTCGCAGAAATTAATATCGACGAGAACGCAATCGCAGAATGACTGAAAACAGCTGGTCACGTGATCATATGTTCTGGTTGCTTGATAAAGCCTCTCAAGTTTAGACAGCCAAATTGAATAAATGTCCAATTCCCATTACATGTACTTGGAAATTATCGCCTGACAGATTGAATAAATGTCCAATTCCCATTACATGTACTTGGAAATTATCGCCTGACAGATTGAATAAATGTCCAATTCCCATTACATGTTCTTGGAAATTATCGCCTGACAGATTGAATAAATGTCCAATTCCCATTACATGTTCTTGGAAATTATCGCCTGACAGATTGAATAAATGTCCAATTCCCATTACATGTCCTTGGAAATTATCGCCTGACAGATTGAATAAATGTCCAATTCCCATTACATGTACTTGGAAATTATCGCCTGACAGATTGAATAAAGTCCAATTCCCATTACATGTACTTGGAAATATCGCCTGACAGATTGAATAAATGTCCTATTCCCATTACATGTACTTGGAAATTATTGCCTGACAGATTGAATAAATGTCCAATCCCATTACAGACTTGGAAATTATCGCCTGACAGATTGAATAAATGTCCAATTCCCATTACATGTACTTGGAAATTATCGCCTGACAGATTGAATAAAGTCCACTTCCAATCATGTACTTAGAAATTATCGCCTGAGAGATTGAATAAAGTCCAACCCATACAGTACTTGGAAATACGCCTGACAGATTGAATAAATGTCCACTTCCGATTACATGACTTGGAAATATCGCCTGACAGATTGAATAAAGTCCACTTCCGATTACATGACTTGGAAATTCTCGCCTGACAGATTGAATAAAGTCCAATCCCATTACATGTACTTTGGGAATTGTCGCCTACAGATTGAATAAATGCCAATTCCCATTACATGTACTTGGAAATTATCGCCTGACAGATTGAATAAATGTCCAATTCCCATTACATGTTCTTGGAAATTATCGCCTGACAGATTGAATAAATGTCCAATTCCCATTACATGTACTTGGAAATTATCGCCTGACAGATTGAATAAATGTCCAATTCCCATTACATGTACTTGGAAATTATCGCCTGACAGATTGAATAAATGTCCACTTCCCATTACATGTACTTGGAAATTATCGCCTGACAAATTGAATAAATGTCCACTTCCCATTACATGTTCTTGGAAATTATCGCCTGACAAATTGAATAAATGTCCAATTCCCATTACATGTACTTGGAAATTATCGCCTGACAAATTTAAATGTCCCCTTGTGGTTGGAGGTTCTCAGATTGTCTTGTATCAAGCATCACCTCGATCTACTTTCATGTGTTACCATTTTTATTACCGCATTACCATGTTACCAGATGGTAAAATCTTCTTTTCTGCCCGTTAACTTATTCGTAATAAGTATGTAATTAAGGACGGGTTTTCTCCCTTGGAATTTGAAATATTACGACATTTTATGAAAGTATGGATTTTGCTCAGTGTAATTATAGTAACGGATATTGTTTTTAGAAAATTATTCCAAAAATAGTAGCCAATGAGATTCAAGGAGTGACGTAATGGCGAGTTGTAAAAGCATGCATCATCGGCTTGCTCTATAACCGTATCTGAGTAAAATGTGTCACACCGTTCATCCCTTTGAATATAGATACTCGCAACCCCTACGGTTGTTATTTATTTGTACCACGTAATGGATTCGTTTTGAAAAAAAACACTTCAACTGTGAGGCCTGTATATCTTCAGTAGACGATATGTCTTCCAAAGAACAAATCGAATACTCACCTGAGGAGAAAACCGCCAATAAAAAATCATTCACCGCGCTATCACTCGTAATATGTGATTGGTCCAAAAAGTAGGTCAAAACCCAGACGAAGAAATGGCTGCCTCCTTGGATGATAAGTCATTTGGATCATTGATACAAGTTAGCCAGTTTTATTTAGAAAAGTAATCCCCATGAAGACATCGTTTCGGTGGCGCCGCATTATATCGTTTATTGTTGAAATTATTTACTTGACGTGTGTTTTGCTATAAATGCATGCGTGCTTATGCCACAGAGTGACACAATTTTATAACCTCGCCAAGCACCTTGTGTTAAACAACTTTGAAGCCTTAACATTTCAAAACTTTGTAATCTAAATGCAATAAAGAATAATACGCGCAACTCGTTGCATATATCCCAAGATGGTGTCAAAATATTATTAAAATGTCCTGACTCTGCGAAATGGTGAGGACAGGTACGTGATAAATGATTTATAATCTGTTAAATCAAACACCGCAGAGTGTTGGTACCGCTTGGTAAATATTTATTCAGATAAGCGGACAAGACATTTCACTGAGAGTGTGTATTATTTAAAGACAAAACTATTTAAGAACCTGTTTGTGTAGATATAGTAGACGAGTTGGCCAAACACTTTATTAGTTAAGAATGTATCGAAGAGGGTTTGCACGGAGATTGACACAGAAACACGTTTTATCGAACGGAGAAATACATTAGTCGTTACGGATTTGGGACGGACTGCAAACATCTGACTTATTATACAGAAAAACCCAAACAACAACAACAACAACAACAGATAAACGACGACAAGTTGATAGGACCAAAGCTTTGTACATCATGGATCCGAAAAGCACTGATCTTTGTTGCATTTAAAGCTGCTCGCTCTCAGATTGTGGTAAAAACCCATATTCTTTGAACTGTTTGAAATTAACCTATTTTATAACGAATCGTCAAAGAAAAAGGTTTCGGTATAAATTATTGTAATTTAAAAGTATTTCTGTGTTTTTGAAATTCCAATATAAACATACGGTATAAACATTACAACATTTTAGATTTTCTCAATTACATTTTATTAGCCAACTTTTATCTTTATGTTTTAGAAATCCTTTTGGAAATTTTTTTTTCCCGAACTATGAACGAACATAAATTATATTTATGCGTATACCGAAAGAAATCTTCGAAAACCTCCAACCTCAAAATGTACAAATGCAATTCCAGCATTAAAGACAATACGCATCTTTCTTGCAGACGATAAGTGTTTTATAGTTGAACAGCAATAATTGATGCGTGACTTGCACGTTTACCTCGGCCTTTATCGTTGTATTCAAGTCTGCTTTAATTGTAAATGGCTCATTTAAGGTTCGTGAACTATACTTTAAATGCTAACCGTGCATAGTTACATGGACTGTAAATTACATTTTAAAAGACTTGTTAAGATAATGTCGTAAATTAGGTCGTACCAAGCGTACCACTCATCTAATCACGTGGAGTATGACTAAATTTCAATATAACTCCTCAAGTGGTATACTTAACACGATTCTGTTATCAAAGTATGACACAGGTAAAGTGGAAGAAATAGTTCCCATTAAAATTTTCTGATTTATTGAAAACGCAGTTTATTTTTAATATTATATTTCTATGATTGAAAAAAAAAAGTTAAATGTAAATAAATAGCTTGATCACATTTTTCAAAAAAACATTTTCACAGGTATTAAAAATATTAAGCAGCATACTTGACTTAAAGGTTGTAAAGCAAAACAATATGAATCTTAAAAAAAAAAAAAAAAAAAAAAAAAAACAACAACAACAACAACTTGAACATATTAGCAGACAGTTAGATAGACTGGCCGGCCAATCATCCGACGTCAAATTGACTACCGGACGGAAAGACGTACGTACGGCCTTGTACAAAAAAGTTAACGAAGCAGAATTACATTTCCTGGCGAAATTCGTCTTCAAATGCCAGCTGTTAAAAGAAACCTTTTAAATAATTTGTTCCGTGATGGATTATTTAACATATTACGTAAACTGCAAACATTTTAACGTCAGTAGTTAGGATATTTTTGGTGCCAAAAAATCGAAAAAGAGATTTTAAAAATCCTTTCTTTTACATTATGACAGACCTGTCAAGCAGTGGACAAACCGCAAACAGCACTTTTTTAGAAGAGCGTTGTAAAATACGTTGGAGCGCTGATGCAAAAGTAGTTCAAAAGGCCAGTGTCACTTAAAATTATCTTCGCTCATTCAGTAATACATGTATAAGACAAAGTTAATAACATAATAAAGATATACATTTGTATATAAAATTGATGTTATTTTGTATTTTTTACAAATAGATCAGAGTCTTGTCCTCACATGAAAAAAAATCAGTGTTTCTCCCCAATTTATAACTGTCAAATATTAGCCCTTTGATGGAGATATACGACCTTACCAGGTACAAATGTGTGTGACAAATACCTTTTGATGCAATGCGACAGATTTATGAAATCTGTTTTCTATTATTTATTAATGTGAATACGTGAGTTACGAAAGAAAGGCGGGTTATGTGCGCTTTTTGGTAAAAGTACTGTGTTCAAAGTAGCAAATAAACGGAAAGCTTAAAAGCGTGCATGTGTAACAAGTAAGTTAAAGTATAATTGAAATTTCCTTTTTTTCCCATGCAGTTTTTTTACAATTTCGTTTCAGTGTCTTGTCAAAAAACTGCAAAAAGCATTGTGAATGCATGTTATCTTGTTACTTTTTTTCAAACGAGGAAAGATATACTTTTGTTTCAAATACATGTTAAGATATTCGTTTAACTGACAGCACAGACATTCATTGCATTCACATTTTATATAAAAGTGCAATATGTAACTGAACCCAAAAAATGAGACTTGGTGCATTTCAACGCACAGTTCTGAAATAAATCACGCGTTTTAAGCTGGTCAAGAAAATAAAATTGCTTAAAGATATATTGAAAAGATTCAGAAATTGTTATCTGTGTATTTTGTATAAAACTGGATTTCGTCTTAGGTTTCCATTTTTGAATCGTACCTGGTCAAAATTTGCACATGTAGCAGGTGTATCATGCAGCATGGAACTGATAAGCCATACTGAGATAATAGAAAGCAAAGCCACACCAGTCGGTTAGTAATTCGGGAGGAAAATGCAAATGCAAATATGTTCAAGACCCAGGCGCAGCACTTGCTTTGTTCGTTACAAAGAAAGATATCAGTAGTATCACATTGAAATGTTTTAAATTTTGGGTAAAATTAGTTCACATTTGAGATAGGGTTAGAGTTAATGTGACCATTTTCATTTTATTTTGGGAGTCGCATAGATTTCTTACCGGCTGACTGTTATTTGTGCTGAATGCTACTAAAATCGAAAGAACGCGCTATGAATACTGTATAGGCGAGTATTTTTTTCAATAATTTTGGAAAATTAAGAACGAAAGAAATGATATCGTTTTAGAGTCATTCGAACATAGTTATGTCATTTTTATCATCAATAAATTCATATTTCTCTCTCTATATATATATGAGTAAGTGTAAAATGATCATGGGTCTTTAAAATACTCTTTGGCCAGTTTTTTCCCAAAGCAGCAAAAACCGTTTTAAAGCTGATTCATTTTACTAAAATTAGACGGGAATGAATTAAACTAATTAACAAATTTTAAAGCAGTGTGAAATTCTGTGAAGGTTGTATATTAGTTTGTATATGTGTTTGAAATTAATAATTAAAACGGCGTGGTTCTTTGATTTACGAGGTACTCATCAAGACATAAGTTTGACAATTATACGCGACAAAATGCTTATTATTTCACAAAGTTTAATTAGTGTGCACGAATCCGCAAAGTTTACAAAATAAATTTCAGCTTAATTTCTGACTAAGCATTACTGCATAAGCAAAAACTATCGTGGTGAAAATGATAATACATGTAAAAGATGCCTGGCCTCAGGTCAACAACAGTTGGTTAACAGTGTCTGTAATTTAAGATATTTGGATTATAACGATAACTGCTGAGGAGAACGTGTAAGTCAAGTCTTAGTTACACTTGTTGAACTATATATTTATACCAATTTTAGAGACCGTCGTGCGCCGAAACAACTATGTGCACAGTTCTGTGTGAAAACGGACTTCGAAATGCTTGGTTGAGGAGCAAGTTTCTTAATACTGTAAAACCCTATATAAAGACTCTTGATATAGCGAAATTCCGGATATAAGGAACACATTGTATGACCCCGAATTTTTCCTTCTTTATTTTGTATAAAAGTTCTATATGGATATAACACACTCTGGATATAAGGAACAAATTTAAATGGTCCCGATGAGTTTCGTTACAAAAGGAGTTTATGTAAATAGTTATCCGTGATTTTATCTAAAGAAAACCCCAAAATCATAAACCTATCTGACCACGAAGTAAAATAGTAATCACAGCTTCTCCTTGAGACACATATGTGTCAACTTTGATTGACACATGAAGCTGACATTGTGTTCACAAGCCTTTCCAGTCCCACCTGATGTCTAATTCGAACTGGCCTAGAGCAAAATACAGTAAACTCCGTATATAACGAACTCATTGGGATCATTTAAATATGTTCGTTATATCCGGAGTTTGTTATATCCGTTTAGCGTTTTCATATTAAATAAAAAGGAAATAGAATTGGGTCCTTATATCCGGAATTTCGCTATATCCGGAGTCGTTATATATGGAGTTTGCTGTATGCGGAAATTTTAACGATAGACACATTTTGAACAAATTTAGCGTGGGTCCGTAGTGCTTGCATAGCTCGAAATAATCCTGTGGGGTTTACATGAGTTTCCTTGTGTTAACCATAAGCACAAATTTTCTCCCACGTGAGTCACAAATGAAAATGGACGTGAATTATTGGTAGGACACATTTCTGTCAAATTTTATTGTACATGTAATTACTTGAAAAATGGATGTGCATAACGCCCTCAAGGTAACTGTTGACGGACAACAGACAAACAACAATCACAAATTGGATAGGTTAAAATCTCTTGCGACAAAGGGTCAATTAAGCAAATTGAAATTTGGTGTCATGATGTTGAAGGTAAAAGAAAAGATGTTCGATTTATTTGCATGCTATACATCCAGACTGTGTAAAAAATTACGCCGTGACGAGGGCGGGGATGTTTCCACAAGAAATGCCGATAATACGTGCCATACTTCACTCATGATTTGATAATAATAATAATAATTAGAAAATAAATAAAATTAAAAAATGATAATAATAATTCGTACTGATAATACGTAATAATAATAATTCGTAATAATAATGATAATAATAATAAAACGTAATACTATAATAAAAATAAAAACATTTGTTTTTTTTGTTTATAGAAGGTATATAAAAGGAACATTAATATTCCTTATATATGGCCTTCTCTAACAAATTCCTAAATAATACATTATAGTAGACAGACATATTTTACATTGATCTATGAACAAAAACAGATGTATCACATTTAGACAATCACTCTTTGATATATACATGCATAGCAATCATTCCCGATATACAGTCAAACCTCTCTTTAAAAACAACCATCCTTCGAACAAAGAGCACCAAAATGAAAATAGAAAAATAATTTCCAAATAATAAACTGTAAAAAAAGAAGAAAAAACCTGTCTGCCATGATCGCTGTTAAATTAGTTTCTTTCAGCGAGTGACCTTCGTTTAAAGGTTTGACTGTACATTATCATTGTAAGGATAACATTCAAACTTTACTTTATATAGTAAACACATTCTGTTCTAGTATTCGGTTTTGTAGTTTTGTTTTATTTCATCAATAAATAAATACATGTACTTTTTCAATGATTTTTAAATGATATAAGAGATTGACTGAAACGAATATTAACAGGTATTTTGTTCCAAGTATGTGCACACATATTTGTAAAAGTATATTGCATGTACATGGTGCGTTGCTTTGGTATTTCAATATGGCCGAAGTGCTGGAAAAGTTTAATAAGTTAAGTATATAATCGAGTTCGACCCTTGAAGTCATGTATAACAGTTAACAGTAAACATTGCAAACAAAGATCTTTAAAAAAAGATGGTCGGCGCGATTTTGAATATATGAAAGAGATGAGTAGCTTGATTGCATAGTAAAAATTCCTTTATGCAGTAAGAAGAGGATGAGAAAAAATATTCACCCTGACTGGGACGCGAACCCACGACCCTTCGCTTACAGGACGAATGCTCTCCCGGTCGCTTACATACTTTCTCCTCAATTGTGACCAAGTCCGTGTCGTGACATGTGCATTAAGAAAACAAAGTTAATCCTTGTTTTTCTTATCAAATATGGTACTCGAAATATTTACCATATTCACTGGCCGAGAAGGTTTAATTACTCTACACTCATCATTAACATTAGTTTGAAGGTAACAACATTTTATGTTGATATAACTATTTACGCTCTAAAATTATTAAACTATTCATGAAAGACTGAAAACTCAGGTGTATTTCATTGACCTTTCTAAAGCTGTATTATCCAATCAAAATGTGCCTTACAGAGTAAATTTTCCAATAAAAATGTTATACATTTTACTTGTCATTTCATTGGTGGTTGAAAGGCAACCAACTTCCTTTCAAAGGATGCGCCGAAAAAGACTAATTCTTAATCGCATGTTTGTTGTAGTTATGAATTCAAAACGATACTTTACCATCTTCATGTCGGGGTTATCTAAATTAATACATACATGTACCTCATACATTAAAATATATTTGGATCTTTATACCGACATCATGTTAAAACGACTGTTTAAACGTAACTTCAAGGGTATTTTTATCTTCACTTTCATATTACATCAAAAATATTTTCCATTTGCAGGCTTTTAAAAGAATGTTTACAGGAAAAACGTCCAAACTGACAGTTATTTAATTTATGACAAAATTAGTTAATTAATGCACCACTCCTCGATGTATTATTTAGATGTTTTGTCCTTTTTCTGTTTTTCTAAAGACAAAAAACTAAAACACATTATTTTCTAGGGATGCCCAAATTCTCATTTCTATCATTTATTTTAATAATGACAAAGCTGTTTATTTCGTTCTTAATCGGTGTTAACTACATATTAAGATTAATTTGAAGTTTTACCGTACAATTTTGCTAAAATATAACTTATCCATAACAATGAAATTGCATTATAAGTGATTTATTCTCCTTTTTAACAATTATTTTATAATATGTGCATATATGATACATTATAATTGTATTTTTCTACAGTTAAAGATTGATTATATGAATATTTATTTCTACGCATATGTCATAAACGTGCAACTACAATAACTTTAGGATAATATGACAGTGACATCCGACACATTTATCGTGTAAATACCATGGACATTTTTAATTAAAACCTTCTTTACCCCATGATCTTCCTTCTTTTGTAATGGTTGGAAACTTTTGTGTACACATACATCTCTTACGTCACTGTAATAGTGTCCTAAGTTGTATACCTGTTCCGGCGGTGTTTGGAATTGGCTCCGAAATGTTCAGGTGAAATTATGAAACGGACAATGCGTCAGTGTAAGGAAATACAGGGCTACAATAGCATTTTGTTAGCTTTTAATAACCTAAATTGTATTTAACTTATTTCACATTTTATTTACAGACTCGAGTATATGTTACTTTCATATTGTATTCACTATACCCTAAGTAACTTTTGTCTGGATTTCCGACCAATACTCGGGCTGTGAGAAGGGACTGTCGGATTCGCGATAAAGGTCCGCTGACCGGGTTCGAACTTTTCTGAGCTTGAATCTAATTAACAACATTGACGGAATGAAGCTACCTTGAAAACATATTTAAGTATTAGTGTCGAACATTATATAAAATTAGTTATGAAATATTTAAAATTAAAGTTTAAAAAGTTTAAACCATTCGGCAGAGGATTTCGCGTTTTTGTGAAAACTTTCATCATCTCACTAATTAAAAGTGTTTTCGTTATAAATCAACAACAATCAATGGGGCCCTGTCTCCTGTCAATTGTGAGTTTATTTATCCTGGGCGCCGGTCTAGGACATATGTCCCGGCATCTTGCCAATTCCACGTTAGCCTACTTGGGCTGCGAAGTGGGTACTTGTCAAAGTGTCTTTCGTTGAATCCGAACAATGTTAGATCGCATTCATTCAAAAACATTAGAACGGTAGACCAGGCGGCAGTTTTCTTTCAGACCCAGAGATCGTTCCTTTTCAGGGCCACATCCAATGTCGTTGGTCGGAGCCACACCAAGGACAGGGCAATATGCTAAAGTCTCGTTCCTGGTGCGACCCTGTGCCTGCACCGCGACATGGGGCACGGGAGCAGGGAGCCCTGACTGCACCGTCCAGATTATCATAGGAAAACACGGAACTTTTACAAAATGTACCTCATTTAACGGTGTTGAACTACAGTGCGTTCGAAGTATTTGCGCAAATTGATTTCACTATAACAGGAATTATAAACGTTATTCATGTATACTAGCCACTTTTTGGGGAAAAAACACCACACACACTCTTCATCTTCAGAAATATGAGCTAGTTTGTGTTTTTTCATGTTCTTTTTCGTTGACATATAATTTACTGCAATCTATTTATAGTAACACAAATTAATATCCTACCATTCACATGTACTTAATTTTCCGAATGAAAACATTGACTTTGCTAAAGTTGCTATACATGCATTATTGATATCATAGAGCTCATCCATAATAAGTAACTAGTATGATGGTTATGTAATTAGAATTCTACTCTAAAGGGTAGCTTTGATGTAGCTTGGTATTTTTGGCATTGTTTTTGTTTGATTCCACAATGAGCATAAAATCATCTTTCCCCAACCTTCAAATATAGAGCTTATAAATGATCAAAGTTTAACAACTGAGGCATTTCAATCGATTTAAATAGGACGTGAGTATGCTGATAAGACAAAAAAATGCCCTACTATTGGGTAAAAATGGTATACTAGGGTGTATTATTTTGAAGTTTACGCGTTAAAACTCGGGCGCTACCGGAAGAAATTAGGTTGAAAAATGAAGATAAAACGACATGATAGATGTGTTGCATAACTAAAGTTAAGTCTGCCGCTGGGAAAAAAATCTTTATTTTTTCTTACGTATATGGAGTTAAAGAAAGACATTAGAATATAATTAGACAAAGGCATATTCAGGATTAATATTTGTACACCGAAGGACAACGAAAAGGGAGAGTAAAAAACGCACAAAATAGGAGACAGGTGTGTTCATTCTTCAGGTTTAAGATTTTTTGGCTATATGCAAAAAAAAAAATCAGAAAATTTGTCGTACTACGATTTATTTTTGTTTTCTAATGTAAATTTATTTCATAATTGTTTTCTTAAAATTGGAACTAGTTTTAGTGTACTCAGTTGCAAAAGAAAGTGTGCACGGTTTTGTCTTAATTATCTCTATTTTGGTCAAATATATCGATCTCAAATTTCGAACACTACCTTTATACACAATTTTCTGTCAACTGAATGTGCTATCAATGCAAATGGAACTGAGCATAAATTGCTTTAAATTTTGATCCCAAACATTTAATATATCTGTTAAAAATAATACATAAAATAAAAAAAAAACCTAAATGCCCACTTTCTTTTGCAACTGAGTATTACTAAATTATTTTTTTGCATGCTACTATTAGGACAATGTTTCGGGTAGCTGAAGCAATTTTGGGAAATACTTCTACACTTACATTAATTTAATCTGCTTTTAATTCCAGTGCAGATCATGGCCTTGCAGCCTGATCATGGTATACAATATTCACTGTGTATTCAGTATATTTGCTGCGCGCCTCTTTGAACAGTTGAAATAGCACATGATGGACAATTAAGTCCATTTTTAGAAATTTTAGCCTCTGAAACCAAAGGTTGTGGGTTCGACACTAACTGTGATCACGACCGCATCTCTTTAGAACACACCAGTATAGGCTTTCTGTAAGAGTCGGCGCTGAGAGAGTCCCGATATGCTTTTATTTTTTTCTACAATATCTTGATATAAAGTTTTTTTCCCAATTTACAAGGACTTCATTGACAGTAGAAAACAGGCGCGTTGTGTTTATAATTGTGATATTGTGTGGAATATCTTATAGCCTGCTCGTTCACAATTTCCGGTGAATAATTTTGTTTTGTCCAAAATGATATGATAAAACATTAAATGTTATAGTAAATGCTAAAATCAATCACACCAGTAAAAATCTATGTAATAATTTGAGATTTTTTTTGTTTTTTTTTTTTTTTTTTTTTTTTTTTTTTTTTTTTTTTTTTTTTTTTTTTTTTTTTTTTTTTTTTTTTTTTTTTTTTTTTTTTTTTTTTTTTTTGTTTTTTTTTTTTTTTTTTTTTTTTTTTTTTTTTTTTTTTTTTTTTTTTTTTTTTTTTAAGGGGGGATTTTTTTTCTTTATTTTTTTTTTATGTTTTTTTTTTTTTTTTTTTAAAAAGGGGTGGTTCACGGGGACCAATGAGATCTGTGTTGACCTAGTGTGAGTTTGGTTTCACAGCACTGCTACAAGGAACACTATATACTTGGGGATCTGAAATGCGCTTGTAACACTTTATAATTTAGTAGCGTACTATTTAAAAAATAAAGCAATACTTTAGAGGAGTTTATACTGAAACCTTTTAAGTTGATAATAAGTCCTAAAACATGTTTACTGTATAAGTACTATTTTTGGCGGTGGTTTTATTTTGGCTATATTGGCGGTCACCACCGGTTGCGCCAAATCTAAACGCCGTCAATATTAATCCCAGCAGTTATAAACCACCGCATAATATTTAGCAATTAAATGTGAAACTGTAAAACTTCGAAAGCCTTTTTTAAAATAAGTCTTTAATGGTACACAAAGTGGTATACATTACCCGTGTTTAACTGTTTTATTGCAAACGTGTAAAACATATGCTATGGATTTGCAATTAAAATCATACGCTTCAGTTTTACCTTTATCGCATTTTTACCACAGCTTAGACTTAGTTACTTAGTCGGGCAATGTTAATAACGGTAGTTTACAGTTTGAATTATGTGATAGTAGCTTCCCTTGTTTTGCATTTTATGTAAACTTTAGGTTATTTTTTGGCGACAATTGTGATTTGCGCCAATATAAGACACCGTCAATTCAAAACACTTCAAAAAACGCCTGCCCAATATTTGGCACCGCAGACATTAAACGCCATTATACAGTATTTCAGACAGTTCGAAGAACTTGATTTTTTCACCAAAATTTTGAGAGCGAGCAACTTTAAATTAGACTATTACTCTTTCATATCATCATCTCCACTGAAACAAAAAAACAAAAAAACAAACTAAGCACCGAAAACATGGAACTTAACCGTTCTATAAACATGTATCTTAACAAACTGCTGATCGTGATCACTTGGGGATTTTGAAAGACTTGAAAATATCTAAAATTTGTTCAACCTTCAAAATATATTCAGCATATGTTTGTTTTGGTTGATGAATTAGGATAACAGTCCTAATTTTAAAAGAATTGGTATTTTAAAAACAGTTCGCTTTGCACGCACCTGTCATACAATGTACATGTATGTCTGCTTTGTGTAAACGAGTGCACAAAGTGAAAGAGTAAACATATTAAGGCAAATACCTCAACATTTTCTTTTCGTATTTTCTACATAACCTTTTTACTATATTTCCGATCATTTGGTTTTTTAACAACTGGTAAACAACTTCACAAATTCTCAAAGAAGGTGGAATTCCTCTTTATTTTGTGTACATTTCAGGCGTTAAGATGCAGGGATTTACCATTCAGAGGCTTGGACTGAGGATCAAGAATACTTGGGTGACAGATGGTCTCTCAGAAGTGCTTAGTACATTCATTTTAGCTGTACGTGTAACTTTTTTCACGAATTTCCAATGATTTCGGTATTTTTTTATTGTATACGTCATCTTATCATCATCATATCATCATATTATCATCATCATCATCATCATCATCATCATCATCATCATCATCATCATCATCATCATCATCATCATCATCATCATCATTAACAACAAGCAGCAGCATCATCAGCATCATCAGCATCAGTACCAGCATCATCATCATCATCATCATCATCATTACTTCAACATATCGCCCTCATCATCAATAAAACAACATAAGTCATAAGTTTAAATCTCATATTTTTGATGTATGTCTTTTATTTTTATCTCATAATATTAATGCCCATACACTTATAAAATCTTAATCAAATACCACTGTACACATTGAGCTGTATTTTGAAAATGTGGTATTTGAAATTCTGTTACTGTGTTAGAATCGAAATGATATTCTTTCAAGTGTTGTTAATCGTCTAATAAACAACTGTTTGTTGTTCTGGTGCTCAGTTAAATATTCAGGCTGCGGTGGTTTATAACTGCGTATAAGATTAGACGATAAACAATGCTTAAGGCTTAAGCCAATATTATATTTTCAATATCACGCAACATCAACTACTTATTATGACATCACGTAAGTGTTTAAGGAAATGATAAGGAGATATAAGTTAAAAGTCACTATAAATGTGCTTCTCCGAACCAGTTTTGTCAATCTCTATCCAGAGTTGTCGGTCCTTTCAGATGCAAAAGTGTCATATCAGTTTTACATCATCACACCGGTAAGCCCGTTTGCCGCTCCAGCTCTGTCCAGCCGATCCCGTTCTATCGGGTTTACCGGTGTGATCATAACTGTAGACAGTTACTGGAATTTCAGAATTTAGCATACGTCTGTTTAGACTTGTGACTTGGGGTTTATCTCTTCTTATAAGACTGTAAGCGTAAATTCGACAATTATGACGCTGGACACAAAACTGGTTTATCATTATGTTAAAATGTCACTTAGGGGCTACGTGTACGGACCCAGGGCCGACCAACACCTATGAGCAGGAGCAACTATAAATACTTGCTTGTAACATCAAAGCCGAGCTACAAACTTCACTAGTGTACATGCAAATTGAAAAAGGAAATCGGTCAATAAATTTGGCTTTGTTTACCTTCGGTACCGAACTAAGCCATATGACCGAGCGTGATTTAATATAATTACAGATCCTTTTCTTTATTACTTCTATAAAATCAATGCCACGTTTGTAGATGTTAAAAGTATAATCAGCCCCGATTTCCCCAAAAAGGGAAGGGTCGGTCTGTTTACGGACATATCTTACTTAATGAAAGTAATACCTTCATATAACTTAAAATGTTATGTTGCATTATCACCCTATTGATAACGTCTCTTATATACGCAAAGAAGGATTTGAGCGTGATATATACGGGTCGTACCGATTACAGCCTCTTTAGAAGATGGTGGACCCAATAAGCACAATTACAAACAAAATGAGCGTGATATACTTTACAAAGTAAATCACACTAGTCGTCGGGACTAGTTTTGGCTGTTAAAACTCCCTCCCGTGTAATGTTTACACATTTACGAGTGCGCATGCGTTAATACGCTTGGATTGGTAATAAAGTGTTTGTAGTGTTGTACACAAATCGTAGTAAAAATTGCTACACCTCCGTTATCGTAGCAACGACAACAAAATAAGACAAAGACAAAATTCAAAGTGATTTAATGGTGGAATAAAAAAGAACAGCAAATATTTCATGGAATGCTACGAGATTAACGCTTGAAATCAATGAATTCGTGTTAGCGCAGTAAATAGTTCCCCTTCGAACTATTTTTTTTGTTATAATGATTAACGTGCAAGAAAGGACCAGTGTATCGCTCAAAAGTATAACTTATTTCCTAATTAATGCGCGCGTGTTTGCCTTTTTTTTAAAAATCGTAAACATTTGAAGCGCAGCTGGTTTAATAAATTTATAAATGAAATTAATTGCTACGCGATTTGAAAAAAAGCTTACCTACTATTTTATTGTAATGTGAATTCATGACTATTAGTGTAACCACTCGTTTTCGTTGTAGGTATTACACTAAATCTTTTCCATAGACTTACGTATAACATTTAAGCACGGTCCGCATACCAAAACATTCGTTGAGTAGTTACACCCCAATAAATCTGTAGAACCACCTTAGTCACACCCAAAAAGCCCCTTTTATATACATATAGTGATACTTTATAGCCGAAAATTGCACCAGTAGGACATCACCCCCTCGTCTGTAGGATTTTTGTTTACATTCTGTCAAAAAATTCAATATTTTCAGATAGCCACAGAACACCGTAAAATTAATCAGAAAATTAATAAACTATTTTTTTTGTTATGTTCAACCATTGTACTTTTGATTTTAATTCTAGAAAACTTTAGTGCTACTAATCATTTTAAACCAATCAGAGACCACAGATAGGTCCGCAAGTTCCCTACACAAATTGGCTGGTTCCAAGTCCCACCGATTTAGTGAAGTCATACCTAAAACAGTGGAAAAACCTTTCTGTTCAATAAATACGTATGATATACTTAGCACGTGATCGCTCTCGAAATAGTCTATTCATGGCAGATATATATATTATATAGATATACGATATTAAATCTTTCAGTTGTTCGTGTACGCATCCGGTGCTCAGTACATGTTGACGTACGGAAATGCAAGCTCGGCCGCTGGTAAGGCTCTAGCTTCCGGTGTAGGACTGACTATTGCTGTGTATGCCGGAATGCGGGCGGCAGGTAAAGTGTTTACATATTGTACAATTGTAGTTGTAGCCGACTCCTTTTCACCACAAAGAAGCAAGTTGTTCATTATTACATTACTTCTTTCCGACTTCTTCCTTTTTTATTTTGATCGACTTGCATGGATATCAAAGCTATCTACAAACAGAAATGAATATATGATGAACTGTATGTGAACGTAGTTTTTACTGGTATTGTGGCAACAAAGGTACGCGTCGGGATTATGCGTTCTCAGGATTGGTTCTTGTTTTGTCCTTATCAAAGGAATAAACTCAGACTCAAAAATATACAATATTCTTTGTGTTGGTTTACTGTAAACCGGTTAATATTCGCGGTGATTTGATTTCGTTTTTGTGCGAATTTCCTACATCGCTAATTTTAAAAACCTCGCGAAAGATTCATTTCACATAGATTCACAATCAGAGAATTATCCTTTCGCGAATATAAAACTCGCACATATGTTTGTGTGCTCACAAATCGCGAAATATTCGTCACGCGACAATTACAGAATTTACAGCAATAAAAGAAAATTCAAAAACTAAGCTTGGACTGTACGGTATTAGAAGCCACTTGTTTGCAAAAAAATTAAAATAATTTTAAAACGGCACATTTTTAATGTCCAAGCATTTGGGCTTGTATTAAGGGTGTACATTTTTAAGATAAGTGATATTATCAATCTCTGTTACGATTTTCGCAGACATGCAAATAGACAGTTACACAAAAGAGCAAAACTATGATCAGTTTAGCTTTAATTTAGTGGTGTGAAAGATATTTTATTGCAAGATATAAAGAATGTGAATGTGTTACTTATTTTCTCAGGTGGAAGTGCGAATCCAAATGTTTCTCTGATGTTTTGCCTGCTCGGGAAGATGAAATGGAAGAAGCTGCCGTTATACATTGTATCTGAATTTATCGGCGCCTTTATTGCAGCTGTTGTAACATACTTCGTTTATGAAGGTAATATCAGTACTGTAACATCACTCACCAAAAGCATTTAGTTTATTCTAATTTATTTTAGCTCGATTGTGAAGAAAACGTGTAACTTATCGAGTCACTCTCGAGTCCTCTTCCTGGAAAAACCAGTACTGGTGTCATATGAGGAGGTACGGTCGTGACCCCAGTGGGGCTAGAACCCGCAACCTCCGGATAGAGCGGCAGACACCTTAACCGCTACACCACCGCTCGCCTTTCGTCCATAAATCAGAGAGTGTTAGGTGAACTTTACAGATATATAATGGCATATGCCGAGGAGAAACTGTACGTCAGGTATTATTTACAGTTGTTGAACTGTAGTCAATGTACAGCTATATGCTCTAAAAATAGAATCAGGAAATACCTGTTACCAAGAGATATATTTTTAAAAGATAAACGGCGTTGAGCCGAGTTACCGCAAAAGAACCCCAGTTACCCGAGATTTGCAACTGCAGCCGTCAACTCATACCTAAGTCAACACACACCTGAATTTTCAACTCATACCTTATGAAAACAGCATAGGACTTTCCATCTGTACCTCAATGTTTGTGAAATTAACTAGATTTTTTAATTGATAATACATATTACATGTATTAGCCCTATTTGTGAAAATTATGCCGATATTTTCGTTTTTATTAAATTATGTATTTAAAATTCAAGAAGTATACATAATTAGCAAAATACTTTTAATAGATCATATTCACTATCCAAACCTGCATTAAATATTTAATTCGTTCGGCTCTTCCAAATATGAAGAATGGACGATAATTGCTCTAGAGAGGTCCTTTGAAACAATTTTGGAATAAAATCTCTAGCTGTGCATGGATATTTGCAGACGACGATATAGGTTCAAAAGAACAATCTAATAGTCAATCACCATAGAAGAAAACCTCCAATCTAACATATTCAATGCATTCACCGCGCTATCATTCGTTACATTTGATCAGTGCAAGAAGTAGGCCAAAGCCGAAAATGTGTCTTAGACAATGACGCCGATAAAAGAAAACACATGGGAATAGTCCTTTACATAGCAATAGACGCCATATAAAAATGTAGAACTGTTATAGATATCCAAACTTGACTGCAGTAGAATCAATTTAAGGATCGAATGTGTTCAATATGGTTGGTTATAAGTCTTGTTCAAATATGTATGCAACGTGATTATCATTTTTAAAAACATACTTATCCAAAATTCATGTTTTGTCTACCATTCTTTACAGATCTGATCAATGCATACGAAGGTTCAACCGACCGTATTCATGCTGGAAGAATGAACTCCACAGCCCCGTTGTTTACATCATTTCCTCATCCAAGAATTACAAAAACAACTGGATTCTTCGACATAGTAGGACCTATGCTCTCAGAGTAACTTTTATTTCACTGACAGTGATTCTACGCATTATTTTAGACTGCAATTCAATTATACAATGTCATGTTATGACATACTGTACTGTGAATCGCAGTAATATAAATGCAACGTGATGTGTTCGGACGGCTGGTTGGCATAAAGTACTGTAAAAGTGTGTTGCGTTTTTAGGCTTTATAGCGAACCTTAAACATCACTGTCAAAGAGTTTTTGGAAGCTATTGGCATGCCAGTTAAACAGACGTCTAGTCATGCAGCCAATTTGCACACTGACATATTCACCAAACGGCTACGACTGTTGGTTTAAATTAAATCTTGAAATATCGAATAAAACGCATTGATCAAAGGTCATGACAAAGAATCTAAATAAAGTAACATCGTCTTGTAGATATAAGTTGTTCTAAACCTTATGACCGAAACGAACACACACCAGTTGGTTATAGAAAAAAGTTGTTTTACTTTAAACAAGACAAAATGAATATCAAACGGTTCAAAATACTATTAAGACATTTTAAAAAAAACAATTTATGTACAAAAACATTATTTTCTAAAACAGAATGATGTGGGCAGGTATAAATCATCAACGGCATAATTTAAGACTTTCAGCACAGGTCTAAAGTCAAAATTGAAAACCGACTTAAAGTATCGTCTTTGCGTATTCTTGACAGACAAATGTCATATTTTAGGAAACCTCGATGTATAGTTGTAACGTGATGAGTTGAGGTTAATCCTAATCTTAAACCTGGCCTCATTTTGTTAATGTATTGCTCATCTGTGCTGTCATTGATTTAAAATTTGTTGTAAACGTGTATGCTTCACTCTGAACCAGATTATAAAAGTAGGTCAAGTGGTGTCCTGACATCTTGTACAATGATCAGTTAGAATAACACATACTTCACGTACTGTAATGTTATGATAAATGTGCAGTGACGCATCTAAACAGTGTCTTTCTTTTCTTACAATGACAGACCATGGGAACAGCTCTGCTAACAGGCGCTATAGCGGCTATAACGGACCCTAACAACGCTGGCCCTACTAAAGGGCTTATACCGCTCGTGTTTACACCAATGCTGTATGGTATTGTGATGACGTTTGGAGTGAACACTGGAGCTGCGATTAACACGGCTATAGACTTGTCGGGAAGGACGTTTGCGTACGTGATTGGCTACGGTTCTGAAGTGTTTACGTAAGTTGAGAATCTAATAAGAGGGCTGCAAAATACTTTAATGAATTTTGCTGTGACCATTCTTGTGACCTGTATGTTTTTTTGTTTTAAACCTTTTCGCAGCATGCATAAAAAGTACCATAGAAAACAAACTTCCGTATCCAATTCCCCACATAAAATTGCAAAGAATTGTGCGAGACAACATTGAAGTTGAAATGGTCGTAAAAGAAGAAATGTTTGTACTTGATTGTTCTTGAAAAGAACTTTTACTAGACCCCTATATATATTTCCGTTAGAAACTGTCAAACATGTAACATAAGATTCAGAGACAAAACAGATATTTACAAGTCAGCAACTTTTGTCACTTTTTAACGGAGGAGGAAAAATTGACAATTTTTATAGCATCCGTAGGTGTGCCACGCCCAGTATAGTACTAGTGTTTGTCTCGTGCTTAATCAGAAACGTAGATCCTGGTATTACACAGGAAATATTGTAAATGCTATAAAGGTAGCTCGAAAGTAAATTCCATACAATGTAGAAACGAAGTATCTATAAACAGAAATTAAATTACCTCCCTTTGATAAAATATTATTTGCCCTGTGTTGATTTTCTCTGTAGATTTGCGAACAACTGGTCTTGGATTCCTCCTGTTGCTGGAATTACAGGCTCCGTCATCGGTTCTTTCGTTTATCAATTGATGGTCGGTAACCACTTACCCCGGGAACAAATCTATTCAACGCAAGACAATGACCGGAAGGAAATCCCTGATACAAGAAATGGAAACCCCGTAGATTTAAAAGAATACAAGTCGTCGTTATCAATGGAATCGATTAAAACAGTTTCAACAGTAGTTGATGGCTGACATAGTTCGAAACTGTACATAGCATATGAAAAGTTTGATAGGTGTACATAACAACGTGTAGTTTAACAGAAAAGCTTTATAATAAGGTGTTTCATTGTTTGGAGCGTGGCTGTGGTTCAAATGAAATATTTAAACCTTTACATATCGTGTAGATAGAGATATTCGGGTTTGATTTTGACATATGTTTGTGATCTTTATGAACTGGATAATGTGACGGGAACAGTTTATATGTCCCCATTTTCAGGCGGCCCTGGACGGATACAGGAGCAATTGTGGCATACTTGGAAATTACGTAAAATTCTTGAAACGCACACTCATGTACCAGTTTTCATTGAACTCTAGTGAAGACTGGTTGGTGTATTGTTGTTTATGATGAAATTTACGTGACTGCGCTAACCTGAGGCCTTGTAAAGTTATGACTGTAACTTTGGACTTGTTACGATCGATGACCACATATAGTCAATTTGTTTTTAAAAGGAAATAATTTCTACAGTTAATCACCTTGATTTAAGATTGTTATACCTTTATTGCTGTTTTGATCAAATTTAATGATGCATTTGTACTTTTCATATGAATGTTTTACAAAGTTTATGACCGACAAGGTTTCCACATCATGGACATTTGTCGCTAGTCCCACATTTACTTTTGAATCTAGTGTGTACTTTGACGACTGTATTTGTTCATAGTTTGAGGATATATGTTTTACTCTGTATGTTCTTGTTGTTAAAGAGCACTGTGTTTGATACATTGATCTTGACGTATATTGTACGCAGTCAAATCTCAGTGAATTAAGGTAGCGCCTAAGTTTAGGTGAACTTTGATTTGCAAGAATCTTCAAAGGTTTGTAGTTTTCTTAAATGCAAACTGTTACAATCTGGTCAAGTTTTTGTCCATTTTTTAAACGTACAAAGGCCATGATGGGGCTGTATCGCCATGAGTACCATTGCTCCAGAAAGAAACTAGATCAATAGTTCATGATTACGGTCAACCTGTTGTTCTAATTTTTGACCCAACGAGACTAGTTTTGAACTTTACCTAGAATTCTCTGACTAACTTTCAGCATGGTTGGGTGCAAAATGTGGATTCTAGATTGTTAACAAAATGTTTTTTATGATTTTACCTGTTGGCATATATTTTGACTCAATGTGACCAAGTTTCAATTTTTACCTAAAGCATTCCGACAATCGAAGATTGGGTGCAAAATATGGCGCCTAGTAGTCGTTACAAGGTTTTTCTATGGTTTGACCGGCAGACTGAGGTCTTGAGCACGTAAACACGTTTCGTCCTTGATCATCAAGACAACATTCAGATAAAACTTGAACTTGAGTGTTCACAAAGTAAGTGTTAACAGACAGACATACGACGGACGACAGACTGACGATGGACAACGGGCGATCACAATGGCTCTACTGAGCTAGAAGTTAATAAAAAAAGAGGTTGCTAACTATATCATGAAGAAATGGGACAATACACTCAATAGCTTATCTTACTCATCGTCAAATTTTAAACAGCAAGGGGTAACAACCTTTGCTGAATACTTAATCTGCAATTGTTTCACTATTCCTTGCTTGCAAGAACCATGTCACAGGTTATTAGGGTCTGTTTAAAATTTATTGTATACTCTTACAGTGCATAAGTACTATTACAGAAGATTATACCCCAATCACCAAAGAAAAATGGTAAAAGAAATTGAGACAAACTAATTTTTCAAAAATATTGGACGCACTTTCCTATAAAAGGGAACAATGTATAAAATGCGGTATAAAATGGGTAAAGGGCGTCGGCCCTACCTGTAAGCCTTATTCAGAAATTGAAAACAGGTTAGATACTTGATCACATTTACTGTCCAATACATTTTTGTAGTATTCAGCGTCATCATCACTTTATTTGAGAAATTGCATTATGTCTGTACAATATATATTTACTGTACATTGTAAGAGATATATCACACTTTGAAGATTCGGGCGAATGGAACTTCATATAAACTCAAGCTCTATCACAACAAAATATTTCGAATCGCTTTTAATTTAGTGGTTTTTCATCATGTTTAAAACACCGTTGGTAGGGTCGGTAAAGACTCGAAATAGACACAAGATATCCTCAAGATAACGCAAATATTACATGTAGATCATTCGGATTATGCAAATGTATAATAAATAGTTATTGTTTTGTTGGGATATTCTGTTTGTATTATTGACTTGAACATTTCAACCTAACAGTTTATTCGTCTTGCACGAGGATGCTGTAAAAATGTCAATGGGTTTAATTTCTGACAGGCAACGCTGTATCACTAATTTTTATTGCAAACATACAAAGTATTTCTATTTCACCGAAACAAAGTTTTGTCACCTTTTTATCCAGTTGAGAAACACGGATATAAATTTGTTGGAGACACTGGTATAAAGCGCTTCCAAGAGAATTTCTTGACTTCCCAGAAAACAATTTTTAAGCCTTGGAAATAAAAAGAAGACACATGGACTCGGGTCCGGTGAGTAAGGCTGATGGTTTAAAACATGTACGTTTTTCAGACGCCAAAAAAGCCTCAACACCCTCGCACCTGTGAGAGGTGGCGTTCTCATGAATCTAATAGGTACTTAACCATCCTTTACTTAAACGATCCTTATCATCACACTGTTTTCAATTGTTGCAGCACAGAGTTCTGATAAAATCGTCCAGTCACTTTATGACTAAATGGACATGGCACTTGAACAACTTTCCCGCTAAAACTTAAAAACAAATAGGCCAAAATGGCTGTATATCGCTCACCTCAGAGCATCTTATAAACATATGTGACCAGTGACCAAACTCAACCCTAAACTATATATCATAAACACGAACATTCAGATTAATTTACATGACAATTGGCAACACAGGTAGGACTTCTAGAGTACTAACAAGATTTTCGTCGGAATCGACCTTGTGACCTAGGTTTTAATCCAAGGTAATCCGTTCAAACAGTCAATCTAGAATTCAAGATAGTCATTCTGACCAGTTTTCAATGATGAAAAAATCAACCTCTATTGCTTACAGTGACCTAGTTTTAGACCAAAGATGACCAATATTTGAATTCGACCTATACTTTATGAAGGTATTAACTCTGACTAAGTTTTATAAATATTCAGTCAAAATGCAGGCTCTGTTGCATACACAAGGTTACTTGTGAACCGAAGACAGACAGACATACAGACATACATACAAACAGACGACAAGCAGACAACGGACACCTGGCGGTCACAATAACTCACTTTGAGCAGTTTGAGCTTAGGTGAGCTACAAATTGCGTGCACCATTTTTGATTCACTGACGCATTTTTTTCCATACATGGGCATATTTGATCTCTTCGTTTCAATTGCTTGTTAACTGCTCTTCTATATGGCTAAAACATGTGCTACTATGTTTCGTAACCTGTTATCAAGTTAGAAATAACCATAAAAGTACGGTTTTCGTAATGTTTTTCAGATGTTCTCGGGCACATTTTAGAGCAAATGATGTATCCAGACATCTAGCACAATTTTTTCCCAGGGGCAAATGCTTCTTTAATATGGTTTGCAGCTGCCTTCTGACATGCCTTTACTACTGGCTATACTTTTCACCGACAAGCAGACAGCCTTAACAACAGCGATGTTTGCCTAAGTAATAGTGGTTTAGGTCGTTGACAGACACTTTCCCAGCTTTAAAAGCTTAATTCCACCTAAACACTGAACTGAGGTCCATATCATGTCACACAGTTCATCACATATCTGCTTTGCACTATACCAATTCTAGTGCGGTAGTTTTATTGCCACCAATTTCCTTTTGGTTCATGTTACAAGGTGAATTGTAAAATGGTCAGGGTATATGACTGTATACAATTTTTTTTGTATTTCAGGCTTATATCTCTAGGTCAGCAATTTGCATGAAATAAACAGGTATCGGTAGCTATTGAAATTAGAATTGAGGTGCATGGAAACCTTTTAGAATCTATTCGGAATCCCATTAGTGACATAATCTTTTGTAGTACCTTCGTATAGCTTTCGTAATATAATGAAATGGCCGTATTATGATCTTAAAAATCTGGACATTTCAGTCGATGAATATGGTCAGTAGATAACGACGACAATACATTGATGTGGTTTAGAAAGAATCAGCTTGAAACTCTGCATGATGTATTCGTGTTAAAGATGCAAAGAAAAACAAACGTATTGATATATTGAATATATTTATTTTAATTAGGTTAATTAACATCTAAACTACTGGTTTATTGATCTTAAACTAGCAAAATTTACTCTAAAGATGATATTCTTACATGGTGTATCGACAGTATGCGCTGGTTTCATTAATGCTGATGTTCCTTTATTGCTCTAAACTGACATAATGATCTGTTTTATCCGATCATATTTTACATTTTTCCCCTTTTTTCTCTTCTTTGTAGATTCAATTACTTTGTTAATAAACGGACAAGAGGGCCTAGATGACCCTATACTGCTCAACTGGCTACTATTAGCTATGGTACACAGTGGCATCAATTATAGGGTCAGTTTTAACCTGGATATCATGATTTCAACATACTTGGTAGAGGTCTACATGGCAATGTTACATGCCAAATATCTTAGCTCTAGGCCATGTGGTTTTAGAGAAAAAGTGTTTCTATTTAAGCCTACGTGAATTCAAGAGATCCCCAGGCGGGCTCACCTTTGATCCCGGTGTCATGATCTGAACACTGAACAATCTTGGTAGAAGTCCTTTAGACAATGTTACATGCCAGATAACTAAGCTGTAGGTCATGTGGTTTTAACGAAGATATTTTGACAGTTTTTCCTATAAAAGCATAAACATGTAAAATCAATTGACCCAAGGGGCATCGTATGATATAGGTCTACTAGACAGTGTCAAATACCACACATCTAACCTCAATTCGTCGCAGTTTTAAAGAAGAACATTTTAAAGATGTATTCATATTTGTTGGCTTTGCAACCAGAGCTCTGCATGGAATAGACTTTTTAAAACAACTTTGGTACAGTAACGTCCGTGCCAAATTTCATCAACGTTGGCCTTGTGGTTGGAAGGAAATGATGGGAGGACGTACGACGGTCACAATAGCGCCACCTTGCACTATGTGTCAGGTGACCTTATAAAGATGTTAAAGTGGTATTGGGCAATGAAATGATTAGTACAGTGAAACAGACCAAGACTGAGCCAATGATATCTTTCCGATATGCTACATGTACACTTTTTGTCGTCTCACACCATGTTACCAATTTATGAGTTAACTGATTATTATATACATGTATATAACTCATCAATCATATGGAAAATGAATTAATGTTTTTTAGTATTAAAAAGATATAAATGAAATAGTTCTATATAATTGTTCTAGATACTCTAAGTTATCCACTAAAATTATTGAAATCACATCTCCTTGAGTTGAGCCAGGTAAATAACACTGAAAATGATACCTCAATGAGGGCACAGTAAAATGTGCCTGATACCGGTAATTTAAAGAAGCTTCCACTTTGGAAGAAATTTGCTCTTACTTATGTCATAATACTGAAAAGATTTAGAACTAAATATTGAAAGATTAGCAAACTATTACAGTGATATAGAAACAGAAAAAACTATCACATCATAAAACAAATTGCATAGATCTAGTATCTATTTTCTAAAAAAATAAAAGTGATTTTTTTTTTTTGGGTGGGAAAAACAAAAATATGTGTCAAAACGCGTCCTGAAGTAGTACAGTAAAGTTCCGGTATTAAGAGACGTCTCTCGATATTAAGACCAAACATTTCGGAGCCAAATGGCCTAGTATATGGTAAAAAGGTTTAGATAAAAAATACAGTCTCAATATCAAGACCACTTTATTATGGCAGTCCGAATAGTGGTCTTAAATCATGAACTTTACTGTACATGTATTACCAAAATAAATGGGAAGTAGTATAACTAACAATTAAGCTAACTGATCTCATGCAATACTTATTTAATGTACGGTTATACTCATACTGGTTCCTTAATACAAATAATATATATAACAACAACTCGGAAACAAAGAAAATAACGAAAAATACTACACGCTTTTTTAGTCATCATACGAAAGTGTTTCAATAAAAAATAGTGCAAATATATATTATTCTTCATTTAGATTATCTAAAATTCCGGCCGAGCCTGGGATTTCTCCCCAGGTGAACTTGTCAAGACCCACGTATGACTCCCATGCATACTGGTTCCTAACTAAATTTGAAATGTTAGGGAGTTTTGTTTTATTTGGTGCTTGGAACTACTTTGCCTCGTGTTTTTGGTGCTGCAGAAGTAAGAGAATGTTTTGTGAAAATCGCGTAGTCCGAAACCGTAACAGAAAGTTACCCATAAAATGACAGCCAAGAAGTAAATGTACAAATATAACCGTTGACTTATTAAAAAACTAAGTCTTATTTAACAAAAAAGGAAATATACAAAGATTTATAAATTCCGACAAATCATGAGTGTAATTGTACAGGAATATTCCTATCATTCAAAGTTTTCGAAATAGATCCCAATTTGTTCGCCGTTTTATTGATGTATAATTGCATTATAATTTTAACTACAAAATGCTTTAAATAGAACCCAACCTTTTGCGTTAATTAAATTTGAACAAAAATACGTTAGGCAGACGATTGTCACTTCAGCATTAATCTAACAAAATTCATTGTTCTACCATCCCTGTTCATTCACATTTTTATACATCCTTTCTTTATAAATCTCTTACAATACCCCCTGTTCATTTAATTTCTATCACTCTCTTTTCTTTTGCATCTTTTTGTATATTTGTTCCTAGAATATACATATAGTCTTTTTATTAATACAAATTTAAATATTTGGTCAATATATATATGATATGATAAAAAACACCTCTTGTCAAATCGCCTTTCTCTCTGACATCATAATTTCACTCTCTTTTTTTGTATTTTTGTATTTTTTGTTTAATATATTCTTTTGTTGATCATGATCTGGAACATATCTATAAACAACATATCATTATACATAAAAGTCCCTTTACCATCTATCATTTCATTCATACATCATTCTCTTTTCTTCTCTCATGCATAATGCTTTATGTCACAGCCTCAACTTTAGTTCGGTATTGTGTTATAACTCACATTCTTTACATGTTTTAGCTTCCTAATAGTCTTTTTCTATAATGTATATTATCGAAAATCGGTAACGAGTGTTGTTTTGAAAAAAAAATGTAATATAATTCTTTTTGTTCTTCTTGTTAGTGTAAAGTTTCATCCTGTGTCATAAATTTCCGTCATACTGTGAATGAGATACTAAGTTAGTCGATGACCTTGTTTTATTCCGTTGAAGGTTATTATAGATTTACAATTATTCAAGTAATCACTTTTCACAGCGGTTTCGGTCTATTCTACGATATAATACATGTATATGGTTCTGTTTATTTACAGTACATTGTAAAACAAAGTTCCCCTGTATTTCTATCAAGGCCACATGACGTAAGGTCAGTTCCCAATTTGACTGGCTGGTTTAGCTGATTAAAGGTAAAAGCTTAATTTACTATCAGAGTTGCAAATAGAGACCAAGCATAGCAACCACTGATCGGTAAGTCACGATGGCTAGCATTTGAAGTTTTTGGAACTATCACCTGCGTTTTTCGTTGACTATGTCACTATAACCATTTCTGTAAAATAAAGTTTGTTCTGTAGATTATTATAGCCCCAATACAGCCTTCAAATTTGCATATAGTGTCGTCATTATTAATTATAATATTTATTAAAGAGCGGTTGTGGTTGGCAAACATTTTACTACTTTTCCTACCCTGTAGAAATTTTAAATTGATTTTTGAATTAAGAAATCCTAGAGTGAGTTGACCGTTAGTATATGTGTAAGAAAAACTATATCTCGTATTTTTGAGTAAAATATTTTGATATGTTTCAATGTTCGTTTTCGCTCCTAGAAACATTGTGATTTTCAGTATAGTTCGACAATGCCAAAAGTTGTGCAACTTGCGGAAATGTTTCGATTTGTTCCCCTTTGTCACGGATGGTGATTCTACATTCATATCAATACAGAGAACCCCGCTTGTCATGCAAATAAACAGTGCTACAGACAAATATGTGTTATAGAAATGAGGAAATAATTAGAGGATCATACACGGCTGAGCCGGGTCGGGCCGATTATACGTCCCGGCCCGGCTTATTCGTGAATTAACGCCTATAATACATATCTTACGTTTTTAATCAGAATTCTATCATACAATGTGCAAATTAATAGATACTAGAAAAGAAAACTAGCAATGCACAGATCATGTTCATTCAGTGATGATGATTTAAAGTTGGTGTTTTCCTCACTATACGGCCATTCCTTGAATTTTGTATCGTTACGCGTCATCTTTTTCCTAGTGTTGATGATATTTTTACTTTCGAATACCTCGTGTGTATCTTGTTACACTCATAATTTTATATTAATCTTCTATCACTTTGTTTTAAATGATCTCTTTTGATCGCGATTCAATCGATTTCTCAATGGCGGCCATTTTATTTAACATATGTATTATAGTCATATAATATAGAGTATATCAAAACTATTTAGGGAGAAAATTATTCAAATAGTTCCGTGCGTACATAATGTTCCGGATCGCGTTGTTTGCCGTGTCCCCTCCTCCCCAGGGGGTGCTTGTGGTTGCACGTGTCTGACCCTTGCTCTGATTAACTTGAAGTGCAAAAAATATTATTCATATATTTTTGTTAAAAGACAAGTTCTCTCTCCATAATCCCTCACACGCCTCTCCCTTCGTTAGCTGGGTCATTTGACGTTGAAATATTTACACCTGTTTCATGAAACAATGTCGCAATAACAATGATAATAACAACAATCATTGTAAAAACATGGTACAATGTTGCCTTTGTCAACACAAAATGATACAATGCTGGTGACAGAATCTAATGAACCGCAAACATGAAACAAATTTAATGACAGTTGCATATAAAAATTGCAAAACAAAATACATTTTTGGATGTAGACACGTTGTTTTCATACCTTCTTGGATTAAAATAATATCATGTTATCAAATCCTATTAACCTCTACTATTTTGAATTATGTTATGCTGCTGTTATAATTCTAAAAAGAACAAGCCAAAAGACTGTGCAATGTTAGACAGGTAACCGTTTTTACTAGTCAACAGGGTATTTAACATTTAATTTAGTCGTCTGACATGTTCCGTTAAGTACATAAACAAGTTGTCTATTTCAAATTTGGTGCGTCATTGATACATACAAAAAATACATTTAAGTGAATTCAATACACACTCAGTAAAGTTGCGGTAAACAAATAAAACGTAAAAGCATAAGTAAAACCAGAATGGTAAATAACACGTGCAGATGCAGTCATTTTGTATTAGTGCCACCTGCAAGCAAACAAAAATCAATGAAACGTTTGATTTCCATTCGTTCGTTCGTTCGTTCATTCATTCATTATTGGCAAATATGTTGCCTATGACAATACCATAAACATATAATACGAAATATGAAAAATAAAGAAATTTACATTTGAAAAGTTAACACATGCATAAATGTCGATTACTGAGGAAAAAAAATTAATTTACATCCATCTTCTGACAACAGCATTATGATGCATAAATCCGTACATGATATATCTACATACATACATTCAACAACACAAATGTGATGACATAAGATTTACAAATTTAGTTTCTGTAGGAAATCACGTCGTTTTCAGATATTGAGTCAAAAAGAGGATACTGAGAAAGAAAAAAATGATATTCAGACTCAATAACCTTCAAATTGCATAATTAATTGTTCCTATTTCTAACAATTGACAGTCTAGTCTAAAACGAGACGTTTGAATGCGATATCCGTCATTCAATATATAGACAAGTATGTGTCAAAACCAAAGTTATATATATTTTTATAATATTTCAATTGAGGTGATGCATTTACTTTTTCTCTTAGACGTTGCCTAAACACTTAAATAGAACGATTATAATCTAAGAAATATTATTAAAAGTAAGGAGATATAAAATCCTAGATCATTACAATAGAGTGACAGACACTTTTGTTTTTTTTACATTAATGATACAATCATAAGAATTCATGGAAAATAAATTTGTAGTCAGTAAACCTTTTCTAAACATAAACCTGGATGAAAATTGAAGCAATCCATAATAATTTTGCAGATTTTTACTAATGCATAGTCACAATGACAGCTACAAATAAACTTAAAAAACAATAAACACAATATTTTATAGAAATCACCGTGTTCTAGTAAAAGGGACAAACTTTTCAATACATATAACCTATGCAACCCACAAAAAATCATAATAAGAAAAAAATATATCTGAAAAACAATGTATCTTTCTAAACAACGGTTTTATACAACGATGGGTCTTGCATGGTATAGACTATCTGTTTTTAATTTTATATACATCCATGGCATCTCACTATATGTGTGCTACAACTTAACATTTGAAAGATTTCAAAGCTTGTTACTCGTGTTAGTATCATTGTTACCTATGTGTCACATTACCATCACAGTTACTATTAATTATTCTGTTAAAAGGGCTATAGCTGGATATGTACATGTCTCCACCTTTTAAGACTGATTTGTAGATTCTTCAAATGTAACGTGCAGTGGTAGCCTCTGAACCCAGGCCAACATGACCTTTTCAAGGGTATCGCAGTTTTGAAACTGTTTGTCCTTCCTAAATGTATCCCTACTTATAGAGACGACCGTCGCACCGTCTTCTGTAAATACAAAGCAGCATGTTTCAGAAATCACGAGCTTTAAACCGTTTCAATGCTTGACCAATGATTTGCTTTCTTTTGATTGCTACCACAAGAAGTTAGAATCACAATAAAACGGACAGAGGTCAACTTGACAATGTTGCAAGCCAAAATATCTAACCTCTGCATTTGCTGGTTTTTGAGAAGAATATGTTTTAAAGTTTAAATGTTTGTTGCCATAGCAGAAATAATTCAACACCTTTAATAGAGAACCATCATTGGTACATTCATGTGAGGTCCAGTGATTTTGGAGGAAATGTTTAAAACAAAAAGTGCATATTACCAGATTCAAAACTTAAAATCTTATTTGTCAGATAAAGACACAGCGAGACCTACATTGTGAGATCAGTAATGAGACAACATGTGTACAGTATGTAAGCATAATTATTATCCCAAATTGAATACTGATAATACGGAGGCCCCGGCAGAGATTTTATATCGCTACTTGTTGACAGAGATCAATTAGATATAGGAAAGAAATCTAACTGACGACTGACCGATATTTTCAACTTGGAGAATACTTTTATACAATTTATGATATTATAATTTTTTAAATATGCCCCCGAAAGAGATGATTCACAGTTTGTATCATCTCCATGTGCTCAACAATCTGGACACAACTGTATGCACATATACAGGACTCTATTACTGTAAGTGTGACCTTGACCTTTGAGTTAGGGATGTGGGTATTGCACGCGACACGTCATCTTGATGTGCTTAACATTTGTGCCAAGTTATTTAAAAATCAAATCAATGCATGACAAAGTGAAAGTCCGGACACGAATGGGTGCATATATAAAGGATTCAATTACTTTCAAACTTTAAGTGTGACATTGACCTTTGAGGTAGGGACGTGGGTCTTAAACGCGACACATTATCTTGATGTGCTGAACATTTGTGCCAAGTTAGTTCAAAATCCTTCAATGCACGACAAAGTTACAGCCCGGATACGGAAAAATGTAAGGGCGGACGCACAGACACTCAAACGAACGGACGGACGGATGGACAGACGGACGAATGGACGTTTCGATTTTTAATGGCAACCTTCGGGGGTATAGTAGCCAAGAATATTTAATAAAGATGCATGAAGGACCAAATAAATATATCAGCTATAATCAACTCCACACTACAAAATAGGGAGGGCCCTCAACATAGACAACACCGGTGTAACTGCACATTTACCACTAGGCATGATACGAAGGAAAAAAGCATTTGTACATGTAATTACATGTGCAAGCTTCTAAACATTTTGTCTTTTCCATTTCACAAACATACTCATTATATTTTTGTATATGCGTTTTCACACTCCCGTGTAAGTTGGACATCTAATTTATGAATTGCCGAGATATTTCAGTTAGTTTCCACATCTATGTTTTATAGCATTGATTACAATGACGGTTTACAAAAAAGCTAAAAAAATTACAAATAAGTAGATCTAAAGAACAATATTGTTCATCTGACTCCATGGAAGTAAAACTTAACTTACTGACGAACTTCTCCCGAAGGTTTTCTTTAATTTGATCCATGTTTAGGAGATATCCAAGTGGTACGCTTTTTGTCATGCCATCTTTTATAGAAGTAAACTCAATTTCAACAATTTCATCTGAGTAGAAGGCGATGTTTTTCCAGGATCTCCCCTGCCAGTCCGGCGTCGGTGCTTTACCCGTCAGGTGATTATTTACATAGTCAAACAAGCTTTGGAGCGAAATGAAATCGCTATCGTTTTCCCAGTATGTCTTGCAGTGTTCACAATTGTCTGAACACTTTTTCCCCTCTGATTTTGCTTTTAGTCCTTGAATGAGGTACTTTGTAAACATGCCGTTATCATCACGACTGCGTGCCCTCTCGTGACTCTCGCATGCATTAATCTGTATAAATTTTTCACATTTTCTATGTTTTATCAGCGGAGGATAGCAGCAATCTAAAAAAATGATGAGTCTCCTTATGTTTCTCATTTCTTCTAACTTCTTCTCAAACTCATCATGGCTCATACGATCTGAGGCGCTTCCAAACTGAAATCGATTATTACCAGATTCATCTTTCTTTTCTCCATGACAGGAGAAATAAATGAGTAAAGTGTCAACTTCTGCTTCCTCACTAAAATACAATAATGCCTCTTCCACTTTTGACACAATTGTTGGTTCTGTTCCACCTCTTGGACTACCAGGGTTTTCTGGTACAACAATGCGGACTTTGTCTTTTCTAAAAAGAAACGTTCGCTTATTAATCGAGAATTTACTTTATTTCCATTAAATATTCTTTGTTAAATTGGTTCACTGCTCTGTCGTGACTAAAATTGTAAATGCCATGTCTAAATATATGTCAAAGACAACATAAAACTTATTATGTGCAATGATGTAACACCGATAAGTGATCCCGGTAGCATGTGCCTGTTCGAACTAGCAAACATCTTCTGTTCTTGCACATCAAATCTAACGCGGTCTCACATGTTTGCATCAAACTTGTAAAACAAAAGATTACATGTAATTACAAAAGAGCAAAAATGACTCTATATCGCTCACCTGGATACTATTGGCTATAATACAATGTCATAAATAGCAGAAAGGGTCAAATTTAACATTGGGGTACATGATTTAAACATTCTTGGAAGATGTCAAATAGACAATGATACATGCCACATATTTGAGATTTCTGAAATATATGTTTTATAAGTTTTTCCTATATAAGGCTATGTAAAATTCTGAGATCTCCGGGCAGAGGGTCATAATTGGAACAATCTAAGTAGGCACTACTAGGCAATGTCACTTGCTAAATATCTAAGCTACAGGCTTTGTGGTATCAGATGTTTTTAAAGTTTTTCCTTAAACATATGCCTGTGTAAAAACAAGTGACCCCCGTTGCGGGGCCTTTTTGACGCGGGGATAATAATTTGAACATTCGTGGGAGAGGTCCATTAGGTTATGCCACATGCAAAATATCTAAGCTCTAGGCCTTGTGGTTTCAGAGAAAATGATGTCTAAATTTATTCCTATATAAGACTATGTAAAACAAATGACCCCCGAGCGGGGTCAGTTTTGACTTAGGGGTAATAATTTGTTCAATCTTTGTAGAGGTTTACTACGTAATGTCACATGCCAAATATTTAGGTTTTAGGCTTTCCTGTTCTTGAAAAGTCGATTTTTTAAGTTTTTACTTTGCGTTGCCATGGCAACCAGAGTTCTGTATTGAATATAATTATTTGAACAACTATGAAAGGGATTTATGCAAGGAACATCCCTGTCAAGTTTCATCATTATTGGCATAATGGTTTCAGATGATATGTCGCTTGAAGTAAAAAGGACGTACGACGGACGCCGAGGCGGAAAGCGATCCTTATAGCTCACTCTGGCATTTTGTGTTAGGTTAGCTAAAACCGCAGTTTATTAGTTAGTAAAATAGTAATTAAACGGATTGAAATGGTTGTGAATTTGGTGAGAATTATACGTAATTCCACATGGGAATGGAAGATGATCTGCATTAAATACTTAATTTTATGTTAGCTGCAACTACATGTATATACCCCCTTAAGGCTAGTGAACAAAATGACGTGCTAATTTCGACTTTCATACGGTTCAATGTCCCTTACTTAAATCGATTTTAAGTAACACGAGATGCAAATTGCAGCAAACATGGAGAAAAAAATCTTTATGACTCAATTGTATATTGGAGACATAGAGCAACCAAAGAGATAACTCACGGTATTCCCATTATCAGTGGTGCTCTAGATGTAATTAATTGATTCATTTCTTGCATGTCCTTTGTAAAGGCCGCAGCTAATTTTTTGTCCTTTTCATCATTACCAGCAACAAGTAATGCACCCCATCGATAACCTAATGAAAATTTAAGATCCATTATCATTTAAACTACAAAAATGCATTCAACTTTTTTTTTTAGCATTTCCTGACATTTTGGGTTTATAAGTACATCCAATAAAAATAAGTAAATGACCTGTAGAATGTGGACAAAACAAAACAAATACACTAAGTCATTAATGCACATGCTAACAAAAGAAATAAAAAGTCATTTGAAATTTGTTTGCATGCATATGTGTAAGAGGGGTACAAACTTACCAACAGACATTGGAATACGTACTTATGATACGAACTTTTAATACTAACAGACCTAAAAGCTGCTCGATCTCAAATTTCGGTGAAAAAAGGTTCATTGAATTGTCTCGAATTGACATAATCTAGAACGAATCATCAAAAATGTTAAGTTCCAGTATAATTTCAGGTAAAACATTTCTGTAGGCCTGCACTACTAAATAATAAAGTGTTGCAAACGCCGTTGCATGTATAACCATAAGGTATATCGGTCAGACCAAACCGACCAATATCTTCAATAGATTTTCAAAATTACTTTCTTGATTTTAACTTACAAATGTTGTTGATTCTAGCATTTTATGTTTCGATTTATCTTTTTGGAGACATTATTTTTAACTATTGGCGAACAGCTCATAAAACTATATCATTTAAACGCAAATCTATCATGTATGACACTCACCTATGTCCGGCTTCAATTCTACACCACAGTAACACGTGACGGGATTGAGGAAACTGTTTTTCTCACAAGAAACGCACAGTTTTATGTTTACTCTACAGTTATCATGCTCTTGCTTCATCGATGATTCTGTGGCTATAAAGAAATAGACTTAAAATGGATTTGAAGCCTGTATGATAAGTAAATTAGATCGTCAATTGCACCTCATGTCGCCTTCTGTCTGCCAAGAAAAATGTTATTCAATGTAATGAAAGAATGGCCTTAATGCTTACCCGATGCTGTTATAAAAGGGTTGTACATAACATTAAAGTGGGTATTGTTCGAAACATGATATAGAAATCTTTAACTACTAACCGAGATCAAAATACACTGAAAGCATTTTTCACCACAATACATTATATCATCTATTACATTATCATGTTTATCCTTACCTATATTATATGGATACAATTTATGACATGCTGATTTGAAAAGTCACATGATCTATGATCCTTTGTCGTGACATTGAACTTGAAACAATATTGCTGCAAAAGGATATGCATTACATCTCCATATGGTGAACATTTGAACTAAATTATAGAAAATCTATCAAGAGGGCTTTTGAAAGGAAAGATAGCCGCATAACATTGGGGCATTGATTGTGATGTTGACCGGAACATGGCAAAGTTAAAACAGCCGTTATGGCTTGCACACCGTCTTTAAACTTTAAACTGTTGATCTAGGTTTGATAAACGTTTTACGTGGGGATAATAATGTATAATACGAAGCCTAAATGTGATCATGATACCATCGGGTCTGCATATTGTCTTTATTCGATAAACATTTTACGCAAATTTCAAAAATATATTTCAAGGCGTTCATTTGATATGGAGCAGACTGTTAAAACTAATGTAATTTAAGTGTAAGCATAAGAGGCTGAAATATGACTCGGGGCATTTTAACTTCATGAAAATCCATCTAGAGGTCAAGGAGATATTTAGCCGAAAATAATAATACCTCTGGCCCTTCAGTGAGAATTTGACATTAATACGACATAATTATAATATGGGATCTGTACGTCATCTAGATAAGATGAACATCTTATCTTACCTGAGTTTAATAAATAGCTTTCAATGCGTTGCGGAGGAATGAGTAGTCACGAGAAAACAATGAGTCAGAGGTATGATAAGCCCTCAACCCAAGTAGACTGAAATAATTATGTTCTGCATGTCGACTTGAGGGTATAAGCATTTAACAATAGTTTTACAAAAAATCCTTCAAGAGGCTAAAGAGATATGGAGCGGACAATAACTACCGAATCAGCCGGCCCACAATATGACACCTATATACCTCCTCACCCTCTGCACATTTTTGTATAGTTATCTTTAGGAAACCATATACAAGGGAAGCAATCTGATTCAATCAATTGTAACCAAATCTTCAACATTATATCGAGTTGAAATAATCAGCTGAGCCAATTTTCAGGAATTTGTGCAAGAAATGCGAACATTAATCGGATGAACAACGTAACAACTACAGTAGTGAGGAAATTGCTACGGGGATAACTACAGCTGTCAATTAAAATGTACATATCAAAAATCTAAAGTGTAATTATGACCGTATTCACAAAATAATACACACTAACACAGTGTGAAAAAAGTAATATCTCCTTTACATGAAGACAATGAAGAAGAAGCAGGTGAAATAATGTCTATTCCAAGGTCTCGGTAAAGATGTACATCTAACAAAGAGATCTATTGCTTGAACATTCTTATAGTCTAATGATATTGGACATATTCATGTGATTAGATTAGTAAGGTAGGATCAAAGGTTCTGCATATCTATGGAATAAACACTTGACTAAAGATTAATGAATATCTTTTCAGGGCTAAAATCAGTCACACCTAGGTCGTTTTGGCGGCGTGAGTGACCTACTTTTTGACCCGGAAATAACTTTTCGTCAGGACATGACACGATCTAATACCTTCTAGCATCGAAGGTGAGTTGCTGCAATGTGCATTCTCTGGAATTAGGGTTGGCACCACACCCTTGTGCTTCGTACCGTGCAGAGGATAAGCAACCTCGGTTAAACTGTGACATGTACTGACTGGAAATTGAAGTCAAATAAAGTTCTCCCTTTTTGGCTCCAAACTGTACTTTAACAGCATCGAGGGAGTGATTCTAGGATCGGATGATTACTTTAGTCAAGTACATGACCCTCTAAACTACATTGTCTAATCTATAACTGATGTAATATAGGAAAAAGGAGGCTAGGTTTGTGTCCCTTGTTTGTTTAGTCGTTCCCTTTAAATTAGGTTCTTAGTGCTTCGACTTCAGACAAGCTGTTGAATGCGAATTGTGTTTTGTCATTTGCTTCAAATGTTACAGTTTAATAAAATTCAATTGTTCAGACACTAAGCAAAACATGTCAGACCATAGCTAAGCTGGTATGTGTATAAATAGCATAATTTTTCTCACATGATAAGCCTGAAGAAATGTAATATGTGCATGCTGCAAAGCGGTTTAATGCCTCCAAATCGCAAGTTACAAATGTTTCAGGTAAGTGACTATTTCAGGGCGATACATAGTCACATCGAATATATATTTCTTAATCATTGTTTGTCATACGCTTTGGATTTGTATTCATTCTTTTGTGTATAGACCTTGCTATTGCTGCTGTGTTTGATGGTTTTAAAGGATTACTTGTACTTATGGAAGTATCTTTAAGTTCCTTCAACTAAGAGTCTGTAAAAGATAAACCTACGTCCTACCTAAACCATTTTCATGTGTATAAACAATGAAAGTCAAAATTTAAATACTCAGTTTACAGAAAAATACTTAAATACACATCTTAAGATATTTCATACTCAGTTCAACTTTATTTCAATTCTATATTAAGCAGTATCGAAATTTTTAAGAACTTACCCTGTTGATTGATTAGGCAGATATGGCACCGTTTGTTATCTTCCGGAATGTCTAGTATATTGCCATTATATTTTGTCAAGATATCCTGAATGTGTAGACACACACATGTAATGACGTAGAAACCAATTATAGTAAATATAACAGGGTTATAAATATAGTAATGCGATCCAGAATGACGGATTTGTGCACCCAAAATGACCCAGCATTAAGTCCTCTTAATCCAGTCAAAGAAGCAACAAATGCAGCATTCAAAAGGCTAGAAGCATTGAATTAAAACTTTGATCCCTAAGTATGGCCTTCACCTTAAATCGGAAAAATTGTAACATTAATTCTGCAAATTAGTTTGAGGATATTAACTATAAAACACAAGGGCCATAGTTCTGACAGTATGTGTGACATCAACAAAATGCTTACTTCATTGGCATCTGCACATCATGCTTCTGATGTAAAAGTTTGAGAGAAGTTGCGTCCGCAAGATTGCGTCTACAGACGGACGGAAAGAAAAATGAACGAACGAACAAGCCGATTCAAGTATATGCTTACCCCCTTCTAACTTCGTTGGAAGGAAGGTTTAACAAGAAGTAATATGCTTACATTTAGGTTTTTGACAACTTCAGTTTTAAAAACCGAAGCATCCCACCTCTCTGCTTGTAAACATCTTTGAGCAATACTATCTAGTTTCTTTTCTTTTGGAGTTGCTTCCTCCAGCCAAACATATTTCTACAAAGAATAGATTATCAAGTATGAAATAATGAAAGTAGTCCCTAAACACTAAGAAACTCCATACCCACAGTAAATCTTTTGAAGGAGCAGGACATAGTGTTTCCCCACACTTAATTGACAGTTCCAGGACCACATTGACAAGTAGCTCTTATTTTACCAAGAAAGATGTCTTACCGACGCAAATGACCTTTAATTGTAACAAAAAAATTCATTACTTTACTTTTAAAACCGATGTACATGTTAAACATATAGAGCATTATTTTTTTCAATGATATTGCAAAAAAGGCTTCCAGGCAACTTTTTTTCGTGAATAAAACGACTTGAATACAAAAGGAATTAATATGTCAACGTTGTTTTAGAGTGGATATAACATGCTTCTATCATTATCCTATCAGAATATATATATTACAATATCAGTTAATTTAAAAAGCTCCTGTGACTTTAAGTTTATTAATCAGGTCCCTTTGGTCAGACTTCCGTTGAAAAAAGATATCTGACTGGACACAAAGCTAATGAAGATACGCACTCTCAGCCCTTACATGAATACAGTCTTTAAAAAGTTGTTAACACACAGCAACTTATAACAAAAATTTTAGGTAGGCATTGCCTCTGGTGAAGTGTAAGGCACTTGCGGGATATTGGTTGAAGTTATCTTACGGGTTAAGATTCAGTTTGAAGTAATGAAAACTAGAAATTCGGAGTTTTAATTCAGTTAAGCGGATAAAGAAAGTGTTAATAAACCGCACTTGTTTTACTGTTTTGTTTTAATTTATGACTCAACAATCGACAGGACAGTTTTGTGTTACATGCATATTTGATAATACGTTTCATGAAATATTTCGACCCTCACATGCTTCAGTAGAGTACACATACAATGTCATATACATTCACTCCTACAAGGAAACTAACTGACCCTTTAATATTTTGGTGCGCTGTAGTATCCAAATAAATTGAAATTCAATATGACCTTATAGGTTTGACAAAGTGACGTTCTCGTCTTGTATCTATTAAATGTGTGAAAATATATCAAAATACGAAAAAGTGAGGCATTTGGTCACTACCTTTTAGACAACTATAATCATATGTGAAAAAAACCATTGTGACAGAGCAATTTCTTTACCAGTGTTAAATGATTGATGGAAATAACCTATCATAATGATCCTGTAAATGATCACTTACTTGTAATTTTGAAAGGATTCTTTCCGATTCCATTCGATCCAAGTAGTCGCCATCATTGTCAGGTTTGAGGCCTGTTAACATCTCACGAATGACTGTAATAATAACACATAATTTTACTCATCCTCTGTTTAATCTATAAACATGACTTAAGACTTTTGAGAGAGTCAATAAAACCATAAAATATAAATAATGATTGTACAACTTACGCTACAAATAAGTTAATTTTTATTACGCCATGTACAATGTATAATTGTAATCTGATGTATCTATAGATACTTTTACAACATAATAACAGAGTACTTTGCTACTCTATACCAAAAACATCACAGCTCTCGGTGGCTTTATTCTTACCTTTCATAAACATTAAGAGTGTGGATGAATAATTCCCGGTGTATTGATACTTTCGAAGAAAGTATATAAGAATAACTTACCTACTCCGTATGCATAATAATCAGAACTCTCAGTGGCATGTGCTTTTCCTTGTCTCATGTCAGGCGTCATATAAGGCAATCTCGCGGATAAATTTTGTGTTGTTTCATCACCCTTCTCTCTTGCCAAACCAAAGTCAATAAGGCGAGCATTGTAGTGATCATCAAGCACAACATTTTTAGAGGCAATGTCCTTGTGCAAAATGGCTTTCCTATACAGAAATTTTCAATTCATTCTTACCTTATAGCGTGCATATATTTTCTGAGTAAATGGCAATTGCATATACGTTTGCAGTTGACTAGCATATGCCTTTTAAAATTAAGCTGTTTTACTCTTGTAACAATATTCAGGCCCGTATTGTATGACAAAATCATTTCGTTGGTATTATTTTCTTTACATTGCTTCAGCAGAATGAAATAACTTTAAATTAAGGAAAATCAACACTTAATGTTCACATTTCTACAATGCTTCAATTGACTTTTCTTTAACGATATTCTAAATCAAGACGACCAAAGTGTAGCTATTTTGGTCAACTGAGTACAACTTTTCAACGATGTCCAGTTTATGAAAACCAAATCATTTTTGAAATTTTCAGGAAAATTTTGCCTTAAGTTTATGTGTTCTAGGCTTTTACCCCAGTCGGTCAAATTTCTATTCAAATACATCTTATGTCTTGTACACATCAATACCACCTTTTGACCATGTTTCATGAAGACAAGATACAAAATTTGACTTGCAATGTGTAAACAAAGTATTTCTATCATTTGCTGTAGTGTCATACGTTTTACTTTCAATGTCCTAACACCTGTACAGAACATTTACATGTAAATAACAAGAGGGTCATAACGACCCTATATCGCTCACCTGTGTATCATTGAATTTTAAAACAAGAGGGCCATGATGACCGTATATCGCTCACCACATTAGGAGAACCAGTCAATGCGACACAATAAACATGTAAGCTCAGGACGTAGCATTGTTAAGAAGTTTTTTTTGATACAAGTCGGATGATACACTCGACTGTTCAGGTTAGGGTGATCTTTTTACCTAAGGGGAACGATTAAGAAAATTGGTAGAGGAACACTATAATTAACATACCAGTGTTAGTTTTAGCACTGACAGCCAAACAGGTAAGAGTTTTATTTATTTCTGTACAAGTATATGTGGAAAATAGCTGTGCCTGTGGCGACCTTGTTTTTTAAAGGTACATCATGTAGATATTGTACAAGAAATTCAATTGTGTCAGTTCAAAATCATTATCTGGTTAAAAAACCATATTTCTACAAGTATAAGAAAACCAGGCAGTAACAGAAGTATTGGGGTTAAAACAAAAAATAGTAAAGTAGTGTTAAATAAATATGCAGTGGTGTTTTTTAATAAACTTTTACAATATACCGATTAACCATTAATTTGCATGAACGGATATGTATTTAATAAATAATTACCCAAACCACTTTCATATACAAACAGTGTATCAGGTGCTTTCCTTTTCTTTGGCATTTTCGTAAAAATTAATTCTCAACGTAGATTGCATATGTCTGCCAAAATTTAAGCGACAAACATCACTAAATACTAGGTTTTGATATCCTACAATGTATATGAAATCAACATGTTCACAAATAAACAAATCAAACTAGGAAATTAATAAATACACATAAATACACAAGGAAATCACCTCTTCACAAAACATGACCCCCTACCTTAAATTGACTATTCCCCGATGGCCTATACCATACCATTTTGGGGCATACAACATAAGGTCATTCGTAAATAAAAAAGCAAAAATCTCATTTAACAGTCTTAACTTATTAAAATATTGCAATACAATGATCAGATAAGGTTAAATATTATACTGGAAAATCACGAGAAAGTGCTTTTAAAATGTAAACCTCATTTGACCAACCTACATAATACAAATGAGCAGTTTTACAAATTTATTTACAAAACAACCTACCATGTTAAGCCAATTTTCAACTCAGCTTCATAATGAATAAAACGTTTGTAGGGAACCACCCAAGGATCATTCACACCAAACATAATAAACTTCCATCTAGGACTTTTTAAGGAGATGTCATTTGAAGTAAAATGTTAACAGACGCATAAATGAATGACAACAGACGACGAACGGCAGGCGATCCTAAAAGTTACCCTGAGATATGCTCAGGTGAGCTACATGTAACAAGAAAGTAGGTCAAAAGGTTAGGCATAGAAATTATGGAAATTACTTAGCATAAGTGCACAAACTGTCTTAATTTTATCTCTCTAGCTTGAAAAACAAAAATTAAGCCAAAGGTCAAAGTCAGCCAATTTTAAGTTGAAATCTGCATAAAAACTACAAATGGTTCAAAGGCTGGAGCTTCAGGAAAGTAGGCCAATGTCAACCAATGTTGAAGTTGAACTCTACATGCAAAACTGTATACATGGTCAACATTCAATTGAAGTAGCTTCAAGAACGGAAAGTAGGGCAGTAGGTCAAGGTCAGCAAATGCCAAATTTGAAATCCGCATGCAAAACTATCCACATAGTTCAGTATTGATTTGTAGGTCAATCGGTAAAGGTTAGCCAATGTCAAAGATGAAATCACATGCAAAAATGTATACATGGTCCAAATACCGTTGATGTTGCTTCAAAAACAGAAAGCAGAGGAGCAGGTGAAAGTTGGCAAAGGTCAAGTTGTGGCAGTGATAAAAACCTTATTGCCTCTCTCTCGCGGACGTGATGACATCTCGATTGAGTGTTCGAGAGCGATTCAATAAGCTTCAAATGTATGGAGGTAAGGAAACGGATAAACTAATAAACTAAATCTCCGTGTAAAACAATCCATATAGTTTAAATGATTCTGCTGTAGTCAAAAGTAAGAAGAAAGGACAATGTCAGCCAATGTCGAAAGATGAAATTGACATGCAAACCTGTACGTGTGGTCCAAATGTTGTTGATGTAACTTCAAAAACAGAAAGCAGATCAATGTCAGCCAATATGAATGTAAAATCATCCATATAGTTAAAATTGCACTGCTGTACCTTAAAAAAACAAGAAAGTAAAGAAATAACCTGGGGGCATCTCACATTGACCTTTGACTCAGTGACCTAAATATCAAAAGAGGTCACCTACTGGTTAAGAACAAACTGTCCACGAAAACTGATATTAAACTGTATATACAATGGCTCTCTAGTTATTGAACATAATAGGTTTAAACTTGTAATCCCATAGGCGTGGTCAATTTCGACTCCATGGCATAATGTGTACAAACTTCGTAGAGTACTACCAGACAATACTATATGATCAGGGCCATGCAGTTTAAAAAGTTTTTTCCTATTACTATATAATACAGACAAACGAGCCCAAGGGAGTGGTCAATTTGGACCTCAGGGTCATAATTTGAACACACTTGGTAGAGAACAATTAAACAATGCTAGATACCAAATATCTAAGCTTTGTGCCTTGCGGTTTAGGAAAGGATTTTCAAATATTTTGTTCTATTTTTAGCTCTGGTGGCAATGCTGTTCAGTCAACAAATCTATGAAAACTCAATGCCAGGATACTGTTGAGCATGTTTTATGAAATTCCATGGAGTGGTTTATGAAATGAAGTCATTTGAAGCAATTGTGGACGATGTTACATACGAGTACGATGGTCCAAACATTAAAAGTTTGCACACTATAATGTTTTCAAGTTCAATTATACATGTATCGAGTAAACATATTTTGATACCTTCTGATAATGTTAAACGATACTTAATGTTAAGAAGTGTTACTACATGTATCAAACATGTAATACCTCGAAATAAGTTGGTTTAATGAAGAAATGAAGATGTTAACATAACGTAATTGAACTTGACTGAGAACCTACGGCCCACTCATTCCACCAGTGTCTAATTGCAATTACTAATATATTTTGCTGTGAATAAGATAAAACACATCAGGCTTTCATGAATTGAACATACAAATAAAAACGAAAGTCAAACATGTATCGAATCTAACAGTTGTAGAAACTACATAGTTGATCATTGGGTAAATAAATTGATAATGAATCGGAAGTGATATGTTATCATAATGATCAAAACAAATACCAACTTTAAACTTAACCTTACCTGACGTCTTTTATGGTTGTATGGATATACTCAATAGCCAATGCAATCTGAAGCAGAATTTTTACCCTTCTAACGTTGTTCATTTTTACATTTTTTCGACTCGAAGCATCATGGTCAAGCTTTAAAGCAGTATTGAGGTCACCGTTTTCGCAGTATGGGGATACGAACCAAATTTCCTGTTTCCTGCGAAGAAATACCAGGTTTTCAATTTTGAAAACCTGGTATAGGTGGATGGGCGGGCGGATGGGCGGATGGGCGGATGGGCGGGCGTCAAACGAAATTGTGTCCGCTCTGTAACTCTTCAACCCTTTGAAAATTTTGATGAAACTCAGACAAATGTTTACCACATCAAGATGACGTGCAGAACGCATGTTCCGTGGGCTCCAAGGTCAAGGTCACAGTGACATTAACATTGAAAATCCTGTCCGCTCTGTAACTCTTCAACCCTTTGAAAATTTTGATGAAACTTCAGACAAATGTTTACCACATCAAGATGACGGCAGAACGCATGTTCCGCATGGCTGGCCCAAGGTCAAGGTCACAGTGACATTAACATTGAAAATCCTGTTTACATGATTTTAACTTGATTTGGAGTCAAAGGTCATATCATCTTTTGGAGGTAATTTAAAAAAATATGATATATTATTTCATGTCTACTTTGTAACTTGTTTTTTTTTTTTTTGTTTTTTTATAATTTTTGCCTGAATTATGGCCCTTTGTCTTTTTTCCACATATGTTATATATAGAAGAATACTGTCACGTGCCCACTTCCTCCAACATTTCTCAAGATATTTAAACCAAACTCTCACACAACTGTTGTCATCAAGTGCCCTCGTGCATATTGTCTGGGTTTTGTTTGGATCAATTTGCCTGAATTAGGCCCTTGCTTTTTTACACATGTAATATATAGAAGAAGACCTTTTTCTTTTTTTTCACATTATGTATATCTACTGACTTTAAAACACATTTGCGCTCGGCCAGCAGACTGGAAAATGAAAACCTGGTTTTGTGACAATTTCCTGTCACTTGTTATTCATTTAATTTGGGCATTTTACAAGTTAAAGTGAATATTTCTTGTGAAAAGTTATATTGGTGAATACTCGTATGCTATCCAATAATTTTTAAGGTTTTATCATTACAAAAATGGCACTACAAACATTCCACAAGAATTTAATGCCTCTCCATGTTTACAATATTTAGACTATTTCGCATTGACACATATTATGTAAGATGCCCATATACACACCTTGGATTGTTTTAATATCTTAAATGGTTATTTCTAATCAAATAACCATTCGTAGAAGTGTTTATCTTTTTTCAAAGTTTTGCGACAAAACATTTATAAATAGGGAATGAGACGTATACGATCTACATGATTAACAGCGAATATAAGATAATTGTGCTCTGATATTAAAATGCTACCCCACACAAAATTTAGATAAACACTTGGTTAAACAGGTATACGATAAAACTGGCAATTGTTGTATTCTTAAATTAACTAGTGTGCAATGTGTATTTTATATCGCAAACTTACCCTTTTGGCCGATCTTTGACTGCTAGTAGAGGCAAAATAAATGGATGCATTATTCTAGATGCAATTTTTTCCTGCAAAACAATTCTGTTAATAAGCTAAATGAAAAAAATATAAATGTTTGGCATTATTGCATTCAAATGGTGTAATTGCATACACAATGTTGTTATATCTCTTTGAAGGGTGCTGTGTAATGTGATGTTTCCTTGTGTGTATCACGTTACCATCCATAACGAATATTTTTATATTTTGCTTATAACATAATCCTTACCCCGCTAATGTTATAGAATTTATAGTGATGTTTTACATTGATTACTTTCATACTGGTATGTGGAACACCTATACTGCCTCGTGATTCCCCAGCGTAGATGTCCTTGGTTAACTGCTTTACATTTTGAAAAATCGTCTTTATATTTATACAAACATTTTGTTAATATCTCAAACCGACATTATCTTATTTCAACAAAGTCATTTACATTCCATACAAACGTCGTTATATCATAAACCTACGTCTCTTTACCTTATACCAATGTCTTTTAATTCCACACAAACGTCTTTATATTCCGTACAAACGTCTTTGTATTCTATACCGACACATTTTTATTCTTTAATAACTTTTTTCTTATTCGAGACAAACGTTGCTAAAGTTTTCCAAACGTATTTATATCCTATTCATACGTCTTTGTATCTTATATCAACGTCTTTTTTCTAAAACAAAAGTCGACTACATTCCATACATACGCCTTTATATTCTAAACCGTATTTATATTACATACAAATTTCATTTTATTCTACACAAAGGTCTTTACATTCCATACAATATTGTCTTTACATGTATCACTTTACCAACGCCTTTATGTTCTATACGAACGTCTTTTTTCACATTCGAATTTCAATATATTCTACAGAAACGTCTTTATACCCTACACCTGCGACATCATTTTCTATACAAACATCTCTATAGTATTTAAAAAAATGTTATATAAAGATAAGGTGTTTGTATATTATAGTGTCACCCCTACTTAAAGGGCCAGCCATATCTGACTTATCACACACCTTTTTCTGAGCACATTAACCTCCAGAATCCGATCCTTACGTAAGCCTCACTTACAGGCCATATCAGAACGGACCCCTGCTGGGATTCGAACCTTTGACCTCCCACTCCCGAGGCGGATGCCTAACCACTAGAACAAGGGATATTTACATGTATATATTATGATAATCATATGGTATGTACTAACATCTTTATGTTTAATACAAACGCCTTAAAGTTTATATCCTAAATATCTTGGTTATATTCTATACAAAAGTCTTTATATTACATGCAAAGTCCATTTTATTTTCTATACAGAACCGTTATATTGAGTGTTGTGGTTACGTGTAAGTTATCAGAAGTACAGTTAATTTATGTGCGCATGAAGCTAGTTATGTTCCATGACAGCTATATTGCTTGGAGAAGTCAAAAATACCTTCCATGATTAGTTCGTGATGTCACATGTATTGACTTTCATCGTTATGTTATATCTTTTTTCACTGATATGATTAAATGTAGCACTAGTTAAAAGAATTCAAATCCGCTGAAGCATACAGCTTAACGCGCTAAATGTTTGTACGGAATACGAAAACGTATGTATAGAAAAAAAGAATGTTTGTATAGAATATTATGTCGTTGTTAAAGGATATTAAGACGTTTTTATGGAATATAACAATGTTTGTTTAGAAAACAAGATGTGGTATCAGATATAAAGTTGTTGGCATGGTTATGACTGTACATAAAATCCGGCTTGGAGAGAGTAAGGAAGGTCTAGTTTTGCAATTTTGCAACACTAGTTCATATAGTTAACAAATATTTATTACAATCGATTGATTATCAAGAGATCAACCCATACTAATACCCGCACTAACCTTCCATGACTCTGACAGATGTTAACTTATATGTGCAACATTTATCAGAAACCAGGACCATCATGACCTTATATCGCAAACATGGGTACCACTGGCCACTGTATATAAGGTTCTCAACAAGTTCGCAGAAAAGTAAGTGCAGGAACGTGGCCCTTTTGCTCACTTGGATGCAAAACTCAAATTCAAGGTTAAGAATGAAAAAGATATGAAGAAAATGACATTGAAACTCGTATATGAAATGCACATATATTCCAAATTTCATGATTGTAGCTTCACAAACAAGAAAATATATCAAAAGTTAATAGTCAATGTCGCTTAGATTATATGTTTAATTTGCTTGCACAACTAAACTGTAGATCAACAGGTCAATGTCATCTCAGGTTAGCATTGGAATCCATCTGCAAAATTTATCACAAGTTCCAAACCTCCAAAACAAGAAATCAGATCAAAAGGTGCATTATTAGTGGGCATTTAGGTGTTTAAAGAAATTCAAGTTCCAAGCCTTACGGTATCGAAGAAGTTAGAGAATTTCTTTAAACACCTAAATGCCCACGGGAAACATGTCCAGTCGGATAAGGTGACACAAGTGTCTCAAAACAATTCAAACTAGAGCTATCACTAAATGTGATTAATACCCCCGAAAGACTGCTTTATAAACTGAGGAAGTTTGTAGAAACACACCTTGCAAACAAACTAAAAAGAGATATTGGCAATAACTCTGTAATTTGTCAAGATAATGTTATGGTTCTTGTACACTAGACTTCCTCTCAATGTGCTTGACCATTGTATGAAGTTGTAGTGAATTCCAACCAATAGTTTTCGAATTATGCTCCGGACAAGGAAAGTAACATAGGACAATAACTCTGAAATAAGTCAAGATAGAGTTATTGTTCTTTTGCACTTCACTTTCTCTCATTGTGCTTGACCATTGTATGAAGTTGTATTGAATTCCAACCATTACTTTTCGAATAATGCTCCGGACAAGGAAAAGTAACAAAGGGCAATAACTCTGTAATAAGTCAAGATTGAGTTATGTTTCATGTGTACTGCACTTCCTCTCATTGTGCCTGGCCATTATATGAAGTTGTATTGAATTCCAACTGGTAGTTTTCGAATTATGCTCTGGACATGGAAAAGTAACAAAGGGCAATAACTCTGTAATAAGTCATGATACAGTTATGGTTCCTATGCACTGCACTTCCTCTCAATGTACTTGACCATTGTATGAGGTTGTATTGAATTCCAACCAGTAGTTTTCAAGTTATGCTCCGGAAAAGAAAAAGTAACAAAGGGTAATAACTCTGTAAATACTCAAGATAGAGTTATGGTTCTTAAACACTGCACTTTCTCTGATTGTGCTTGATCATTGTATGAAATTATTTTCAATTCCCACAAGTAGTTTTCAAGTTATGCTCCGGACAAGGAAAACTAACAAAGGGCAATAACTCTGTGATTAGTCAAGATGGAGTTATAGTTCTTGTGCACTGCACTTTCTCTCAATGTACTTGACCATTGTATGAAGTTGTATTGAATTCCAACCAGTAGTTTTCAAGTTATGCTCCGGACAAGGAAACTGCAACAGACCGACCGACAGACCGCCCGACCGACCGACCAACCACCGGGTGACTCCAATATACCCCCCTAAACTTCGTTTCGGAGGTATACATATTTTGATGCATGAGAAAGTTATAGCCCGGGCAAAGTCTTATGTGTCTATGTTTTAATTCAGCTCCAAAGTGTGACCTTGACATTGGTCTCGCACAAGACACACCGTCCGACTGTAGTAAACAGTCATGCCAAATTATTAGTTTTCATACTCTCAAGTTGACAGAGGACCACTACACAATGTTACACATGCGCTATTGAAGCTCCTTCTCCTTCTTGAGATTAAGATCATTTAAAGTGTAACAATGTATTTTATGTAAAACGTCTGATCCCACCCACGGTTGTTTTTGCAAGTTAATAGAGGAGAAATCTCACGTGCTTGGTCAATTTTGATTTAAACGTCATGATTTAAACAAACATCTACTTAACTGTGCCAGTGACCAAATATCTTAGACTTCATGTTTAGATGGAGAATAATATTTATAAATATTTTTTATTTGTGGTAATAGCAACAATTCTGCAGAACATGGAATCCTTTTTACTGTTTTTGTACACATTGTACAAGAAAAATTCCTGCCAAATATATATAAGCTTCATGCATTGTGGGTATAGACAACACGAATTTTGAAAGTTATTCTATGTAAGACTATGTGGGAACAAGCGACCCAACGGGCGGAGTCAAACTTGACCTCAGGGGCATAATTTGAACAAACTTGATGGAGATTCTGTTGGTTTTGAGAGGATCATTAAAAAGATTGTCATTCTATATGTTGCCATATCAACCAGAGTTCTGCATGGAAAGGAAGTTTGATAAAGCTTCATGCAAGGAACATTCCTGCCAAGTTTAATAAACATTGCCGCAGTTGTGTCAGAGGAGATATCATTTGAAGCAAAAAAGGAACGACGGACACATGAAATTAAACGAGTGCTTCTTAAAAAGTTGTTCTTCGACGGAATGATAAAAATGTGACTTTTATGTAACTTAACCCTTTTTTTGTGGATGAGCACGGATGGACATCCAACGATCATCATGCGCAGTAGTGCCCATATTAGCTACAAAGTCCTAGTTATCCATAAAACCCTTAAAAACTAAATAAGAATATAGTATTACCCGTCTGATTGATTTATCATTAGCTTTACTGTGTTGAATCTTCTTAAGTGCAACACGTAAATCAAACTCTTTCAGCACAGATGCACCTAAAATATAACAAATAACTTTATTCCTTAAATACTTTGTTTAAGCAAAACTGCTTTAGACTGCTGACTGCATAATAACAATGTTGAGAGATAAAACACTTACACCTTACTAGCAAAATAGCCATATATTTGATGCAAAAAATGTTCGGAAAATTCAGTAAAACCTTTCTATAGTAAATGTTTGGTTAAGAAATGCTGTTTGCGCTCACACGTCGCATACTTTGAGTACCTATTGTCATTTTTGTAGAAAACAACAAACTTCTTTACCTCAATATAATTTCTCAAAATTTAATATTATCATGTACACAATATACTAGTTTAGGTACTCTGATTAATGAAAACCAATAAGAATAGTTAAAAGCAAAATTGTTGACAGTTCTACTTCCATATTCATTTTAAATTTTTCCACATATTTTTAAATATTCATTGTTTATTTCATTTTCACTACTAGGACTCCCTGGATAAGCATATTATACACAAAACATTTATAATTTTTGAGATCAATGAGTTTGATGCATTATACATATCGAATCCTAAGACCAAAATAAATGCTGAACTGGAAACATAGAAAACATTTATAAAACAAATACTCGCGATCTATAACTTTAACTGCCTTTTCTGAACAATTGTGTCTATCAAATAAGAGGCTATTTTGTTTATTTAGTAAAAATGAATTAAGGACAAAATTCATGTTGGGGACCATTTCAAACGCTTTAAATGAACCTTAGAAATCTCTTTTTGGTAAAATGATGTTTAAAATATGTTGCCATCAAGTGAAATCATTTTCAATAAGTAAAGTCATACTAGGACTTAATATAACACAAAAAGTGACACATTTTAGTATGAATTGACTTGATAAATAGCTTTCCTAGTAATTATACTAGAATTCTTTTATAAAAGGCCACTTTCTTTGCCAATTCGCACTAAGGTTTACTAACGATATTATAAATTACATAGACACGTATACATTTAACTTGCTCATGGAACAGAATTGCACTTACTACATAGATAAAATACATGCAAGTGCATCGGTAAAATCATCTCATGTACCACAGCTTACTAACTATCATTACTTACAAAGACTAAACCACAAACAGACTTAATTAACTCTATAAAGAAACTAATGAAGGTCAGACGTCATAGATATCCTCTTCCTTCCTTACATAAACTGAATGTGAGCAAGTTCTATGACATGAACAATTCCAATTCATGCTTGTGGCAAGTACATTGCTTCGTGTCGCAGTTCAGCTTATGATACCTTTTATAAGCTTTACATCAACAACAATCGTCTGTTATTCTAGATACAAGATCTGAGATTGCGCTGACTAACTGATCTTTTGCATTAAATTTAAAGAATATCGACTAGAAAATGAAGAGGGGCAATGTGATAAAATATGACTTAAGAAATCACCATCGTGTAAATATTTTTTTTATTTCATAAGTCATTTAACATAATGAATGATATTATATGCACAATAAATGGCATCGTAGTCATAATCCCCTCAATGAATTTTACAAGTGGAGAAGCATATTTTGAATAAAAACATTCACTCAATGTTTCATTTGTCTCTATTGAATTTAAAATGCAAAATCCATTAAGGGGATTATGACTACTATGCAATTTTTGGACCAAGGGGATTATGACATTGATATGGGATTTTGATTGTCTCCCGTCTGGATTACATATATCTGGTGCAGTTTTGTTGACAATATTTCAACTTTTTTATACACATTCACTTTGCGCAACAACTCCCAACAGTTTTTCCTTTTTTCTAAGTTTTGTTTTTATTCCTAGTTGGGCAAACTTGCTTTTTATTTCTGTCACACTTAAAGTTTCTGAAATGTTATTTTGTAAGTTCCCGGTATACTCATCATTCGCCTGCTCAATTTCTTCAAGAATTTTTATTCTCTTTGCTTGCCGTTTAGTTTTAATGTCTGAATTCCAAAAGCTATTATTTTGATAGTAACGTTTGTTGATTTAGATATATTTCGCTCGTGTTTCGGAGATCAGGAGAGATTGCGTTTTCTTGAGGATTTCAAAGAACTTGATTTACCAAATGACTGGTTCTATTGTTTGTCAAAGAACGGGTAAATTAATTTAAAGTTCCTCGTGCGCCTAACACCAAAACTGCACGTGCGAAAACTGTATATTAATGAAGTCGGAGAAACATCAACCGTTGAAACGACTTACAACGTTACAGGATTTATAAAAAAACAAAGACGTTTTAGTACTATTGTATTGAATTATCTTAGTATTTTTTCCTTTGAATCTAGACCACAAATTGGACAATTAGACACTTAACAATGAACTTTGATATTATGTTTTCATTAAGTTACATAAATAATATAAGAAAGTTTGACACCTTAATTATCGCACGTTAGTAAGTCTATAAAAAGATAAAATGAAAGACCAAGATTAAATGTTTTTTTCATTTAACACAAAACTGTTGTTTTGTCATTGCTCATCATTCAAAATCAAGGCAGGTAGGTTTGTCAAAACATAGTAATAAATTATCGAACAAGAGAGGTTTATTACCCCCTTATAATCAACATCCGGATTAAACCAATTTGTGGCGCAATAAAAACAGTGTGGTTATTTTTAAATCAATCAATGCATGTTATAACCAGGACAAAAATGTATGCATATAAACAGGGATTCCATTACCTGAAAACTCTAAGTGTGACCTTGCACGCAACACGTCGTCTTGATGTGTTAGACATTTGTGCCAAGCTATTGTAAAATCCTTCAATGCATGACAAAGTAACAGACCGGACACATATGCGTGCATATATGCATATATAGAGGAATCCATTACCTTCAAACTCTAAGTGTGACCTTGACCTTTGATGTAGAGTTGTGGGACTTGCATGCGTCACGTCGTCTTGATGTGCTAGACATTTGTGCCAAGTAATTTTAAAATCTTTCAATGCATGACAAAGTTACTGTCCGGACACGAATGTGTGCATATATAGAGGATTCCATTACCTTCAAACTCTAAGTGTGACCTTGACCTTTGAGGTAGGGACGTGAGTTTTGCACGCGACACGTCGTCTTGATGTGCTAGACATTTGTGCCAAGTTATTTTAAAATCCTTCAATGCACGACACAGTTACAGTCCGGACACGAATGTGTAAGAGGGAACGCACAGACGGACGGACGGACGCCCGGACGGACAGACGGACGGTGCGATTTTAATATGCCACCCTTCGGGGGGGGGCATAAAAAGGTACGGGACTATTGTGTCACAATTGTTGCAATTAACAATAATATTCACACTGTTGACAAGTGGAGGGTACATTTGATAGAAGCCATAACTTATAAAAACACGTACATGTGACACGTCCCATCTTTGGACCTTTAAGATGTTAAAATACAAATACACCTCTAAAGAAGCCAGTTTGATATATATATTTAACTGTAAGAGTTGAAAAACACCAAAATACACAATAAACAGAAAAACGTTGGCACTTCTACCATGCATATGTCTTTTGTTATATTGAAGCATTTAATTTAAAAATCTCTATTGACGGCCCTTAAGTTAATCAATACTTAACAGCCTAGCTTTAATATGATTTCCGCATGATATTCAAATTATTGAAAACCACGGGGACATCCGATCCGTCAGACTTTACATGTTAACAGTTTATAAATCATTAAATGGGTAGGTGAAATCGGAAACGATGTAATAAAACGTTTGCACCATTTTATTCCTTATATATTTCACTTGCCGATGCAACATTTTCATTAGCGATCCTTTAAATGGTTTTCTCTATATATTACGAAATGTTTCAACAAATCGCTGAAAAAATGAAGCAATTTTAGACTCTCATAAGCATTTCATAGGGAAAACGGAGTAATAGGTTTTAAACCAAATCGGGGAGGTAAAACACTTGATTAATATCTTTGAAATTTATATCACCATTTAGGGTAAAATAATTTTTGTGATAATTGCAATTACGATATATAAATCCGTTTAAAAGTTATAACGGTTTAACTGATTTTATCTTTCTTTGTTTAATGTGAAAAATGTACGGGAAAAATTGAAAGTTTCCTTATGTATAGCCTGCGCTTTCCGTTAAAGTACGTTTCATTATTAAATCATTGTTTAACTAAGTTTGAGACAATATTTGACATACTTTCAAATGGCTGTATATTTTTTAAACAATGCATATTATTGCATTATTACTGAATTTATTTTAGGTTTGGCTTGTGTAGTCCTTTATATCGTTGACCAGAACTTATCTACTTAGCGTAATTAACAGTTATCTCACTTGACAATGTGGATATAATTATATTATGTAATTTGCAACACATTGACGAAAGGCTGGAGTGTGTTATGATCATGGTTATAAATGCACACATGTTATGAACACTTAAATGATGATGATATATACTAACTTGCATACACTTCACCGAATGAACCACTTCCAACATATAATGTACAGTTCTTTTCTAAATCACAAATAACGTTGTCTTCCAGTTTCAGCAGTCTCCCGTCAAAGGCCATTTTGTGTAACGAACTTCCATCTGTATAAATCCATAAATCACAGTTTCTTTAATGTTTTGTTAACTTTTAATATAGAACATAAAACCTTTCTAAATACATTTTGTACTTCCCATATTTCATTACAAATATGGATCAACGCCCATCCCTTTGACGACCGAAATGAATATGGAAATTTAGAACAATGGTTTTAATAACACAGTGTCTTTCCATAGAACCGACAATAACCGTATGGAACGCGTTTTGTCTGTATGAAAATTTTCATTTTATACTCATTTGCGGACAGGCTCCCGCGTGTATTTTTATGTTTTCATACTTATTAGGCATTAAGCAGACATGTCGTGCTCAAATCCAGGTATAATGACATCTTAAGAGAACGCTTAAAATCGACCTCTCATAATCAAAATAAAGTCAATGCGCAAATAAGCAGACAGGGTAGGCCAATGGAAATCGTACTTTCATGTTACAGCTCAATCTATTTGTTGACAACACGCGCGATGGAACCGAAGTAGCGATATACAGTGTTTACAAAAACACAAGCGTGTCTGTCAGGTATTCTGAAACATGAGCTGTAACGATTAAGTGACATATGTCCCCGAATGACATATTTGATTGAAAATAAAAACACAAAAAAATTAATAATAAACTTAGAGTGATGACTTTTTCATGCACTGCATCTTTCCTCTGTCAGTGTACTCAATTTATGGAGAAATAATTGATTCTCTGATATAATTTTTGAGTAATGCTCCGCATAATAAAACGTACTTTAGGTTAGAAATTCAAAAATTAATGTTTCAGTTCTTGTGCACTGCACCTTTTTTAATATATAAATAATCAAATAATATCCTACAATACTTTCCGAGATCTGCTCCGCACAAAATAGGAACGGACAGATTGGACGAAAAATACGATCGCTATATATGCCACCACCTTCCGGCAACGTCCACTTTCGCAGTTCGAATTTTGCACAACTTTTAACTTATGAACTTTATATATAACTGCATTTAATAAATCAGATATAAAATATAATCAACAAACGTTCTATAATCACCCTCAACGACGCTCTCCGGAGTAGTCATATCCAGTGCCTGAAATAGATATAAAAACAAACAGAAACATTTTAAATTATTATATACATGTACTTTCATACTGCCCTTTTCACTTTGCCTTGGAGAGTTCGTTCGTTCATTTTTTTGTTCGTAAGGTACAGTACGAAAATCTATCATCATTTTCAGACCTTTTTGTACTAAACAGTTTGGGATATACCGTGCCCATAGTATATAAAATAAGTGTCACATTATTTATCTATAATCATATCATACAAAACGTACTAGTCACATAAAGTGTTGAAGTTTGGACTCATCTCTTCCTCTGCTAGTCTACTATCACAAAGTTAACACTTAAACAATCTTACAGCGCAGACATCTATATATAGTGTCAGTATGTAAAATGGGTCAGCATCTTGAGTATGAGATCTATTATATTTAATCAGTAGTATGAAGAACAGTCAGTAGACCTACAAAACAGCTGTCTCACAGATACATTTTTGTTTGGTATGGATCTTTAATTCGTAATTCAAGACCAAGTAAAGTTGATTTATAGTTTTAGAATCAACTATTGAAAGGAAGTATAATATGTGCACCACTTACCTTCTTCAACCTATCCCAGGATTTAGTGTTACGTTCCCATTCATCTCTTGTACGCCCATTTATATGAAAAGGTTCGTTTATGTTAAGCTCTCCAAGAGCTTGGTTATCACTGATATCTACTGCAATAGGTATTATCTTATGTAGGTTATCTTGGTCCAAAAGTGTCATGAAAGCATTCTGTTTTGAGTACTTAGCCCAATAATTGTCTCCAAATCCGGGTGTTATCACCACAATAATCTTTTTTGCTTCACCGACGAGTTTGGAATGTGTGTCTAAAATATTTTGTCCCGGTATTGCATTTCGATCAGCATAAAAAAAATCCTCCGTTGCTAGGCCCCAGTCTTTTATTTTAGATTTCACTAAATATTCAACAAAATCCAAGGCTAATTCACTATCTTCCGTTTCTTTTTTTTGAGAGCTATTGTATATAGTGTAATAGCTATATTGAATCGCAGCCATTATTTACAAACACTTCATGTTAATCGAAAAGTAGTAATGAATACATCACATAAACATTTCACAAATATACTCAACTAAATATAGCTACTTTCGTTTTGAACGTCATTTGGGAACAGTCTAAAATGCAGACGGCTTACGCAGATAATACAAACACAAAGGAAAAACACACGTCTGTATTGGAAAACGAAGACACAATAAGTAAAATAGATAATAAGCTTTGTAGTGTATACATGTAATTGCTTTGCTGTAATAAGAGTTTGTCGTACATTTTAATAGAATACAGTTTAGGCAAACTATGGACAGCTTCAAAATTTATTTTTGAATTAAAGTAAACGAGAGTGTCTATATATTTTTGCTTTATGTTTCTTTATTCTATTTTATTTCATGCTTTATTAAATTGCATCAACGCTCTACTTCTTATAATTTAACATGTAAAATCATAGAAATATAGTAAGGAAATATAAGGTCGTTCTAACCGAAGAATAAAATCTTTCGTCAGTTAATACAATACGCATGCAGTGAAATAAGAAGTATGAATTGTTCTTAAACGAAAGTTAATTTTACTGTGAAATTAATGGTAAACAACACATTTTAAATAAACGTAAAAATAGTGTAAACGTACATTGAACAAGGGGGTGGGGGCGGGTGGAGGGGTGTAGATGTATAGTGATACAAAAAAAAGATACATGATGATTTTCCGAGGGGGGGGGGACAGTTGTATAGTGAGGGCAAACCTGGTTTAAGTGAGAAAAATGAGAGCAAACTTAAAAAAATGGCGGACGACGTGTTTTTTTTTTTTAACGAAGTAAAACGCATTCAAACAGGGGAAAGTCATTTACTTTACACTATGAAATTAAGTTAGTCAAGGGTTATATGTAACCTTCACTCGATGTTTCCACTCGCAATGATTCGAAGTTTTGAAATTATTGAAAGTCGAATCTGGTTGAATCTTCCATGAATAGAAATCGAAAGTGCCTCGGCCATTTTTCAAAATATTCATCCTAATCGATAGATCTTGAGGCCAGAAATCGCTTGTTTTACGACAGAATATATAGGAAATATTTACCTGCACTTAACTGCGATGACGTGTGTTTTCATACTCAAATATCTTTGCCGGGAATTTTCTTGCACCATCTTAAAGTGGGCGCCGAGCTCAACATTTTGATATGCGACGTGACTCACGTTGGCCAAAGGTGTGAAAAATAAGATATCGTTCAAACATATTTGGAAGACAAACTTATACTTCAATACTTTTTAAAGACAAATTTGTCACGCTCGCTTCACTTACTATACTCCAAGAAAGAAAAGACTTGTACAAATGAATGGAATAAACTGAATATCTTTTTACACCGCATTCATACATGTACATGTATGTGATTCTTCTTTGACCACACATACACCAGTGTTTGCTCTACATTTCTACCTGAGACTGCCTTTACCTGTTTAATATCGTCGGTGTATTTATAAAGAGCAAGATCCTATGCATCTAATTTCCACATGTGCAAAAAGCCTCCTTATAATCTAAATCCTATTAACAGTAATAAATGTATTAATAAAATCAGTCAACACTTCCTCAGAAAGAAGATTGCAATAATGTTTACAGTTTGCCATACTTTCTCGTGCAATAAAATTGGTGGACCGATTAGAAAAATATATTGCATATGATGCAGGTAAACCGAATTATTCTTATATTATCTGATAAATGTATGAAAAGGGCATGAAGTCAGCCCTTGTGGAATGTTGTGGCTTGACTTATGTTTATTAGCACCAGCGCTAAAGTAATTCAAACTGACCTTTTTGAGTGCCATAGTTTGCTTAACGACACTGTGACAGTATCAGTTGATGATGCTTTGGTCCGACTTATACAGAAAATTAGGAAGTCAGATTTGATATTCAAACACCGTCGTAGTGTCGTGAAATTAACTAATATTTATATTTAAGCATACAATGCATTTCCAAACAAGCATGTTTTAATAAAAAATCCAAGAAGTGAATTGCTTTTATGTAATTTGTACTTACATGTATAATACATTTGTATTTTAGAGTTTCGCGGTTAATGCTGAGTAATTCATATAACCAACGCATCTGAAAAAGGGTTATTACTTTAGCATCCAGGGGTAGTTCAATATACAATCTCAGTTCCACAGACAATTCTTGGTCCCTTCACAAGTCCGGCGTATATCACAGCTACATACATGTATGACATCGGTTTAACGTCTAAAGTATGTCCCACCTAATGTTGAGACCTCGATTGCTGAGCTATTTTACACAAATATTTGCTAGCACTTAACATTTTTCAAAGAAGAACAACGATATATCTAGACATGTTTTTTGTTTTTTCTTTTTATTTGATGTTGCTGTCATAAATCGTATTTTTCATATTTTTCCCATAGAGCGTACAATGCAAACGTCATAACGTCACTGCGCCCGCATCAGGGGCTTACTCAAAATTAACAATGCGCTAATTACACTGGCAGACAGAATCCTCGACATGCGTTCGCGATTTTTTTATTTTGAATTTTAACTAAAATTTAAAGTACTGAATACATTGCTTGTTTTATCAGCTTTCAATTAGGGGTCTTTTATAAAACTTAAAAAAAATGTGTAAGTTACGACCATTAAAAAACACCACCAACAGTACAAAAACTGACTTTCGGCTTCTGCATATCCGAGTAATACCTTATCAATGAAAATATTGTAATACTGCGTTTTGTTTGCAAACACGGTCTCTCCCATTAAGGGTGCTAAATTAATCATCTACATACATAGTGACCCATGCATTCTTTTGATGTGGCATGATAGGATGCGTTATACCGTGGTTACATTAACTCTACTGAGCTTCGTACTTCGAAATTTTGCAAAATCAAACGTACGGACATCGTAGACTCTTGCGAGCATCGTAAAGACTTTTTTTAACTCGAAGAGGACACGGGAACTTGATGAAAATGTTTCACCGAGGTCCCGAGTTCTGGCCGAGCTCATATAATTGTTTGATGTCTGGAGCAGCTCGCAAGGGCCCCGCAACGGCCACGATAGAGCTTAAACGGGCATCGTACGATGTCCCTGTGGATTTGCACTGTACGAGCGTCGTACGAACACATGTGCAAACCGTACGGAATTTGAAGAGAATTCATTGAAACAACAATTATGTTATGATCGTAACTTTCGCTACATATCCAAGTTTTGAAAGTTATATTTTGATTGCAATAATTTTATAAATCGTACGGACATCGTACGGACATAGCGTTGTTTCTGTTTTTCTTTCTTTATCGTTTATAATTGAACACATACGTTAATCGGGCCCCGCCCGAGCAACAATGATACTTCTTCATAATTGTTGTTTCAATGAATTCTCTTCAGAGATGTATTTCTTTATGTCAGAAATCTGTCATGTTCGCATTTCGTTATTTCAAAAGAAATGGATGATAACTGATTTAGTGGATTAATCAATTTTAACAAGCCATAATTAAGACTAGTACTTTCATCATTAACAGTTTAAGTTATGGCACGGGTTTTTATCCCTCGGTTTTCTACACGGTAATGCGATATGGTCGGCAGTATGCATAAATACAATGTAGATACATATGCATTCCATTTTGTCAAATGTCATATTAGATTTACAGTATGTAAGATTATTTTATAAAAAGAAAAATATATTGGTGTGAACCAAACGTATGCATGTCGTATGCAGGGCGATGTGAAAAGACCGCCGATAGCCGGGGATATAAACTGTTTTTTCTTTCTTAAACATTAAAATAGGTTTTATGAAAACAGGCGCAAAGTATTACACAGGAAAATGTAACTTTAAGTCATATCAATGTTTGAGTTTATAGGTTTGAAATTAATGAAGAAATAATATGTGGGTCCAGTCCTCTACCCCAATTTTGAGCCTGTCCGAATACATGTAATTAATCACAAATAACTACATCTTTATATGTGATAGAGATCTATATAACCTATATATATTAACCCTTTAAAGGAAGTTTAAGTAATATACTAGAGTCAAATTGCCCGTCCGTCTATCTGTCTTTCCATGTGTCTGTGCATATTTTGTTCGCGCAATTTCTCAGCAACTACTCGCACGATATCACCAATGAACCTTTACAGGAGTGATTCTCGGCATATTTCGGTCAGATAATTTTTATGCCCCCGAAGGGTGGCATATTAAAATCACACCGTCCGTCTGTCTGTCGGTCCGTCCGTCCGGCTGTGCGCACGCTTGCTGGGTACCTTAGGTGGTAGGAGGTGTGGCCTAAGACAATAGAAATCTATTGTCTTCATTCCGTCTTTTGTCCCTTAAGTGGTCATTCTTTTGTTACTTAAGTGGTCACTCTATTGTTCGAGAACAATGGAAATACCACCTAATCACACCTTCGCATGGGCGTCCGTCCCCACTTACACATTCGTGTTCGGACTGTAACTTTGTCATGCATTGAAGGATTTTAAAATAACTTGGCACAAATGTTCAGCACAGCACGCCGATGTGTCGCGTGCAAGACCCATGTCCCTACCTTAAAGGTCAAGGTCAAACTTTGTGTTTAAAAGTAATGGAATACTGTATGCATGGTAACTCTGTCGTGCATGGAAGGATTTTAAAATTACATAGCACATTTATTGAGTACATGGAGAGGACACAGACTGTGAGACACCTCTTTCGGGGGCATTCGTCACTATTTATTAAAGTACACGATATTCTGAAAAGGAAACGTGTCAGCTAAACGCATCTTGTAACGCACCGCATGCCTTTTCCTTCTTTATTTAATAATCAAAACTTCCTGTATCTGCTAGCTTATTTTTAGATGTCATTCCACAAAAGATCTTCAAAAGAGTTCAGCTTTTCGAACTATGATGTGAATGCTGAGCGCACCCCTTAATTGTTTACTTGCTCGATGATTAGTGACGTAAAATAACTACGTCATCAGATAAATATGTCACGAGCACAGTAAGGTTAAATACACACTGCTACATGAGTTACATTATGTTGAGGACTTAGGAATAGGATTAAATTAAGTATTTGTCGAGATATGGATGGATTTAGATCTGTGGAAAACGGGAGTTTCTATAGAAAATATTCAGGGTCATACCGCGATCATCGTCGAATACCCACGTCTCCCTCTTTACGCTATATGCTTCATCGGTAGCCGATATTCGGCCAACAAAATTTCGTATTCATGAATTATTAATGAGGCAGCCGATTGGCTCCGCCGCGAAAGCGGCAAGGAAACTTCGACCAATGAAATAACGCGTTATATCGCCCTGTTCGATAGAACTTACAAAATGGCCGCAAGCATGAATTTTCGATAATGTAAAGTAAAGATTTAACGTTAGTGAGCTGCAGCGCTTTCGAAAGAAGCCTGTCTGTGTAAAACACTCAAAAGAAGCCTGTCTGTGTAAAACACTCACAAATAACTACATCTTTTTATGTGATAGAGATCTACATAACTATAACCCTGTACAGGAAGTTTAAGGGGTATACTGGAGTCAAATTGTCCGTCCCTCTGTCTGTCTTTCCATGTGTCTGTGCATATTTTGTCCGCGCTATTTCTCAACAACTACTGGCACGATATCATCAATGAACCTTTACAGAAGTGATTGATACCAATTGTATTTGTGCATATCCTCGGCATATTTCGCTCAGATAATCTTTCATTGAGGATTAGCCAAATTTTAGTTTCAATCAGACTATTTATTAAAGTACACGATATTCTGAAAAGGAAACATATCTACTAAACGAAACTTCTAGCGCACCACTTGCCTTTTTCCTTCTTTATTTGATAATCAACACTTCCTATATCTGCTAGCTTATTTTTAGCTGTCAGTGAACAAAAGATCTATACAGAATATATTTAAGAGTAAAGCTTTTTCGAAATATAATGTGAATGCTGAGCGCACCCCTTAATTAATTGCATACTTGCTCAATACGCTAATGATTAGTGACGTAAAATTACTACGTCATCAGATAAATATGTCACGAGCACAGTAATGTTAAATACACACTGCCACACAAGTGACATTATGTTGAGAACTTAGGAATTGGATTTAAGTATTTGTCGAGAAATGGGTGGATTCAGATCTGTGAAAAACTCGAGTTTCTATGGAAATTATTCAGGGTCATACCGCGATATGCTTTTGGAACATAGTAAAATAGATGTGTTTCATTCGCATGTCCCGTACTTCGCCTGACAAGACATCACTTGTACTCTGTGTAAACAATGGAAATGTGCAAGGATCGTGTTGAACATAAACATACGGACTCGTGAGTAGGATTAATTTACAGTCTTCTAGGATTGTAATAATTACGGACAATAAATAGATCTCTATGTATAACATAAGTAACGATTTGTACATGTATTTCATTTGTTAGAAGGTATTATGGTTATTGAGTCTGTTCGTTCTTGTCCAAATTACACGGTAAATCGTTCATTTTGTTTGTTTTTCCATTGAGAAATTAAAAGCAGCGGTAGGCCCTATGAGAAAACGGGCTGATTGGTGCACAAACGATTGAAATTCTCGAGGGTGACTATTTTCTTACATGGGAAGCATACAGTTGCAACTGCGTCAATGCCCATAGTTTCAAAACACGATAAAATTTTGTGCGATTAATTTTTTTTTTGTACGATTTATTATTTAAAATAAAGCAGCAAGAAGATTTGCAGCTGAGTGCCGCCATTTTGAATGTTTAGAATGATGTCATCCCCATTCGGATTCTAACAGACGCTTTCATTGGTCATTGGGGAATGACGGTTTATTCATGAATATTCATGAAAACGAAAAGTTTACAGCTGATTAACCCACGGTAAATACAGTAGTGACAACGGAATATTTAACGGGGGTTCCGACGATGAACCGCGATATGCTTTTGGAACATAGATCTAGTGAAATAGATGTGTTTCATTCGCATGTCCCGTACTTCGCCTGACAAGACATCACTCATATCAGACTGAGACTCTGTGTAAACAATTTAAATATGCGAGGATCGTGTCGAACATAAACACAAGGACTCGGGAGTAGGATTACATTACAGTCTTCTAGGATTGTGATATTACGGAAAATAAGTATATGTATAACGTAAGTAACGATTTATATTTCATTTGTTGGGAGGTAATATGATTATTGAGTCTGTTTCTAGTCCAAAATTCCACGGCAAATCGTTCATTTTGCCTGATTTAGTGTTTCAATTATTTTTTCGAAAGTTTTGATACACCCCCTAATAAATTCAAAGAAAAAGTGCAATGTTTCCCGAAAAATCTCCAAAATGGCGTCCATGAAAGTCGGTTAACGAGAGTATTTGGAAAAGTGTTATACAATTATTTTTTTTCTTTTTGTTAACATAAAGTTACATGCTGTGTCACACATTTCCGTCATACTCTGAATGAGATACTCTAGCCAATGTCCTTGTTTTGTTCCGTTGAAGATTCCTAAAAAAATTCCACTATTCAAGTAAATCTCTTTTCACAACGGTTTTGGTCTATTCTAGATCTACATAATAATACATGAATATGATTCTGTTTATTTACAGTACATGGTAACAAAATTCCCCTGTATTTCATAGAGGCAAATCATAGCAACCACTGATCGGTTAGTCACAAAGGCTAGCATTTTAAGTTTTTGGAATTATAACCTGCGTTTGTGCTGACTCTGTCACTATAACTTTTCGATTCCCATAAAATAAAGTTTGTTCTGTAGGATATTAAAGCCCAATTACAGCCTTTAAACTTTGTGAATAAAATTTTTTGAAATGTTTGAAAGCTCTTTTTCGCTTCTAGAAACATGGTGAATTTAATATAGTTCAACAATGTCAACAGTTTTGCGACTTGCGGAGATGTTTCAATTTGTTCCCCTGTGTCACGGATGGTGATTCCATATTCATATCAATACAGAGAACCACGCTTGTCATGGAAATAAACAGTGTTACAGACCAATATGTGTTATAGAAATGAGGAAATAAAGTCATATATTTTTGTTTAATAAAGAGTTTTTTAAAAACATTTAGGGAGGATATTATTCTAATAGTTACGTACGCACATAATGTTCCGGATCGCGTTGTGGTCCGCGTTCCCTCCACCGCTATGTGTCCGCTTGTGTCTGAGCTCTGCTCTGAATGACTTGAAGTGCAAGAAATATTTATATATTTTTGTAAAAAGACAACTTCTCTTCCCTTAATCACCCACACCGCAGTCATTTGACGCTGAAATATTTACACCTGTTACATGAAACAGTGTTGCAAAAACCAATTAAAGATACAATGTTGTTTTTATCAATAAAAATGATTCAATCCTTATGACAGAATCTTATGAACCGCAGAATAACTGCAAACATAAAACAAATTTAACTAAGGTTGCATATATAAATGTAAAACAAAAGACATTTTTCGACTTAGACACATAGTTTTTATATCGCCCTGGATTAGAATAATATCATTTCATCAAATCCTATTAACGTCCATAATCTTATGAAAAAGAAAGAACAGAATACAGTGCAATATCAGACAGCTCACAGTTTTCAAAAGTAAACAAAGTACATGTACAAGTTAACAAGGTACAAGTGAACAAAGCATTTTACATGTACATTTTGATTTTGTCGTCTCATTCTGACATTTTCTATGACGTACAAAAACACGTTGTCTATTTCGAATGTCGTTGGTCATTTATACATACACAGAAAAATACATTTATTAAAGCAGTGATTCAAAACACATTCAGTAAAATTCTGGTAAACAAACTAATACTAAAAGGTAAAAAGTAAGGTGATTCTTAATAAATTTGCTTACATGTAATGCAGAATCATTTTGCTAAAGCGCCACCTGCATGCAATACAAAAACCAAGGAAACGTTTAACATTCATTCATTCAATCATTTTTCATTTGCATATCGGCAAATATCTATGACAATACCATAAACATATATATGAAATTTAAAAAAAATGAATAGTTACGACATAATGAAAGTACAAAATATACATTAAAATCCATTAATGAGGAAACAAACTAAATTGTATACATCTTCCGACAACAGCATTGCAATGCATAAATCAACAATATATCAATTAACATACATTCAACAGCAAACAACATTTTATGTGATGACATTATATTAGATTGACAAATTTAGTTACTGTAGGAATTTTTGCATATTCCTTTCTTGTGGAGTCATAAAATGGACAACAAAGTAAGAAAACGATATCCAGACTTAATAACCTTCATGATGCAAAATAGACTGTTTCTATTTCTTACGAATGACAGCCTAGTCAAAAACGAGACATATGAATGCGGGATCCGTCATTCAATACATAAGATAAGTATGTTTCAAAACTAAGTTAAGACTCAAAAGTTTGACTCATACATTTTATCATATTCTTATTGAGGTGATGCATTTACTTTTTTATGCCATTCTTGGGTATACTGTTCCCTTATACGTTGCTTAAACATCTCAATAGAAAGAGAATAATTTACCGAAATATTATCAAATGTAATGATATGAAAAATCTAGATCATTAAAAATACAGTAAGAAAGAACGACACGTACTTCTGTTTACGTTGATTATACAATCATAAGAATTCTTTAAACATTCTTTAGAAATCAATTCGTAGTCAGTAAACTTTTGCTAAATATCAACCTGGATGAAAATTGAATCAAAGTATATAATGTTTGCAGATTCTTAATATTTCTACTAATGCACAGTCACAATGACAGCTACAAATAAACTGAAAACAATAAACGAAACGTTTTACACAATTTACCAAGTTCTGGTAACAGTGACAAACTTTACCACACATATAACCCATTCCGCCCATATAAAGGTTACGAATTTGAAATGAAAAACAATGTATCTGAAAAACAATGTACATGTATCTTTAGAAAAATGTACATGTATCTATAAAACAATGTATCTATCTAAATAAAGGTTTTATACAATGATGGATTTTGTACGGTATACATATCTGTTTCAAATTTATATACAAAATGTCAGATGCTGAAAATATAAATGGCATCTCTTTGCCACTATACATTTGCTACAATTTCAAAGCTTGTTACTCGTGTTAGCATCATTGTTACCTATGTGTCACATTACCATCACAGTTACTTTTGATTATTCTGTTAAAAGGGCTATAGCTGGATATGTGCATTTCTCCACCTTTTAAGACTGATTTGTAGATTCTCCAAATGTAACATGCAGTGGCTGCCTGTGAACCCAGGCCGACATGACCTTTTCAAGTGTGTCGCAGTCTATAAACTGGACATCCTTCCTAAATGTATCCTTCTGTATAGAGACTGTCACTTTTTCATCTTCTGTAAATACAAAAAAGCATGTTTCAGAAATCACGAGCTTTAAACCGTTTCAATGCTTGACCAATGACTTGGTTTCTTTTGACTATTACATAAGAAGCTAAGAATCACAATAAAACGGAAAGAACAAGGACAACACCGGTGCATTTGCACATTTATCACTAGGAATGAGTAAAAAGGAGAAACGCATTTGTAGTAACATGTACAAGCTTTCAAACATTTTGTCTTTTCCATTTCATAAAACATATAAGTTACAGAATTGTACAATCATTTTCACACTCTCGTGCACGCTAGACATCTGATTTATAAATTGCCGAGGTATTTCTACTAAAGCGTGCAGTTTAGTTACATGTGCTTTCTACAATAGAAGACTTCTTTGCTGAACGGGCAAGTAGAAATTAATGTAGTGTTAATTAACTATTGTTGATGTATTAACTACATGTATAAACAAAGACGACGTTTTACAAGTCTCATTGCATAAAAAGTATAAATGCAAATGTTAACTGATTAAAAAAAAATTAAAAAATTCTAATAGCCTTTTGACCATGTGTTACAATGACAATTTTTCCCGCTGTTACCTAGCAGATTTGTAATAAACCTAAAGTGATATTCTGCTCTTTGAAATTTGAAACATGTTCATAAATAGTCAATACCAATTCTGACTGTTAAAATAAATTTGTTGCTTCAGTTATGTTGAAACTTTCCTTCTTTGTTCTATATATATTTTAACTGATATTTATTGAATAAAAACGGTGCGATCAAGCATCCCACTGATTATTTATTGTTATACAGGCAATACCAACGTGTAATACACGAGACAAACAGCATCAAACCAGTTATTATTGAGGATTAATCCAATAATGGTGAAAAATCAAAATGGAGAAAACATGAGAGGTCTTTCTTTATTATTCAAGAGGCTAATTTTGAGTTACATATTCAGTACTTTTCTACTAAATAAGAGGCCCAAAATGACCAGTATTGTTCTACTGGTCTGACTGGACTGTACTGAGCAAGTTTTGTGAAAATCTGTTGCAATATTACCCAGGAAAAACTAACAGAGTTCACTGTGACATTTATCGACTGACCCAAAAAGCAGTAGGGATTATCTAGTCAGTATAACCTTTAATCCTTTTACGTTTGAATACTGTGTGTGATGTAGATCTCAAGGTTTCGAGCCGAAACAATTTTCAAAGTTTGGGTCACTATCACCTTGCCCTTTGACCCACTGGCACCAAAACAATAAGGATCATCTACATGTGGCGGGAAACCTTCTGAGCAAGCTTGATGAAAGTTAAATAAAAACTGTGACCTGTAAAGCATTATCAAGGAAAATATATTAAATGTCACTGTGACATTGACCTTTAACCCACTGGCCCAAAAACAGGGATAATCTGCATGCTGAAACATTGAGGGCAAGTTTGATGAAAGTTGAATGAAAACTTTGACCTGTAGAACAATACTGATCCATTTTGATCCACTGACTCCATAAACATTTTTTATAACATCAGAGAGTTGCAGAGATCCTTATCACCAAGTTTCATCAAAGTCAAATGAAAACTTTTGGGTTATCAAGGAAAAATTTACGGACATACTGACAGATGGACGACGGACACACCACCAAGGCATAAGCTCCTCTGGACCTAGTCTGTTGAGCTCAAACTGATGACAATGTAACTGAATGAAATTTACTTTCTAGCCTGGGCGTCAGAACTGTATATCAGTATCAATTGCTAAAGTAATTTACAGTAAAACTTGTCAAGCGCTAAAAAAACTTGCTGTTTTATTACCTGAATGAATTAGCTAATTCTTGCGCACATAATGTCAATATTTTACATAGAAACTATAAATTAAACGTTTTTGTTACTATTCCGTTAGAGATAGTTGATTTTCTGTGGAGTTTGTACAGTAAATACATTTTAAGCAGGCATGCCAAATATTAAATAGTCAGATGCAATTTTAAGTATAAAGTTCAATTTTAGTATGTTTTGAATCGCCAACTACCTATAAATGAATCGATATATTCTACTTTTTCACTTTTGTAATATCCCAAATGTTTATATCCGAGAAGAACAAAAGACATCGCGGCAACCCAATGCAAGACGTGTTTGAGAAAATATTTGCTTCGATTAGCCCAGCAAATAGTCGATGAACTGCCTTAACTGTTCTAAATAAAATAAAATAGTTCCACATAATAGGGTAGAACTTCTCACTAAATTCAGGTTGAAGTTACGTTGAAGTTACGTTTGTCCATGTACGAATTAAGCACAGTACTTCTTTCAGAGCGAAACACTTCCTGACAGTACTTTTTCGGGAAAAGCAACTTAAATACAAAAAAGTAATATATCATATTTGTTTAGAGTAAATATTGTACAGTTGTATCATTGTTTTATATATGAGTATATGAATTGAAGTGATCATGGGACTTTAAAACAGATTCACCACCTAGCTTTTATACAACGAAAGCTTACACTGAAATACTCAATACTCTGATACTGATATTTGATGAAATAGAGACATAATAAGTGGAGAAAACACGGGCAAAAACATTTATTTAAATTTGCTTACGAAAATTGTCATGATGGCCCCGGGCCGCTCACCTGACACACATTGTCAAACTATTTATCAACAAGTGACTTATTTTTAACATTAGAGAAGCCATATTTGAATCCATCCGACATTTCGCAAATGTATGCGGTGCATGCGATGACGTCATACAACATCTCACGACAACTAAATCAAAATACGGCACAATATATCGTAATATCATCTAAATAGGACGTGTTAATGTCTGCTAATTTATGCTTTTGTAACGATGATTACATTGACGGTTCCAGAAAATATAGAGAAATTATGGAAAATAAGTAGATATATAAAACAAGATTTGATTTGACTCCATCAAAGTTAAACTTAACTTACTTCCAAACTTCTCCCGAAGTGTTTCTTTGAGTTCATGCATGTTTTGAAGATATCCAAGTGGTACATGTACATGCTGTTTTTTCTTGTCATCGTCATTAAAGGTAAACTCAATTTCAACTTTTTCATCTGAGAAGAAGGCGATGTTTTTCCAGGATCTCTGCTGCCAGTCCGGAGGCGGTGCTTTACCGTTCAGGTGATTGTTTACATAGTCAAACAAGTTTTCAAGCGAAATGAAATCGCTTCGTTGTCCCCAGTAAGCCTTGCAGTGTTCACAGTTGTCTAAACATGTTTTCTCTGATTCTGCCTTTAGTCCTTGAATGAGGTACTTTGTAAACATGCCGTTATCATGAAGACTGAGTGCTGTCTCGTCACTCCTGCATGAGTTAATCTGTATGGTTGGTTTACTAAGTTTTATCAGCGGGGGATAGCAGCAATCTAAAACTACTATGAGTCTGTTTATGTTCGTCAGCTCTTCCAATGCCCGCTCAAAGTCATCATGGCTCATGAAATCTGAAGCACTTCCAAACTGAAATCCACTTTTTCCATTCTCATCCTTCCTTTGTCCATGACAGGAGAGATAAATGAGTAAAGTCTCCACGTCTGTGTTCGTTCGAAAGTACCGTATTTTCTCTTCCACTTTTGATACAAGCTTTTCTGTTTTCGCTTTATCTTTTGGTTGTTCTGGTACGACAATGCAGACGTTGTTTTCACTAAACAAAAATAAAATCTGTATTGAGTTAGAACCTTTTTACGATGTTGGCAATACAACTTTTGATTTGGCGCATGAGCACAGAACCGCTCGTACATCCTTAAAACCAACTAAATTTGCAATGTGACACAAACCTGTAATGTTTTAGAAGTCATTATTGTTTTAGAAAAAAGAGCCATCTTGACCTTTATATCTCATCACTAACATAACGGCTTTCTAAATCTACTCAGTCGGCTCATAAATATCGGTTAATATGAGTGTGAACACTATTCAAGTTGACTATAACCCTTAATTGAATAGAAGTTGAACAACGGTCAGAAACATTTAGCTTTTGTTATGAAGTATACTTATATTGCAGTATTGAATAGTTCTTAACAACCTTATTTTACATATTTTATTTAAAATCTTTATCTGAAATGTTTGCATCAAATTAAAAACAGCAAGAGGCCCATTTAGGGCCAGTATCGCTTTCCTGGATTCATTGGACTGTTTTTGGGAAATGTGAGGTTATAGAGGTTTTAGAATAATGGAATGTAGCACAATTGTTTTGCATTCCACTTGGTCAATTTCAATACAAATCAGTTAATATACAGATTGCAGGCAATCTTTTGAACAAGTTTTATGAAAAGCCAATGACAAATGAGTTATTGAGTCACTGTGACCTTAATATTTAATCCACATACTTTAACCACAGAAAGGGTTGCAGGCAATTTTGTTAGCACGTTTCAATTATGACCCGTATAATGCTTTCAAGGTAAAGCTTACATAGGTCACTGTGACCTTGACCTTTGACCAATAAATATAAAAAAACGGTAAGGGTCGTCTACGCAGTAAGTCCAATCATCATTTGAAGTTCGAAGCCTATTTTCTAAAATATCTCAAAATAATTGAGCTGAAACGATTTTCAAAGTTCAGGCCTCATGACATTTGACCCACTGACCCCCAAAACAATAGCGATCATCTACAGGTTGCAGGCAACAAAGGCAACCTTCTGAGTAAATTTCATAAAAGTCAAATAAAAATTGTGACCTGCAGAGTGTTATCAAGGAAAAGCTTAAGGAGGTCACTGTGATATTGACCTTTGACTCACTGATCCCCAAAATAATAGAGGTCATCTACTAACGACCAATTATCCTATGAAGGTTGTAGACAGTTGGTGATAAAGATCACAATATATTGAGCGGAACGATTTTAAAGGTTCGGGTCACTGTGACCATAACCTTTGAATCACTGACCCAAAGACTGACCCATCAAGATTTTACTCCAATTTATAGTGGCTTTCAACAAAATAAATACAAAGGTAACTGTATACCAAATGTTTACTGAGTCAACCGCTTTATGCGAAAACAAATATCTTGTAAAACATTTGCTGTAATATTGATTCACTGTTGTGCCATATTTCACTGCTTTATATTGTTATTCGAGCAATGCATGACTAATAATGCAAACACCATGTATCAATATGCTTCACTATGCATACCTAACTTGGTGCATTCAATAACAAGAATATTGAAAACACCAATTAATGATCCCCGAAGTATTTGAATGACTAACTTCTGTTCTTGCACATCAAATATAGCGAGTTTTTGTTTCTTTGTTCGAAATTATAGAACTATTTTCTACCAGAATTTACATGTTTGGTAAGAAAAACTAGACCTACATGTATCACTAAATGTGATTTATACCCCCGAAAGACTGCTTTATCAAATGGAGAAGTTAGTGGTAACAGCACACCTTGCAAAAAGAAAAATAGAGCTTAAGGTTCTTGGCGGCAATAACTGTGTAATTTGTAAATATAGAGATATAGTTCTTGTACGCTTGACCATTGTATGAAGTTTTATTGAATTCCAACCGGTAGTTTTAACGAAAGGCTCCCAACAAGGAAAATTATCAAAGGGCAATAACTATGTAATTGTTCAAGGTAGAGTTCAGGTTCTTTTAAACCGCATTTTCTCTCATTGTGCTTGACTATTGTTTGAAGTTTCATTGAATTCCATCCAGTAGTTTTCAAGTTATGCTCCGGACAAGGAAAACTAACAAAGGGCAATAGCTCTGTAATAAGTTCAGATAGATTTATTGTTCATGTACACTGCCGTTTTTCGCATTGTGCTTGAGTATTGTATAACGTTTTATTGAGTTCAAACCAGCAGTTTTCAACTTATGCTCCGCGCAAGGAAAATGCAACGGACCGACTGACCGTCGCTCGATCAACCGACCGACCGACCACCAGTTGACTCCCAAATACCCCCTAAAACTTCGTTTCGGCGGTATAATATGAAAAAAGGATAATATAACAAATTGTGCAACAAGATTTGATAATGTCTCTTTAAGACGTTTCTACCTCTCAATATAGAAATTAAATGTTTGCGTCTGGTAAAACATTATAGCTACATAATTTCACAAAATTTAATAAATGGGTATACACGTACTTTCAAACTCGGACAAGTCAAACTTATGTTTATGCACTTCAATCACCGTGACAAATATGAGCTCAATCCTATCCATACAATGTACTTCTATATATACGGGACAAGATAGGTCTAGATTTTCTTTAACTGTCTTTTTTCTCATTACAATATATTACCATGTGCAATATCAAGTAAATTTGGTCAAAAGTTTAGACAAACACCACCCTAGTGCACAGCATGACATGCTGGTTAACTTTTTCGTTAGGTTCAATGACTCTAGCAATAAAACTTTTTAGTTATATAAGATGAAGTCTTCAAACGTATAAAGAAGCACAAGCAGGCAAAAGGCAATCTACATGACTTAAATTTATGTCAACGAGTTAACTCACGGTATTCCCATTATGCGTGGTGCTCTAGACGTAATTACTTTCTTCATTTCTTCCACGTCATTTGCCATTGCCTCAGCTAAGTTTGCACCCTTTTCATCATTACCAGCAACAAGTAATGCTCCCCATCGATAACCTAATAAATATTTAGGATCCATGCTCATTTTAAATACAACAAGTGACAGGAAGTCACGAAACCAGGTTTTCATTTTCCAGTCTGCTGGCCGAGCGCAAATGTGTTTTTAAAGTCAGTAGATATACATAATGTGAAAAAGAAACAAAGGTCTTCTTCTATATATTACATGTGTAAAAAAAGCAAAGGGCCATAATTCAGGCAAAATTGATCCAAACACAAAACCCAGACAATATGCACCAGGGCACTTGAGGACAACAGTTGTGTGAGAGTTTGGTTTAAATATCTTGAGAAATGCAGGACGAAGTGGGAACGTGGCAGTATTCTTCTATATATAACATATGTGGAAAAAAAGCAAAGGGCCATAATTCAGGCAAAAATTATAAAAAAATAAAACTTGCTCTGTGTGGGGTTTGAACCGCTGGTCTCATGAGAAATTTTGTCATCTTACTGTAACAGAATACTCCAAAGTATACAGGACTGGTAATCTATTGTAAAAATAGACAGTAATAACAGAGCATTCTCCCTTTTATAATAACAGAGTATTCTCCCTTTTATATATACTTAAATAAGGAGACACAAAATTGCTAACGGACGGACGGAAGGACGACCAGGGGCAGAACATTATATATTCAAAATTCTTTTGTTCACAATTATAGTTCTGTGAAAGTTTGGTTGAAATTCCTTGAGAAATGTAGGAGTTGCACACAGAAGAGTATTTCTCTATATATATTACATTATGTGGAAAAAAACAAAGGCCCATAATTCTGTCAGAAATGATCAAATCACAAAACCCCGACAATATGCGCCAGGGCACTTGATGACAATAATTCTGTGAAAGTTTGGTTGAAATCCCTTGAGAAGTGTAGAAGGAGTTGCGCACAGAAGAATTACATATGTGAAAAAAACAAAGGGCCATAATTAGGTCAAAAATGACCAAATCACATAACCCCGAAATATGCGCCAGGGCACTTCATGACAATACTTCTGTGAAAGGTTGGTTGAAATCTGTTGAGAAATGTAGGAGTTGCGCACAGAAGAATTACATATGTGAAAAAAAAACAAAGGGCCATAATTCTGTCAAAAATGACCAAAACCCCGACAATATGCGTCAGGGCACTTCATGACAATACTTCTGTGAAAGTTTGGTTGAAATCCGTTGAGAAATGTAGGAGGAGTTGCGCACAGAAGAAATTGTTTACGCCCGCCCTCCCGCCGCCCGCCGCCCGCCGACATACCCCAATCTAATAACCAGGATTTTTCCTTCGGAAAACCTGGTTAAAAATGTATTCAACTTTTTAGTTTTTATGATATATCGGGTTTATAAGTACATATACAAATGTAATAAATAGATAAGTAAATGATTTGTAGAATATAAACAGACTTGACAGAAATTGAGTACATCCAGACTAAGTCATCAATGCACATAAAAAGAATAAGAAACATTTGAAAGGAACACATTTAGTTTATAGTTTATACTGTTTTATTTTAGTTCGATTGTGAAGAACGCTTGGAGTGTATCGAGTCACTCTTGAGTCCGCTTCCTGGAAAAACCAGTACTGGTGTTATATGAGGAGGTCTGGTCGTGACCCTAGTGGGGCTCGAGCCAGCTACCTCATGGGTGAGCGGCAATCAACTTAACCTCTACTCAACCGCCCTCCTTAAAGGAACATATTTGTTTGTATGCAGATGTGTTAGAGGAGTACAAACCTACCTACAGACAATGCAGTACAAACTTATGATAACAGACCTTAAAGGTGCTCGTTCTCAGATTTCGGTGAAAACATAAGGTTTTTCGAAATGCCTCGAATTGATATAGCTTTAAACGAATCATCAAATATATAAGGTTCCAGTATGAATTCCTGTAAAGTGTTTCTGTATTTCTTAAAGGAAACACAACCAAATTATAAAGTGTTGCAAACGCGTTTGAATATAACCATAAGGTATAGCGGTACCATCAAACGAAACCAACCAGTATTTTCAATAGATTTTCTTGAATTATTTGATTGATTTTCACTTGTGTTGTTGATTCTAGTATTTACTTTCACATTTTATGTTTACGTGTATCATTTTGGAGAAATTTAATTTTGTACCATAAACTATTGGCGAACAGCACATAAACATATATACTCAGTACATTTAAAAACGCAACACTTACATGTTGTGTTGTAGGAGTTTAACGCCCGTTCCAACCGTGTTTGGGTCATTTTAACAGGCGGGCAATTTATCAACAACCATTCCTGGGAAGAACCAGTACTAGACAATTCTTTTTGAAAATTTAACTTTTATGTATTTACATTAACGGAAAATTGATATCAGATGTATAATGTGCAAAAAAGAGCGCCGGCTGATAATTTGTTATCACTATTGATTGTTTCAATTAAAGAAAATGGGAAATAGGTCTTGAACAATTTTAACACCAAAGTATCGTTTTAGTCTAAAATACGATAGGTTTTGCATCAATCATAAATGTTTTTGTGGGGTATATAGTTAAAGTGACATTATGCGCATATTACTGCACAAAGTGTATTTTTGGTGACAGTTTTATAAAAGCAATTTTTGGTTGCTGTGCATTTAAATGTGTTAAATTAATGATTATGCCGCATTAGTATTTGAAGTTGGTGCTTTAGATATAAAAAAAATCGGACTGATAAAATGATAGTTGAATGTGTCGTTGTTGATGTTGGCAGAGATTTCGGCAGTGCAATGGAAGCAACTCCTGCATGCAGTTGTTCTTTTCTTAAATTGACTCTACCAGTCAAATAAGAAAATCAATATTTTGAAAGTTATTTTTTCATACATGTACTGGTAGCGGGAAGAGTTTGGTGTATTGGGTTAAAAGTTATTATTTCCTCTACACTTTTGTACACACACCATTTTCAGCTGGATTTTTACTTGAAAAAAATGCGCAAAATGTCACTTTAAATGAAAACAATTGCCATTTTTACGGAATATCGCTTAAGTCATTAAAAATTTGTGAGAAAATGGGTTCATTTCACAATTTTGATGGTTTCATTAACAAATAAGGAGAATGTAGCCAAGTTTTAACAAATTACAAAATTAATAGAAATACCAGATTATAACGATTTTCTGAAAACCATGTTTCATTTTGGTTATGCCAAACATTATCAATGTTAAGTAATTTTTCTTAAGTTGTTTAAATTCTAAACATATTGATTTGTTAACCTTTTCGAAAAAATAACATAATGAAAATTTAATTGCTAATATTGATTTCTTTTTATTTTTGCACTTTTACAATTTTTTGTGTTGTTTTTAAGAAAGTTACACCACAAGACAATAGTCAATGGAAAGGACAATTAGAATATATGCAACTGTTGTTCCCCATAATTTGTTAAATTAAAATATTTGACTTAAAATATGTAGCGGTTTTAAATGTACTAAGCATATCATTTAAACACAAATCCATCATTTATAACACATACCTATGTCAGGTTTCAATTTCGCACCACAGTAACATGTGATAGGATTGAGGAAACTGTTTTTCTCACAAGCCACGCACACTTTTATTTCAAGTATACATGTAATTTCATGCTTTTGCGTCATCGATGATTCTGTGGCTAAAAAGAGATATACTCTTTAAATGGATTTAAAATGTGTATAGTTAGGTAGTCAGATAATCAATTGCACCTCATATTGCCTTTTGTTGCCAGTTAAGGGTTAAACTGGAGGAATGTCGTTAACCCTTAGTAGCTACAAAAAGGTTGTACATATGATTCAAGCGGTTAATGTATGACACATGATCAATAAATATTTTTTTGGATGAAGGCAATATTGAAATAATATATAAAAAAGACTGAAATAAACAAAATATATTACTAAACGTGATTAAAATACACGTGTCCTGTAACATGAAATGGCCTTATATCTTACATCATCGTGTTTATGATCCACAGTGTGACTTTGACCTTGAGCTTTTGACGCTTGATAATAGTTCAGCATATTGTTGTGAAGAAGATTTAACCCAAGTTTCATGAAAATCCTTCCAGGGGTTAAGGAGATATGTAGCTGATAATGATACCCTGACAATTTAGTGTGGATTTTCATTGAAATGACAGTATTGGAATATGGGTTCTGCACGTCGTTTTGACGTAATGGACATTTGACCTAAGTGTCATAAAAATCGTTCAAAGTTTCATGAAAATCCGTTATCGGATTAAGAAGATATGAATATAGAGCGGACACGAAATGATACGGTCGAACGTTTTCACTAAACGGATATTCAGAGGTTATATCTTTGATCTGGTTAACCCCAAGCTACAACATTATTATCCTAAAGTAAACTTAATGATCTTAACCCATTCGTGCCTTGTGTCTAATAAAATGTATACCCTTTCAAACAGTTAACAAATGTTACGGGTAAAAAACAATTTCAGGGCGTCATATTGTATCAACAAATATCTAATAGTTTAAACCTTGTTTGTTCTATGCTTTGGATGTGGATTCATTCTACTGTGTATATACCAGGTGGCTGCTGCTTTCTTTGATTGTTTTGAAGGATTATCTAACACAATTATCTTGGGACATTGAAAGACAAGTATATATACATATTACAATTTTCATAATAATTTCATACAATTCTACTGCATTAAATAAAGAAAATATTATGTTTCAAAGATTGCATACTATAAGTTTCTTCAGTTTAGAGTCTGTACAAGATAAACATTTGTCATACCTTAATAATGTGCATGTGTAAGTCAGACAAACAAAAAATAAAAACACAGTTTTCCATAAATGTTTAATAATTTACCTTGTGGATTGATCATGCAGATATGGCAACGTTTGTAATCTTCCGGAATGTCTAGTATCTTGCCATTATATTCGGTCAAGATATCCTAAATGTATAGACATATTCATGTAATGACGTAGAAACTAGTGCTTCTAGTAAATATAATAGGGTTATCAATGTAGTATATGTAAAAATATTGTAATGGAATCAAGAATGCTGGATTTGTGCACCCAAAATGACCCATTCAATTGAGACACAATCGCAGCATTCAGAATGCAAGAAGCATTGAATGAAAAATGCTACATCATCTCAAGTTGAATAAACATGTTTGTCAATTTTTGTGCAAATCGACGCGCTATTTTCTAACATGGTGTTACAAAGTGGTAGGATATATATTGATTTGGTGCTATATGTCTGCCTGCCTGCCTGCCTGCGCCTTGATGGATTTTCCTGAAATTTAATACCTGTAGAAATGTTTCGTACCAAGTGCATATTAAGTGGTGGGAGACATGATCAAAGTTCACCTTGAAATAGTATACTAATACTAAATTGTTATGAATCATGTATTCACAATTGCTGTTATGCATGAAGCCCTGGCGGCTTTGTGACGTCGCTTTGGAAGAAAATTGCCACAAAATCGGGTATTGTTTCATTACTACAGAATTTTTGAATTTGTGATACAGCACACCATGTCGTCATAAGACAGCCTTTTCCGACAATATACTGAACAGCTTTCAAAGACACTCCGACAAGACGTTGACTGACCTAGATTGCAGTAATGTTATCCATGACAAAAACATATTAAATGACAAAAGTTCGTGTGTAAGACCATTTTGATGAACCAAAACACCAAAATGTGTTGTTCACTTGATATAAACATACAGAGACTTAACAGTTTCCAGCTTTGACCGTTAATACTTATTTCATACAGTTTTGTCAATTGTTGTTAAACACGAACGCTGCTTAGAGGTGATGTTATCCACACACGGACAATGTAATCATGAACATAGTTACACAAGTATCGCACTCTAATAATTTTGTTTTGTTATTGTTTCAAACAATTTCTTCCACAATACGTAATGAAGAGAGCACTTTTCACGAGCACAGTATAGAGGTGATGTCATCCGAACACACGGAAAATGCATTTATTAATGGTCATCAAGTCCATAATTGCATTTTCCTTGCATTGTTAACATTACTTATAAACTGTGTCCGTGTAACAAAACTTTACGAGAGGGCCATGATGACTCTATATCGCTCACTTAGTACCAATACATTTACATAAGGAAGTCACTGGTTGTAAGGGAAAGTCACTGGCTGCTAAGGGAATCACTGGTCATAGCTGGAAAATCAGTGGTTGCCAAACATATTTGTTGTATATTCAAAGAATATCAATATTTGATAAGGGAAACACTTGTGGTAAGATAATGCTTAAGGGTATTAAGGAAGTAACTTGTTGCTAGAGTAAGTCATTTGTTGCATGGGGACTAAATTGTTGCCATGGAAGTCAATGGTTGCTAAAGAAGTCCCTTGTGGCTAGGGGAAGTCACAAGTTGCTAAGAAAGTCACTTGTTCCAAGGGAAAGTCACTGGCTGCTAAGGGAAAATCAGTGGCAACGAAGGAAGTAACTAGTTGCTAAGGAAGTCAGTGGTTGCTTATTAAGTCGCTGGTTGATTTATGAAATCACTGGAAGTTAGCTTGCTCTTGACCATGTAATTTTGGAAAAGAATATTTTTTCACTATAGCAAGTGAGCCACCAGGCAGGGTCAATTTCGACCCCTTGGGCATGTATTGAACAAACCTTGTATAGGTTCACAAGACAATGACACATGCTAAACATCTAAATTCTATGTATTTTGGTTTCTGATAAAGAAATTGTGACATTTTTCACATAACAGCCTATGTAAAGTCAGGTGACCCCGGCCGAGGTAAGTTTTGACCCGAGGTCATAATTTTAACAAACTTGGTAGACGTCTACAAGGCAATGCTACATGTTAAATGTGTAAGCTCTAGACTTGTGCTTTTGCCTACATGCCACTATAAGATTAGAAGGAATGAAGGTGCTAGACCGTAAACACAGTACGATATTGCAATTTTTGTTAAGTCAAGGGCCATAACTCCAGCATAACCAGGCTCCAAAATCAGATCAAGCCTATACTTTAACTCATTCGAGATCATGTTGTGGTACACTTTCTCTGTAAATATGTTTAGAATTAGTGAAGAAATGATGGTCCTTGAGTGTAAACATAATAACGTATTGCATTGTTGGTTAAATCAGTGGCCATAATGTACTAAGTACTGGGTCCGATTAAGTCCATAATCGAACTAATTGTGTTCAAGTTACACCCTGAGTGTTTACAAACTGTAGGTGCTAGGGAAGAAACAAACTCATTGGTAGACGTAAAGGACGAACGGACGGACGAAGGACAACCAACGATCCTAAAAAAAGTAAAAACTGGAAAGTACACAGACTCAATAATCTAGTATAAAGCGCAAACAATACTTATGTGGTGTTTTGCTTCATCATTAAGGTCTTATTGTGAATACAATAATGTTTTCTGTTAGATTACATCATTGCAAACTAGGTCAGTAAAATTATCCAGGAGAAATGCCAGTTTATTTATTATCGATTGCGAAACAAATTCTTAAACTTTAGATTAATCGCTGTCAAGACTTATTCCAGATGGAATCAACCTCTGTATTGGCTAAGGACACTACCGCCAAGGCCTTTGTGGGGACCGAGCCAGGGACACTCCAATCCTGACCAAGGTGGCTCCACAAACATGTTTAATACATCGTCGTAAACGACTCTCTAGTTCAAAATTATGAATGAGTGCAGCAATATCTGATTTAATCGAAATTTGCCGCCCTAATGCCGCCATCTTTTCGTACATAACACCAATTCTGATCACATGATTCCCCGTATTCGGTTAATAAGCAATGTAATTTTAACTAAATCTTTTAACTTACAGACGTCTTGAAACGCGTCTACACATACATATTTTTTCTTGGTGTTCGTATACTGCTTCAATCGTTTGACTTTTCATCGACTTTTTTGTATTCTACGTCTGTCAACCTAAAACAGACTGTAGCACCGAAATACAGAGGCGCTTTTTATTGTGTCTAATTTATTAGTTTGAAACTTCCGTTGTCTCTTAACCTTCATTATATTATCTTTAAAATAAAATCATGATCCTAACCTGAAGATGCTGCAATAATGCACTCTGGTTAAGGCGCTTACTGTGTATAAAACGTTTTATATTTTGGTTTCATGGATGAAAAGGCATTAAGTCCCTATGCATCATACTAAAATATGCTTAACCTCCAACAATGTTTAACATGAGTTTAATGTGTAAAGTATAGTTTTCCACCTACGATACACAGCTACAAATATCCTGCGCTTGACATGCATCATCTGTTAAGCGAAACAGTCTGAAAGACAGCTACATGAAGGAATCTCGACAGGTTAATCATTGATCCCTAAGGGTGACCATCACCTTGAATCGGCGCAATTGGAGCAGGAATTTTGCAACTGATCTTAAGCAGATGAACATGTTGGTAACTGTTTTACAAGGAGTTTTTGATGATATTTGGAATTAAATGTCATTCTCCTTCGGCATAATTATGGTAATGTAAGGTTGATCTTGTTGACAAATTATATGATGTATATAAACTACCGTAATTTCCGGACAAAAGGCCGCTTCACTCTTCACTATTGGCTGCACCTCTATATATTTTCTACGATATTTGGCAAGAGGATTTTAACTTGGTTTTCAAATTACCAAATTATAAAATAAAATATCGTTTAGTCCGCTTAAAACTACTTATTCAGAAATTAAAAAGGTCAGAAAGGCCGCTTGTCGCAAAGGCCGCATCTACGAAACGTTAACATTTGTATACGTATAATTATGCCGCGGTCGTTTGTCCGAAAATTACGATAAGGCGAGTTTGAATGACACGAACATATTGTATTGGTAATTAAACACAGTGAATTGCATGTTTGGTAAGAGTCGATTTTGTTTAAACATATCGAATCTATGATCGGGTGTGCTGATTTGAATTTTGAATTAACATTTTATACATATTTGGTGGTGCCAACTTGATTGTTGATCATACAATGATATACACACTGGGGGTTTGGTGATTTATGCCAGTTAAATGGTATGGCTTTCACAAGAACAAAGTGGTCACTGCAGTATATTGGTAATATTTCTGTTCATTATTATCAAATTTGACGTAGATTATATTAAGATGTCCTCCTTTCTTGTCTTTTGAAATCCATATTATCTTAATAAATAGTTTAAATCCTAATTAAATTCTACGATTCATGCATATCTGCAAATCAAGTGTGGTTACTGTGCAAAGTTAGAAAGCTGTGGAAGGCGTTGTGTCCACAAGATCGCGTCTACAGACGGACGAACAGACGGCCGTATAGATAGACAAGCTGATTCAAGTATACCCCTGATTTCAACCTCGTTGGGATGGAGTACTAAAATTAAGGACCATAGTTCTGACATTTGTGACGTCGAAAATTTCTTCGCATTTTGCACAGCTGAACATCATGTGTTATAACTGAGACAAGGAAGAAAGCTTCTACTGCAAAAATGTGGGTAAATTACGTCCATAAGATTGTGTACACTATGTGTGTTTTACAGCTTATTCTTAAAAAAACTACGGGCCATAACTTTGACAGTATAATTTATTTATTTATTTAATTATTTTTTACTTTTTTGAAACATTGATCAATTCTTCTGTTCATTCACATCCGCACTCCATGTATAGTAACTGTACCAAGCTGATGCAAAACTGTGGGAGGAGTTGCGTCCACAAGTTTGTGTCTACATACGGACGGACATCCACACATTTCTAACTTTAGGTGGTTATTTACATAAGGTTGTTAAGACTCCCGATTACCATTGAGCTCTAAAGCAAAGTAATGTGAATGACTACCGTAGACCAACCTAACCATAAACTTTAGGTGAAATAAATGACCACGTTATAACTAAATTGTGCACGCGGAAAGACGAACGGGCGGACGGAGAGCTAGACAAGCTGATTCAAGTATACTCTCTGCACATTTCATTGGGTTGAGGGTTAAACAAGAAGTAGCTTGCTTACTCTTAGGTCTTTAACAACTTCAGTTTTGAAAACCGAAACATCCCACTTTTCTGCTTCTAAACATATTTGAGCAATACTATTTAGTCTTCTTGCTGTTACGGGTGCTTCCTCCAGCCAGACATATTGCTACAAAGAATTATTATTATGGATTATTAAATATAAAGTAATGAAAGTAAGCCCTAAACACAAGGAAACTCCATACGACCAGTAAGTCTTGTGAAGGATAAGGTTATGATGTTTTTCCACACTTTATTTAAGTTTAATATACTGGTCCCTTTGATCAGACTTCCGATGAAAGAATAGAACAGCATCTGACTCGACACAAAGCTAACGAAGATAGCACTCTAAGGCTCTCCATGAATACAGTCTAAGAAAAGCGGTTACCACACAGCAATTTATTACACATATCTTAAAAGCACTGCCTCTGGTACAGACATGCAGAACAGGAACTTTTGCGGGATAAGTTAGGTGGATTAATCTCTGTACAGTCTTTTTTATGTTTCAGCTAAACGAGATCTAAATCGGATTTTGTAAACATTGTAAATGAGTTGCCTTTGTCAACTGTTTAGTATTAATTTATGACTTAAAACGCGACAGGATATTTTTAGTTTTACATGCATATTCGTGCATACATATAGTGAAATATTCCGACACTTACATTCGTCAGAAGAGTGCACATATAATGTCATACACACGCACTCATACAATGCAAACTGAATGACCGTTTGATTCTTGTGCGTTGTAGTTTATGAATTGAATTGAAATTCAATATGACCATATAGCTTCGACAAAGTGACGTTTTTGTTTGTATCCATTAAATAAGTGAATATATTAAAATACGAAAACGGGAAGTCATTGGTTAATAACTTTTAAACACCAGTACTCAAATATTTAATGCAAATAACCTATTACAGTGTTCCTGTAAATGATCACTTACTTGTAATTTTGTAAGGATTGTTTCCGCATCCATACAACTCAAGAATCCGCCGCCATCAGCTTTATCAAGTTTAGGTTTAAGGCCTGTTAACATTTCTCGAATGACTGTAATAATAACACATAAATATACTCATCCTCTGTTTAATCTATAAACATTACAAACAAGACTTTCCGACATTCTAAGTGAATAAAGCAATGCAATTCAGAACGGTAGTACAACTTAAAATACAAATAAGTTAATTTGCATTATGCGTGTGTAATCGGATTATTATTATTCTGTAGATACTTTTACGAAATAATTTAAGAGTACTTACATGTACCTGCTCCATATCATAAACATCCCTGATCTCAGGGGCTTTTCTATAAATTCAGGATGTGCATAAATTCTTCCTGTGGCATTTGATACTTTTTGTAGAGTACTATAAATTTGTATGTAATGAAACAGTAACTTACCTACTCCGAATGAATAATAATCCGAACTCTCAGTGGCATTTGCCATTCCTGTCTTCATTTCAGGCGTTAAATATGGCAATCTTCCTGATAAATTTGTGGTTGTTTCATCATCCTTCTCTTTCGCCAAACCAAAGTCAATAAGGCGTGCATTGTAGTGAGCATCAAGCACAATATTTTTAGAGGCAATGTCCTTGTGTAAAATGGCTTCCCTATATAGAAATTTTCAATTTTTATCTTACCTTAGTGCTTGCATTCATTTTTTTATTAAATGGCAATTGCATACACGTGTCGAAATTCTTGAGCTGGTACAAATGTATTATTTTCTTTATATTGCTACAGTTATATAAATAAATTACATTCAGATGAAATCAACAATTGATTAATATTCACACTTCTACAATGCTTAAATTGACTTTTCTAAAAAGGCATTCTCAACAAAGTCGACCATAATGGACCTTTATTGCTCAGTTAACCTTACGCCAGGTTCTTAATTGACAGATAAGAATCTCTTGGCAGACCAATCAAACAGCTAGCTGATACAACATGTGACGTACGTGGTTATTAGCCGCCATTTTGTCCGGCAAACATTCAAAATGCATCCGTTGACGGACATGCAATATTTGGTATTTTCTATGTAAGAAAGAGTATTTCTTTGAAATAAACAAATTGTATCGTGATGGTCACACCGTAAGTCGTGTTTATTAGTTTTGTAATTCTTCTTACGTTTTAAGATGATCTTACAAAACGTTTGTTTTTTAAGAAATAAAGCATGAAGACTGACGTTCTTTTAAAGACCCATCTAAAATGGTTCTCAAAGCTTTATCCTGCCGAAATAAACTCAGACTTTAATAGTATTTCTTGTCACTACGTTTTAACGCCCTGTTTCAACACTATTTCGGTTATTTACAATTGGGCAACCATCGTTTTAGGGAACGACATGTACTATACGTCTACGAAACTGCAAACTTCTTCAAATAAGAAGACATTGGAAGGTAATTAAACTCGAGCCCGTGATTCTAAATTTAGAATATGTTTAATGATACCAAGTAAGACTGTAACCAATCAAAAACGGAGGAGATCGCAGTTAAAAATTAAATACATGCCCTGTCAAATGTATCTTATTAAAACGTGCCAACATGTGTGTGTGTGTGTACATATATTTGACAGGCTTTTGCCGATGAATCTGGTTGTTTTTGGACGAGCACACCATAAACTTTAAGTGCACAATGATAATATAAGCCATGCTCGGTCATATGTCTACGAGTCGACTGGTAGCGAGGGTAAATAAGTCCAATTAGTCAGTCAGATGCATCTGGTACAATGTACATTTGATTTTAAAAGTAACTGTGCAAATAAATTATGCTTTAGCTGGACATATAGTTGTTTGTCATTTTAGAAGCGACAACAAAAAGAAACAATAGGAGGCATCATTCAGAAGTCGTATCAAAATGATAAAAATCTATATGCTTCAAAATGTTTTACTGTATATAATCGGTTTTGTTTAAGTTATAAAAATGTCACATTACTTCAAACATAATATCCCATAGCACGATCCGGTTCGCAGAACCGTATATAAAAATTAAGTATCCCACGAAATACAAATCAGAAACCGTGGTCACATAGCTACTTTTACTGATGACACATGTTTAATGCTTATCGATATCTAATATTTAAGAGCTTTTCAATTAACGCCTCTTTGAAGAGGATTTGATAATTAACGCACAGCGAACGTAATAATGCTACCGTAAATATGTGATAACTGATTTTATGGTGCTAATTAAAACAACATTTAAATTTCTTGACAATACAAATGATTGCAACGCGTCTGCAAATAACTAAGCTTAATCTGTTAACAGAATGCCGCACGCGTTTTGGATACTAGCAATCCTTTAAAACTAAATTCACACAAACTAAACTTTATGTTTTTTTATAAAAATATTTTTGAAATCAGCAAAAGGATCATAGGACAGTTCAATATTATCAAACATATAAATAGAACAAATGTTTTCAGACTTAGTTCAACAGAGATCTGTACGAGCGTTTCCTGTGTTTGTCGGACTTCGCAGGAGAAGTGCACCTGGATTTCGGTGGGCGTGGCTATGACTCTCCTGGCGTAAGGTCAGTTGAGTACAGCTTTTCAACAAAGCAGTCTTAAAGACAACTATAATCACGGCCGCATAAACAAACATTGAAGGAAATAATGTTACTGAGTAGCGTTCTCTCGTTGATGCAACAGTCGGCAACTTCTGACAAATTTTGTTTCTGACTGACCAAGCGGATAAACGGAAGTGGACTCGAAAACGACATAATACACCTTCAACTTTACGGAAACAAAGCGATTTGAATTAGCTTTAAACTTAACATTACCTTACATTTTTTACGGATGTATGGATATACTCAATAGCCAATGCAATCTGAAGCAGAATTTTGACCCTTGTCACGTTGTTCATTTTCATACATTCCCGACTCGAAGCATCGTGGTCAATCTCTATTGCATAATTGAGGTCGCCATTTTCGCAGTATGGGGAAATGAACCAAACTTCCTGTCTCCTGAGACGATACTATTATTTATTAAATTTGGGCATTCTACAAGTTAAAGTAAATCGTTATTGTGAAAATTTTTAGAATTAAATACTCGTATGCTATCTAATAACTTTTTGCGTTTTATCATTACAATAATGGCGCAAGTGTTGGACGTTCCTTCATGTATTCAATACTAACAGTAACTCTCCTCAATCATTTATGCTGATACAATACTATTTTAGCAATGTAGGTCTTTCAGTTGCTAAAATCTGGAACTTTATGGAACATAATGCAGTACGGTACAATGTATTTGATACAGCAGGATAACCAAAAGCAAACTACCTCAACAATTATTAAATTAAACTATTACAATGTAAATAATCGTGTCAACCGTGATAAGAAAGCAAATGCAAATCGAATATTAGTCTCATGTATTAAATGCATATCAGCCACTGTATTAATTTTCCTTTCATTGTGACATAAATACATTTTGAAAAAAAATGGAAAGGTACTTTAACTGCAGCAGTGTTTATCTTTGTGAACTTTTTATGACACATTATAGATAGGTACATTTGTACAGTCCACATAATGGACAGCGAAAATACGACTAATTTCATCTGATACTAAAATTGAGTTCGTTGTGTTGTTTTGTGATGTACAAGGTCCACATAATATTCAGATACATAATTGTTGAAATAAGTATACGATAAAACTGGCAATTGTTATCTACTATAATGTGTACTTTATAGCGCAAACTTACCCTTTTGGCCTATCCTCGACTGCTAGTAGAGGCAATATAAACGGATGCATTATTCTAGATGCAATTTTTTCCTGCAAAACAATTTTGATATTGGCTAAACTAAACAAAATATGGTTTGACATCATTGCATAAAAATTGGGCCATTGAATACAAGATTTTGCTATGATTCTTTAAATATTTTCGACCAAAGGGTGCTGTGTTTTGTGTTGTTAGTTTGTGTCTACCTCTTCCATGTACTACGTTACATTTCATTACGAATTTTCACATTTTGCTTATAACATAATTCCAGTTGATGCCCTGCTTATATTATAAAAGTTGAGTGTTGTTGTATATTTTCAAGTTGCCCAATGACTAAGCTAGTAAATGTTTTGCATATGTCAGTTTACTTGGAAGGTCACACAACTTATGTTGGTATGCGTCGTCCTTTATATAGTTTTTTATAACATGCATTGATGCAACAGGTTTTGATTTGGTTTATTGATTTTAATGACTGACAAATGAAATGTTAAAATCAATACGGTATTTGAATATATAACTGATGGAAGATATTACAATTTAGTATGCACTTAACAATTACTTTTTTCAGAGGCAAATACTGACCAGTAGCGCTCATCTACCTGCAACAGAATCATATCAAGCATAGAGGATTAGCATTAGTTTTGGGAATAGAGTTCTGATATTGATAAAATAATCGATTACAGTTTGATTTTATGTTTTGAACAATGCGGAATCTAGGTTGTCCATATGGTATACTTTTGAATTGACATGGACACCATGTTTTCAACCCAATTAACATATAAAGACATTACCTAGTTTGCATAAAGACGACTTTTCTGCCTCAAAAAGTGGCTATTTCTACTGTTCCACAACGCTTTTCAATGATTCAACTTGATGACATAGAAATTACCCACGTGAAGTGATTAAAACATCAATATAGACACACCTGGCAACTAGATTGACGACTGGGAGCAAAACTTATGTTCACGGGAGCAAAACAGATGCGCTGTGTGTGATATTGCCTCTATATACCTTATGTTCACCCAACATTTGGAAAAAAAATCAAACTTAACAGAGATATTGTGTTTATACACGTATCACCAAATTTTGTCTATGACAAAGAAATGTTAATCAAAAGGAAGCAGGGTTTCTATGGGAAGTACTAAATTCTGGTCAGATTATCAAAATGGACAGACATCCTTTGGCTATAATCAGTCCAAAAAGGATCAATTTTGCTTTCGCACAAAATACAACTTGTCAATTTTACATTATATTCAGCGAGGACTTTCTGATCATAAATACTCCATCAATAGTTGACAGTGTTTGCAAAAGCTGTGGCTTCTAAGAAATTGATAAAAACCCAGATGGTGCCAAAATTACATACCTGATAAAGTCACTTATATAACTTTGTCAATACCTTGTGGTCATACACACTGTGCGAGTGTTATAATCACTCTTAAAGTACGTTTCCAGTATTATAGACAACCTGAGCTACATGTACGTTTGCCAGATGTTCGCCTCAGTTTCTGGACTGATATATGTCATTATAGAACATTTGGTGCGAATGTAAGGCCAAACGCATTTAATCAGACTTTGGCTCTCACTGCTTGACTTTAAAAGGGTAAACAATTCCAAATAGAGCATGTTTCTCGCAGCGTAGTTCACCATCTGGTCTGATTAGACCCATCATACAACTTAAGTATGTGTAAGTATGTAAATTTTCTAAATGTCATATTTTATGATTCTTGTGATTCTTTATGGTATTCTGACCCAAATTGGAAGTCGATCAAAATTATATGGTCATTCACATTTTCGCTATGTTAAGACCATGACATCCGGCTTAGAGTGAGTGGGGAATGTTGCAAGTTTGCAATACCAGTACATGTAGTAAATAAATATTCATTGCAGTCGACTGGTTATCAATAAAGTTGCTAGCCTGAAATCAACACATACTCGTTGACTGCAAATACAGGCACTAAATCTACATCACCGACCTTCCATAATGTTAACTTATATGTGCATTATAAAGCAGACACGAGGATCTTCATGATCGTTTATCGCTCACCTGGGTAACACTTACTAAGATATGTAAGGTTGACATGTGTGCAGAACACTTAGTACCCTTACATGTCCCTATATACACCTGTGTTCAATTTTCCATTATATTAGCCTTTTATTAGGTCAACTAAAGGGTCGTAGAAAAGAAACTTAAAAATGATTATTAAGTTTTCAAATTAATGTAAAGCATATGTATTTTTGAATGTGCATCAAATTCAAGGTCAATGATGAAAAATATAAAGAAAATAACATCGAAACTCATTTATAAAACTGCACATAGACTGTGGAGTGGGTAATTTTTCCGTGACAGAAAATAATTCTCTAATAGTAAGTCTAAATGAATATTTCGCGATATTTTTAAATAAGCAAAGTGGGACATTCGCAAAAGCAGCGAAAAATTCCAATAAATAGCAAATTTACAGTACAATGTATTACAAATTTAAAAACTGTAGTTTCACAAGTTGAAATCTTTTTTTGCAAAACTTATCAAGGAAGTAGGCCAAAAGCTGCATGAGTAGAACAGTCATAGTAGTGTATCAGTAGACATCAATTAGAATGCTACATATAAAGTATAAGCTCTAGATCTTGCAATGGTGGAAACGAAAGTTTTTCACAAAATGTCTCAGGCAATAATAGGCAATCATATGTTTGGATGTAAAGGGGCATATTTTGAATAATCCAGGTAGAGGACCACTTGGCAACGATAAACACAAACTATCTAAGTCCTTGGTAGGAGACAACCAGGGAATGTAACATATTAAATATCAAAGGTATGTGCTTTATGTTTTTTTACAAGCAGATCTTTTAAGTTTCTTATTGGCGTATTTACAAAACAAGTGTTACATAGAGCAGGGCCACTTTTGACCCCAGGGACATATCTGTGTAGTAGACTATTATGCGATGATACAAAACAACTAGGTCAGGTTATGGACAAGAAGATTTTGAAGCATTTCCTTTTATAAGTCTGTATAAACAAGTGAACCTTTCGTCAGGGCAAAATTTTAACCAAAAAGGTATAAACTGAACAACTTTTGTAGAAAACCATTAAATTATACAGCAAAATGAATATCGAAGATCCCGGGCTTACGGTAATAAAGAAGAAGATTTTGAATAATTTCTTTGAGCAGATCAATAAAAGACTAGATTCCCACTTACGAGTTGTCGAGTCGGACAGGGTCTTGCCGTGGCATTGTGGTGAACAAGGGTCTCAGGGCAATTAGAAATAGAATATACTGCCCGGACAATGTCTCATGTGCCCAAAATTTGCATTTAGTCTCTTGACCTTGACCTCGCGCGCACTACACCGTCCTAACGTGGTTGTACATAGTCAATTTAAACTCTTGCAAGAGGAAGTTAAGACACAGAGATGGTCTTATGTGTCAATGTTTAACCTTAAATATCTAAGGGTAACACTGACCTAGAGCTACAGGCCTAATTATTTTTTCCGAAATATACAATGTACCAGCCAATTGTGGTAAACAACTATGTCATGTCAACTGCGTCGCACGCCCTCCGATTGTTGTGAAAACTGTCGTGTACAACACTGACCCAAGATGATCAATATTAAAACTCGACCTAAATTTAATCTTGTCGTTCTGACCCAGATTCATGACGATATAAGGTAAAAACCTATATTGCATACACAAGGTGCAGGCATGCAGGCAGGCAGACAGGCAGGTAAGCGGACAGACAGACAGACGTACACCAGGCGATCACAATAACTCACATTGAGCACTTCGTGCGCAGCTGAGCTCAAAAGTAGCCCCATGGACTGAGCCAATTTTGACCAAAGGGACATAATTTGGACAAACTCGACAGAAGTTCACTGAACACAGCTACACACCTAATATCAAAGATCTGGGCCTTGCAGATATGGAGAAGAAAATTTGAAAAGTTTTACTACAGTTCTGCGTGGAATGAACTTTTCGTTGAATTTCATGAATGGAATTTTAGGAGTGCTTTATGCAAAAAATATTTCTGCCAAATTTCATTAACATTGCCCTAGTGGTGTCAGAAGAGATAACATTGAAAGTTAAATGAGAACAACGGACAGATAAAAGTAAGAAGTGTCACACAAAACGTGTTTTCTGGCGTAGAGACGTGACTGTTTCTTACTTAACCCTTAATTCGACGATCCGACGATCTTAAAGCTCGCTTTGTGCTAATATTAGGTCAAAAAGACCTGCCTTTCAATAAAGTCCCTTCTATAAAATCCTTAAAATCTATATAAATAGTATGTTATTACCCGTCTGATTGATTTTTCATAAGGTCCATAGTGAGGAATCTTCTTATATGCAACACGTAATCCAAAACCATCAAGTTTAGATTCACCTAAAATACAACAAATAACTTTTATTCTTTAAATACTGTTTTGTTCTTTTCATTGCTACATGTATCTATATGAAATAATGTTGAGAGATAAAGCGCAAAAAAAAAAAAATAATAATATCAAACAGGGAATGCCACGTACCAAAAACGCAGCCTCCCCAAAACGAGCCCCACATCACCCAGAAGTGCACACCATCAACACACACACACACACACACACACACACACACACACACACACACACACACACACGACACACACACACAATCATGTACACACACACATATACACTACCAACACACACTAGCATACAAAGCAAACACACGAGGACAAAACGAACAATTAAAGGAACACAGTGGGGCACCGCCTTGGAACGGTCAGGGCAAAAACACCACTGGGGAGCTTAAACCGGTTTATGGTGCGCACCCAACCTCACTCTTACCCCCACCATGTTCCAAAGTCACAGGACAGTGTAAAAAAAGTAATCCCTGCTAGGTGAATCTCTAACACACGCAATGGAAACAAAAGGCATGGTATGTAAAACACAAAAATGCTCGTGTATAAATATATAAAAAGCAAACCTTGAGAACCAAAAAACGTATGTACTCAATGCCTTTGCAGAAGGCAGAGCACCAAGAGAAACACCTTTAAGGGCCCGACGAAACAGGCCAGAGGACAGAAATCAAAACAGTTTCGTTCCAGTGGGATTTAAAAACTGCCCATCACAGAGCCCCCCTCTTCCGTCAGACACAATCAAAGAGGGAAGCATAGCGTCCAACTGTAAACGGGTTGAACACCAAACATGCGGTGTGTCTCAAAACAGTTGGGTCGTAACCTCTTTTAACAAAACGTTTTATAATTTTAGCAAATACAGTTGGAAAATTGCCATGACCCAAAATCTTACGAAGTTTGTAAACCACATCCCCATAAAAATCGGGTTTTGAAATACCTTCTCGCAGAAGAGTCTTTAGTGTTTTTGGTACGTGGCATTCCCTGTTTGATATTATTTTTGTTTTTAGATTACTATTGAATTTCAAACTACATTAAACGAACATTTTATTTAAAAAAGCGCAGTATGTCAGCATTTACAGTAAGAAATACTATAATCCTATATTGAAGACTGAACCACGAGCCTCGCCTGAGATTGTGCTGTTGCTACTTGCTGACATACGTCATTTAAATAAAATTCAGAAATCTTGTAATATTGTATTAATGTATTGCTACATGTAACTGCCAATGCCTAAATTGTACTGATAGCATGCAAAATGGTTTTATATGATATAGGATTAACTGTAATTTAGATTATTTGCGACTGTAAATCCGGTTTATAATGGTAGGGTATAGTTTTAACAGCGACGGCGTTAGTCGGAATTGTTAAAATTGTTTGCGTCTTAATATATACTGTAGCTAATGCCAAACCACTTAACTGGTAACCATATTGTAAAACAATTCTATAAAATACGACAACTAAATATCTTTGGAATTTTTGAAACGTACATACGTTATTTAACAGTAGTAAAATTAAGTGACAGTAGTGCGCTGGAATAGGAATTGAATCAACATAAAAAATTGACAAAGATGGGAGTTTTTATATAAGGCAATGGCAATCTACATGACTTGTATTATACACTGTAAGAATAGGTCGCGTCATCGACATAAACGCCACCTTTTCAATTTACATCCACACTAGACATGAGGAAAGTACTTGATATTACAGGTATCTGTTTTTGCATATTCTTTGCTTACATTTGAAATACATTGTTTTACTAAGTTTTAGAGAATTTTGCACATACTATCAAATGGCTGTTCAGTTTTAAAGCCAGCATATTTCATTGTATCATTAGTAATTAGTTAATCTATTGTACGTTTGTCTTTTATGGCTCTTAATGACTTTCAGTCTCTGACCTAAACCAGTACTAATCTACTTAGCGAAATTCAATTATATTAAGATTTTGACCCGTGAGCTATGGCCTATAAGACGAATCCATTCGTGCCGGTAAAACATTAAAGTCAGATACTATTTTTGCACAGAGTTACTCACCTTTACGCGTTTTTCGGCGAAGCCGTATTAAGCTCACTTTTTTCCACAGGCCCTGATCCAGTTCTATTACGTATAAATAGTAGATAAAACATGTTTTGAATATAAAATATGCCAATAAAAGATTATTATAGAACTGGATCAGGGCCTGTGCTTTTGACCGGCAGTTTGTAACTCTTCAACCGCCAATGAATTGAGGAGAAGCATGTATGACATTTTTTGATATGGGAAATTAACGCTGTAAGGCACCTTTTAATTGGATAATACCGGATGCATAGAATGACCGAAAACAACCGAAATAATTGAAAAATGACCGAAAACCAGTTTATGCAGACCGAAAAGATAATGTATAATTTATACTTTAAGTTTTAAATAAATGACGGTATTTGCAAATAGTACATAATCAATAAGTACATGTACTAGCGATATAATATCATTTTTAGAAAAACATGTTTTCGGTTGGCAGTATTTGTTGTTGTTTTTTCGTGTTTTTTTTTTTTGGTCATTTTACATGATTTGTAATACGATATTCAAAAATTTCTTTATTTATCCACTTAAACTGTATATTAGATATTATCTTTCGAAAGAAAAACTGTTTTCGATGTGTATGAATTGTTTTCGGTCTTTTTCGGTCTTATTCGTTTTTTTGGGGGGAGGGGGTTGTTTTCGGTCATTATATGCCATGGATAATACCGAAAGAGAATAGACAATAAAATCCTCTTGCGTTTTCAGTGTTGTCAATGGGTTTATAATTAAAGTACGTAAATAATTAATATCTATCAGCATACTATTGTTACGTCCAAATTAATGTTAATTATAAGTGTAGCGTATTTATACTTTCTCGGCCAGTAAATAACGATCAATAATTAGAGTAGCATATTAATAAGAAAAACAAGGATAAAGTTTGTTTTCCTGATACACATGTCGCGATAGATATTGAATTACTATTTGGAAATACTAGACAATTGACTGGTTAGCTCAATCGGAAGAGAATTAGGTTTAACAACTTTACAAGGGAAGGTACATGGGTTCGAATACCGGTCCAAGTTCTTTTTCTTTTAGCTAACACTAAAATCAAGCCGACTTTTTTTTTTAAAGGTAGTGCTTGTATTAAAATATAATGTCTTTATAAACAAATACCATCGAATAGCAATTTAGCGTAGCCGATAACGCACATAACTACAAATCTACAAAATGTAGATGATGATGGTTCAAGCCTCCGTATGAATGTTTGAAATGTTTGGTTTTATTAAGATGGTTACATATAATTGTAATATTACTAATAATAATGGTAGTATTTGTATAAACCTGTTGCAATAAATAATGTTTACTTTTATCTTTGATTTACTTTTGCTTTTTTTTCTCTTGAAAATTATTTCATAATTTTATACCATGTTGATACATGTATCTATATTTTCTTAATTTAGAAAAAAAAAACAGATAAATCCTTCCCCTCATTGGCTGTATCTGTGTCTGAATCTTTTTATGAGAGATCCTATTCGTAAACATTCGAAAAAAAAACACTGAAAAAAGACAACTAGATGGGTGTTCAGTGGAACACTTGTGTCGCTCTCTTATACTTTGTCAGAATAACCAATAATTTTGTGACAAAAAGGTATAACTCTGTCAAATTTGACCGTGACGTACAAAATGTGGGGGCATCACGACCCTTTTGTTATAAGCAATACAATTTTTTAAGTTTGGTGAAGAAAACTTGAGAAATAGCCAACGTTAAGTTTGTGTGACGGACGGACATACGGACGGACTATCCAGACGGCTGAGTCTTCTTCTTTGATCTTTTAACCCCACAATAAATTATTTAACCCCACGTCTATTAACCCCGTATGACGGAATGAACTCAAAGAACCCACAGGCAGTGTACACAACCCAACCCCTTCCAGGGCTGACGGACGGACAAACGGACGGACAGACGGACAAAGCGATTCATATGTTTTACATTTTCTCCGAAAAGGCGACACTACAAAGAAAACAAGACGGCCAAGATGGCCCTTTATCGCTTACCTGAGACCTACTTATGAAAATATGTGACCAAATTTCAACCCTAAACTATATATCATAAACACAAATATTCTGTTTGACATTGCCTAGACAAACTTGCTTACCAACTTACATGATGATTAGGTTGTAATTTTCACCTGTATTGCATTCACGAGGCTTTTGACCGGGGACCTAGTTTAACCTCAGATGACCTATATTCAAACTATTCCTAATTTCATCAAGATAATCATACTGACCAAGTTTCATGAAGGTACAATGGACAAGGTTTTTCTATGATTTGACCCGGTGCCCTAGTTTATGACCTCACATGACCATGTTACGAAGCTGATCTAGAAATAATCAAAACAAACATACTGACCAAGTCTAATGACTCTGAGACAGAAAATGTGGCCTTTAGACTGTTAACAAGATTTTTCTTAGATATGACCAGGTTACCTAATTTTTCAACTCATGATACCAAGTTTCTAAACTGACCTAAAGAGCATGAAGACAAACCCTCTGACTACGTTTTATTTGTTTCGAACAGAAAGTATGGCCACTACAGTGTTATCAAGGTTTTTCTTTGATCTGGTTTACTAACCTAATTTTTGAACCCATATGACTCAATTTCAAATTGGACCTAGAAATCATCAAGATAAACATTCTGACTAAGTCCAACGGTAAATTATTGCAATTATTGTTACATCATGGGCAGTAACTCAGGGAAGAACTAGTCCGATCTAGCTCATAATCAACACACATCCGAGAACTTGTAGACTTACACATTCCATCCCAATTTGGTTATGATTGCTCAATAAATGTAGTGTACATAGTGTAAACAATATGAAATATTGAAATTTTTGTTACATCAATAACTCAAGAATGCTAGTCCGATCTGGCACATAATCAAACTCATCTGAGAACTTATGGTCAAACACGTTCCATCCAAATTTGGTTCTGAATGCTCAAGAAATGTACTATACAGAGTGTAAACTAGGTGAAATATTGCAATTTTTGTTACATCAGGGGCTATAACTCTAGAAGTATTCCTCCGACCTGGCCAATAGTCGAACTCATCCGAGAATCTGTGACCATACATATAATATTCAAGTTTGAATAAGATTGCTTCAGGATTGCGGATGCTAGATTGTAAACAAACTAAATGTGAACGAACAGACGGACGGACGTCTGACGCCTGACATCCAACGATCCTTTAATGTTATGGTGAGCTAAATGTCTCCTCTGTGGTTCGAACCCATGCCTAACCATACTGCTTATACAAGTGCAGTGCCTTACCATCGCGGCCATTCTGCATTCACAACCAGTACGTCATAACTTTGAATATCAAATTACTACTTCAAACCTGACTAACCTATTACGTAGAATAGTTGGAGCTTCTATAAATATAAAAGTCCAGTCACGGCTCAATGCGTAAAATCCTACTATATCTTACTTGACAAAGAGTGCCAAAAATGTAATTAATATTGAAATTATTATTCTTATGTAAATATAACTTGCAACACATTGGAAAGGCTAAATCAGTTACTACTATGTTACAATCAAGGTTATACAATCACACGTAAAATATTGACAAATCTAAAGTTGATTTATTATGAACATTGATAAGTACTGACTTGCATACACTTCGCCGAATGAACCCCTTCCAACATAAAATGAACAATTCTCTTCCAAGCCATGAATATCTTTTTTGCTCAGTTTCAACAGTCTCCCGTCAAAGATGCAGGCCGTTTTAGGGGGTCTATATCTTTTATTTTCTAGTTTGCTGAGTAATGTACTTCCATCTGTATCAGTATTGACGTTCTCTGGTTGTTCATTGTTTTCACCTTGTTCAAGTCGCACTGGAAAACAGAGTTATAATGTCAATCTATCCAAACTAAAATGTCTTCCATTACTTTTCACTATCACCTTGCATTTTGACTGTTGACATAAATACTATCGATATTCCCTCAAACATACGTTCGTATATGTGCATCTACAGTAAAAACTACATAATTAGGACCCTCTGTTTGCTTTGTTTATTTTATGAAGATACACCATTTCCATCATAAAACACATTTCACCATCTCATATACATTATTATGGTCCTGTTTAAATAAAACTTGCCAAGGAAAAACACTTTTTAATGTTCTGCTAATAAACATAGAGTCCAATCTACTGATATGGCCAACAGAGAGTACGCAGTCTAGGTGTCCACTAAAAAATCTGTTAAAATTACTTTCATTCATTTGAAGTGTCATTGTAACGATGCATAAAGTGATATGACTAGTACATGTATGTTTTAAATTCCAATTTGAATTTGAACAACTGTATTAGAGGTCAACTAGATAGAGCTACTCACTAAATATCAAGGCTCTCAGTCTTGCGGTTTAGGACAAGAATATTTATAAATGTTTTCCAGACTTCGTTATGAAATGGAATTCTTTGAAAAGTTTTATCAAGATTAGTGAATAAACGCAGCTGCTAGATTGTAAACATGCTTAACTACTGCATTTGCATTTTGTGCTAAGTCAGGGACAATAACTGAAAGTTTGATCACATCATGGTCATAATTCGACCTATAGCTATGAGAGTCCATAGCTATAGAAGTATTGCCCAAATCAAGCACATAATCGACCTTATCCGAGATCTACTATTAAATACTTTAGCGCAAGTTTGCTGAGGATTACTTTCGAATACTGTGACAACGACGACAGGCGACGGACATCGTGTTATCACAATAGCTCATTTTGTACTCAGGTGATCTAAACAAACCTGCAGACCGACCGAACTTAATTTGTTTGGCGCGGAAACCCAAAACAAACATTTTTGCTTTATTAAATGATGAACGGTGCAGTCAAAATATAAGTATTTTCATCATGTTACATTGTACCAATCTCTTTTGGTGCGTGTCGAACTTCACGTCGAAATATATCTAGAGGTTAAAAAGGTATTTACAAAACCAGGATAATAACAATAAAAAAAATAAAGAACGGACTAGCAAAGATTATGTCACTTTGTTACTTTGGCACTGTGACCATCTTCAGGTATATCAAAGATATACACTTGAAGGTATGTCCTTTAAACATGACGTTTAGTTCACGTAGGACACTGCGAGAAGGAACGACCAAAATGCAACGGAATGTTACAAAGCTCGCGTTTCCTCAATTACCCCCACTCAACGTTATAAAGTGGTTTCCTTGATCTCTATTTGTTTAATTTGGTGAAAGCGTATATGGCTTAGGTGTCTATATACTGGTGTACACATTTAACAATTATTACATTTGTTTTTATGGTTTAGCTACTTTATATTTGCCAAATTCTTGGACAAAAGTCTCTTTTGGGTAAAAACCCAAACCCATTACTGCACCATAACTTACGTTTCCCCACAATATCATCATCAATTATCTTCTGAAGGCCGGAATCAGGTTCTGGAAGTGAACTGTTCAGGCGTTGCAGAATCTGCAAGTTAACAGGTAAAATTACTAAATACATGTACAAGTATATGTAGCATTATGTTTAATTAGTACATGTACTAACCTTGTTTTTCTATCAATAATATATATTATACATCGACAATCTTCGTGGCCCTAAGCAGTTTCACGTCATACTTTATATAGAACAAAACAGTAATCATAACACGATAATTTAATTTTAAAATCATATTACCGCTACTATGTCCGCCCATTTAATGTTGAAATCCTCCTCATCGATACCTCCTAATCCTGATGCATATGAAAACTGTAAAAGATAATTATCTCAACATCTTTTCCTATACCATAATATTTCTCACAATTTCTGATCCATTTTTTTTTCTTGCACCTACATTAATTTATTTGAACACCTACCGTGATTTTGTTTTACACCTTTATCAAGAATGTGCTGAATATATATTTTTCCCTTACAAATTCCTTTGTTTTGTTAAAAACCAAGGTACATGGGCATTGTGTGGTCAAATGTCTTGATTTAATGTCCAAGGGCCATGTACATGTAAGAGGGTTGTTTAAGAATTTCTTGAATTTTCGTTATTGGGTTTGATAATACTATATATATACAAAGAGATACACCATTGTAAAATTCAATATTTCGGTTTGGCACAACAGCTTCTTTTCAATGGTTAACTTACTACGCGGCTACATTTAAATATTAAAATTGTAGGTTTCCTAAACAAGTTCACGAGATAGGGATATAAACAAGATGGCCAACATGGGTCTATATCACTCACATGAGTACATGACCTACTGATGGCCCAATGAGACTTAAATTCAAACTCATTCAAACTCAAACTATATATTATAAACATTAACATTTTGATTGGCATTGACATTCTGACCAATCGACATGATGATTTGCTATAAAAGGTGACATCTAGAGTATTAATATTTTTTTCTTGGATTAGATTATGTGACCTAGCTTTAATAACAGGTGACCGACATTTCGTCATCAAACACAATTGTGTATTAAACGTGATATCCATAGCGTTAACGCGGTTTTCATTGCATCTGACCGTCTGAAGTAGTTTTTGACCATAGGTGACCGTCTGGGGTAGTTTTTGACCATATGTGACCGATTTTCCTGATGATTGATAAATAAGAGAGACCTCTATAGAGTGTTAGTGATATTTTTACCTAGTACTTAATCCAAGTGACGGAGAATCAAACTTGACCAAGAAAGCATTATGAACAAGAGCTGTTAATCATAAGTGACGAATGCCCCCGAGGAGAAGGCGATGCTTGAATATGGTTCCTGTGCATTGCACTAGTATTTATTACTGCAGCAAGGTGATCTCACAGAAAGTCTAAAGAAGGAGAGGCAGATTATTAAAAAATAAGGCAATAGAGAGCTATGGTTCTTTGGCACTGCACTTCCCCTAAATGACCTTTCTCACTGTATGCAATTCAAACGAATTGCTTCTGCATCTAACGACTTATGCTCTGGACGAAGTAGTGATTAAAACTAAAGCATTTACTGAAGGTGATAAATACCCCCCAAACATCGCACTAACACAGTATACAAAATGTATGTAACATTTGATGCTATACTTATAAGACCATGTACAACTAGGCATGGTACTTATAACTTCTTTGAAGTTTCAAAAAATTGTGACCAGGGATTTATGAGATTTAGAGTGCATATCTCCGTGAATTGTCATTAAATTGTGACTAGGGGTTTTGGAGATTAAGAGCGCACAATTCTTTACTATCTCGAGCCTCAGTGGCATTGACCTTTGACATAGTGACCCGAAAATGGACCATGCAAAACTAGGCATCGTACTTGTCACTTCTGTGAAGTACATTTGTATCATTAATTCTTACCAGGGGTTTTCTAGATTTAGAGCGCACGAAATTTAACTATTTCGAGCCCCTGTCTAATTACTTTGACTTCGTTACCCGAAACATGATCTGTGCACAACTAGGCTTCTGTGTAGTATAATTAATTTCTGACCACGGGTTTTGGAGAATAGGCGTCCACAAGATTGCGTCTACAGACTTTGAGACGAACGTACGGACGGACGGACGGAGAGACAGACAAGCTGAATCCATAATACCGTAACTTGTAACTTGTGAATTTTGTCTGAATAGTTCTTTTTCAAAAGAATAACGTATAAATAATAGACAAAACATGTTATGGTTATAAAATATGCTTATAAAAGATTAATACTGAACTGAACCAGTGTCTGTGTATGACAGTGCTAGTTGCACACAAAACTTTAACTAAACCTGGGCCTAAATAAGTCAAGTGATATATTATTCTCTTGTAAGATATGTTGGCCCCGGAATCCGTCCGCGTAAAGTTTTATTTCTAAAATTATCCTAACGATGATTAACATATTCTAAATTTTATAATTTCTGGAAAAATGTTTTAAAACGGAAATAAAAAGTAATGAAGAATTAAAACAAGACAGATGTTGGTTGAATCATAGATAATTACTTTTCAAAGCTGGATACCCAAGCCCCGGGACAGCAGATTAGTGGATAGTTGCAGCTATTAAAGTGCAAAAATACTATAAACATGTACATTGTATTAAAGAACAAGTGTTAATACTGAATCGCAACATGTGATGGATATTTACCAATAAGTAGTTTTAACAATCATTTTTACACTTTATTTGTTAACTGTCATGCAAAGTCTGGAAAACCTACGAATTTTGAAATTTAACACATTTAAACCTATGAGAAACCAAGTGACCCCGCCCGTCCCTGGCAGGGTTTATTTTGCCCGGGGGTCAAGATTTGAACGATCTTTGTAGAGGTCTACTAGGCAAGGCTGCATGACAAATATATAAGCTTTTGACCATGTGTTTCAGAAAAGAAGGCATTATTTTTTTCCTATATAAACCTATGTGAAATCCTGTAAAACCCATGTGGTGTCAATTTTTACCAGATTTGAACATTCTTGGTAGAGGTCGATTTGGCAATGTTACGGGTCAAATATCTTAGCTCTGTGCCCTGTTTTCTCAGAGAAGAAGATTTTTTTCTACATAAGCCTAAGTAAAATCAAATGAACCACAGGCAGGGTCACTTCTGACCCAGGGGTCATGTTCGAACAATCTCGGTAGAGGTCCATTAGGTAGCGCTACATGCCAAATATTTAAGCTTTAGGCCATGTGGTTTAAGAATAGAAGATTTCCCTATATAAACCTTTGTACATGTAAATCAAGTGAATCCCAGGTGGGATAAATTTTGACCCGATTTGTCATGATTTGAACAATCTTGGTAGATGTCTACTAGGCAATGTTACATGACACTTATCTTTGCTCTAGGCTAGCCATGTGGTTTCAGAAAACACTTTCAACAACTTTGGGTGCACTTCATGCGACGAACATCCCTGCAAAGTTTCATCTACATTAGCCAATTGGTATCAGAAGAGATGTTTTTTGAAGGAAATGGTGGACGGACGGACGGATGTATAGACGTGACTGATCCTTATAGCTCATCCTAGCACTTTGTGCCAGGTGATTTAAAAAGTGGGTCGTACGGAAAATTTAAGTTTTACGCCAACGCCGACGCGAAGCGAGAAGGATAGTTCCTATTTTCTTTAAAAAAAGTCGAGCTAAAATGTAGATTTAGTTTAAAAGGTCTATTTGTTTTGTGAAGCGGTGGAAATAGTAGTATTCAGTTAGTAGTGATTTTTATATGTAATTTTAGCATGTTCGGTATATATTTCATGAGCCATATCCAAATTTGTTAACATTACACACGCTCTAGGACACTAAACCAAGGCTTTGGACACAATTTATCAAAATATTTAATCAGCGTTTTAAGCTAATATTCACACTAAATAAGTTTATATCTGCAACAACTGTTACACCTACAATATGGTACACCAACGATATGTGACCAGGTAATATTACTTTCACAAACCATCTCAAACGTTTTGTTTTCAAAATAAAGAGGGTAAGTATATACACATGACAATAAAATACTTGCAAGATTGTTGAAAGTTTTCTTTTTGTTATCAAGAATAACATTTTGCCGTGCAGTATTTACAGTTTTGTCTTCGAAAGTTTAATTTTGAGAATAAGGCTAAACGTACATTTGTATTTATAGACACCATGAAGGAAAATATTCTACTATCTCTTTCATCTCAATAACAAAAATAATACTTTACTCTGTTTCGATATTCTTTCAATCTTGACAAATCTGCATCGACAGACGAATCATTGGGGTTAGGTTTTCTCTCATTGTACGACTTTAAACAAAAAATACGCAAATTCTGTAGCAACTCAATTGCAAGCAGTAAATCGAAGCTTTCTATTGTTGGATGATGTCCATCATCAGGGAAGAGTAGCCCGAGCTGGAGATGATGTATTTTGTTTGTTTTTATAAGATCAAGTATAACCATATATTCCTCAGTGAGACAATCAGTTAGTGAAATATTCTGACTTTGGAGCTTGTGAATAAAGATGCGTCTTACAACAAGGTTGCCTCCATCTGTAAGTAGAGTGTGCAAGCGGAACAGGCCAACCTGATTATTATAAGCGAGTTTCTGTGGTCTCGATGTAGCCATATCTATAGACATGCACTGTGCGTGTCGTGATTCACTTCTTTACGTGTACAACTTGTTTTGTCAAACTACCAGTCCACATTTTATAAAACATACAGCTGTGCGAACCATATTTCACTTATTCTTCACGTCAATAATTTCTTGGACGAATACTACAGTCAACGTATTCATCTGTCTTTGATCATACTGAAAAAAATACAGTACTTAATTTTTTTCTTTACAATTTTCATAGTAAAATGATAGCATAAAATATTTTGAAGACAAATATCCGAAATCTGTGACACGCATACGGCAGTGAAAGTGTCAAGCGTAACACCAGCAGGCGATCGATAATTATTTTCGGAGATAACTACAATTCGTAGGTGTCCGGAAGTGTTCATTAACAAATTGATTATCGATTGTTTTATCACTAAGACATAAGATTATCTATATCCCAATAGAGTTTGAAAAGTTGAATTGTTAAGGTTGTTTGTAGATAAAGGGGGTAATCATTCTTTTCTTTTGACCATTGTACCGCATGATAAAGACCACTATCACTTTGTTTTCAATAAAAATAGCAAGAATAATAATAATGATAATAATAATAATAAAAATGGTATGTACTAATAAAAAACAGTAAGAATAGTAATAGTATTATTATTATTAGATAGATAGACAGAGACGTTCTTTTATGGAAGATTATTCATGTAAAAATTACAAAACGTTTACTTCCGAATGCTTTATGAAAATAACATATGTATGCATTGATGAACACGTTTTCCATGTAGCCTTATTGCATTTCGGTTAGACAGTTTTAAATGGCAAGTGTGTAGTGGTAAATGTTATGTGTTAACTGGGTATTAATATGCCAGTATATTAAGACAAAGGTGCCTACTGCCAAATGATGCATTGCAAATGAGAAGTGCAAGCATATAGTTATGTATGTATATGCAGATAGCCTTTTTCTACTGGAAATATTTTTAATTACAAATGTATAGTGCTAAATACTATGTGCTTACTACCAAATGATTTATTACAAATAAGAAGTGCAGGTATATATGTTTATAAAATTTGTATGTTAATGACAATTGATTGCTGTTCTTATTGAGACTTAAACATGTACATAAAGCTTAGAGTAAAATAGAGTAAAATCCGCAATGTATTTGCAAGTACAATATTGCACAACGCACTTGTCGATAACATGTTGCTAATAAGCAGTACGCATTACGCACTAAACACATATATAAATAATAGAAGCTGTGAACCAAAATACAGTTTTACATTTTGACAACATTTTGTCTACGTACCGAAATTTTTTACGAACCAATCCCCAATACCTAAGCGAACGCTGCTAAATTGACGCCAGTAGCAAGAGTACACCAGTGAGTCGAGGTTCCGCCCCTATTTGACACTCCTTCCAAAAATCCAGTTCTAGGAGAATATGGCTGTGTGACCGATTGCATGTCATTTTAATTTTTATCTAGATAAATAAAACAAATAATTCAGATGAAAGACTATATATCGAGGATAGATTGAGTCAGGCAATATAGAAATGTAGATATGTGTCTTCACTTAAATGTCATGTATAATGCAAAGTTTGGACAACCAATCTATGTAGGTAGTTAACTTACAAAGAGTAAATATGAGACGGAAACCAGTGGGGGTAGTTGGTCAACTCAGGGACATATCCTTAAAATAGTACTATAAATGGAAAAACAGTGCAGGTGGTTATCAGCCCAGGGTCATTTCCAATATAAAGAGGTATAATACATTGAAAACCAGTGTAGGTATGTTGTCAACTTACAAGTGTCATTGTCTGCAATAGAAACATAGAAAACTAGCGTAAGTAAGTAGTCAAGTTAGGGTTATTGCCTTAAAAACAGGTTTAATACATGGCACACATGTGTAGGTAGGTTGTCAAGTACGGGTTATTGCCTTAGAAATATGTATAATACATTCAAAGCCCATGTTAGTAGGTGTTCAACTAAGGTCTATTGCCTTACAAATAGGTATAATACATTGAAATCCGGTGTAGGTAGGTGGTCAACTAAGGGTTATTGCTTATTATTATTAAGAAAGAGATATACTACATGGAAAACCATTGTAACCAGGTGGTCAACTATACCTACCTACACTGGTATCTATTTCTTAGGTTATGACCTTTAGTTTAAGCCTATCTACGCTTATACAGTACCATGTCATCACGTCTCATTTCACATTAATCAAATACAGTCAAACCTGTGAACAAATGCCAAAACTGCCCTTTTCATTGTTGACCTTTGTTTGGAGGTTTTATTGCTCTAATACATGACTACAGGCTTATCAAAGTCTTGCCTTTATTCACAGGGTGACCTATATTCGGAGGTGGCTGTAAGTACAGGTGTGACTGTACAACATTCTTATATTTATTGTATTATAGTTTAAGTTTCAATTGTTTCATATAAGGATCAGCATTGTCGTAAATCACCGAGATCTAGTTTTATACCACGTTAGCTCTAGCTGCCTGGTATTTAGATCTAAACATAAACAGTACCCGCTGAATTTTGTGAAAGGAGTTTTGTGAAAGGAGCTTCACTCATTGGCGTATTCTCGCTACTGGTGGCAATATAACGGCGAATCATAGGGGATCACTTGTTGTGCACAAAAAATGGTATGGAGTGATCTCTCTTCATTAAGAATGGGCCCTACCATATTGTCTGCACTAGAATTGTATCGTTTATGTCAAACTTATAGACTAAAAATGACTTTTTTACAATATCTTTATCAATAACTATTTATTGAGGTTGCTTGCACATGTAATAATAGATGTATTGGTTTTTGATTTGTCGTATACGATTTTCACCCAACACATGTAATTTCAAAGTGTCCAAACTCAATGCAACAAGGTTATCTGCATATTTATACATATATGATTGCGTTCTCATTTGTAATGCATCATTTGGTACTAAGCACATTGCATTTACTATTATCCACTTGTCATTTAAAACTTTCCAACAGAAATGCAACAATGCTATATGAAAAAGTTTACATACATGCATTCACATGTCAATTTGTACAAAGCATTCGGAAGTAAGCGTGTTGTAATTTTTACATGAATAATTTTCCATAAAATAAACAGTATTTCATTCACTTCTGATAATAATAACAGAAATAATAATTCTGTTTTAATTGCTTAATTCAGGAAAAGACGTGATCATATATTTACAAACACATTGAAAGTGATTGTTGACAATAGTAACAAATATATCAAGAGACCCCCGAAAGCTGTACTACACATAGCACTTAAATAGTGGGCTAACTTCTTCGCACGTGCGTTATTTTGATAGTGACTTGTAAACACTGAAAAACAAAAGTACTCGAATTTCAGACTACTTGGTTTTTACGTGCACGTGTATTGTAAAAACTATTGTTTGGATCTTTAAGACACTCCCTTTCAACACTATTTCATAAAATGACATTTACATCTTCCTATAAAATGAAATTAATGCGTTGGGAATGGGCGGGGCAAGGAATGCACAGTTTTTACGCACGACACAAACTAGTGTGCATGTGTATCACTATTTTCAAGTCAGAAACATATTAAAACACGTCTGTCTAAAACGGCTCTGTTCAGGTGATTTTAAACAAACTAATTGATTTTGAATACATTTTACAAATAATCATCAGTTAAATTTTGATATAAGATAAATAATAACATTATTGATAATAAAACAACTCTAAAATCTTTATGAATCTTCGCTCTTAAACTTATATAAAATATAATCAAACATTATCTTTGTAAATGTATTAATGATATTTCATATAAGGTTACAAGGTACAGGTAACCATACTTTATTTCATGAAAAATAGGACGTAAATGACACCTGAATTGTTCGAATATTTGGACAATTTGTATGGACTAAATGATGTAGATATATTTATAAATGACTATAACACTAAGTTAGCAAGATTTAATTCTTTGTATTTTACACCGGATACCGAAAGTGTACATGCCTTTTCCGCCAGTTGGCCAAATGAAAACAATTGGTGTGTCCCAACAGTGTATTTAATCCCAAAGGCTTTAAAGTTCTTAAATTAATGCAACGCAAAAGGTACCTTAGAAGCTCCATATTGGCTGATTGGCGGATTGATTGTAGTTTAAGTTAAATTATTGATTTATCCTGTTTGACAGGCTATTTGTATTTTGAGACAAAATCCCCGGATTATATTTAGCACCTGGGACTTTTGGGCAAGTTCACTTTATCTTATAGTAGGGTTGTTATAATTTGATTAAATACTAGAATGATGTTTACATATGACAATATAGCTATTTTTCTAACTGTATGGCAATTATATGTGAGACTATAATTAGTTCATTCGTTTTATTTTAACAAATTAAAATAAAGTAAATCGTTTATTTTTTTCTTGCCTATTTTGCGCCTTTCATACCCTACTTTTATGCTGTGTTTGACAGTAAACTTATGACAGAGAACGAAAATATCGGCATAATTTTCACGAATAATGCTAATTATATATAAGGCCACACCAAATTAATTTCTTGGTCATCGGAATGTATCCTAAAAAAGTGGGAGCGAGCGAGCGAAAAAAAATTAAAATATTTTTTTTCCCAATTCAACCATTTTTGGAGCGGGCGAAGAGCGATCTGGTAAAAAAAAATAAAAACTCCTCACAAAAACAAATATTCACTGTCAAAACAGAAAAAAATCACCTTAAATATAAATTGCCAAAAAGGTACAGACCACAAAGTGACTCTAATATACACCGGTACTAAGTTTGCAGGGGTATAATAAAGATTAGTGTTTCTTGCAAGAAAATATTTTTATTCATTTAAAAAGACCATATTTTGTTTTCTTATATACATGTTCAGATAATAGAACTAGTTTTTTGAAAGAGAAACAAATTATTATCATTTAAAAAACCATCAGACTAATGTGTATTTCAATTTATGCCCAAACACTTTGTAATGAAACCCATTTGTTAGTCATATCAAAATAACACATCGAACAACTTCTTTAGTTGGGTCAAGACATATGCTCTTTTACTGCACGTCTTACTGACCATAAGTGTGTTAACTAGAGATAATTGTTCAATTTCACAATGCTAAAAACTTTCTAGTTTCTTGATATTTTCCTTGCCCAAGTTTTAGACTCAGCGCCATGATCATGACACTTTTCACACAGAGGGCGCACTGTTAAAAATTTGGTAAACAAGTGTTCGATGTACAGATGTACGGATCACTATCACCCAGAAGTTCATCTTCAGTGCCAAAGTAACAACAGTAGAGAGAAGTGAATTAGCCTTAACAAAGATGTCTTTAAATGTTTCCGAGTTGTTTGTCTGGAGGGCAACTCGTCTTCCACCGACGCTACCCTGATTTATGTTAACAATTAAAATTTTCGGGTGCATAGAATGACCGAAAAAGACCGTAAAAGACCGAAAAAGAACCGAAAAATGATTTATCTTTTTCGAAAACAACTTTGTTTAAAAAGATAATGTACGATTTATAACTTAAGTATTAAATAAATGAAGGAATTTGTATGTAATAAATATTTGTTTGTTTTCATAAGTTCCTGTGCTGCATCAATTACAAAATCTGGAGTGCTAAATTTAGAAAGTTTTCGGTCTGCAATATTTGTTTTTTGATCTTTTTACTTGATTTGTAACTACATTTTTACAAATGTCTTCATTTAAACTGTAAGTTATATACTCTTTTAAAAAAAAGTTGTTTTCGGTCTTCATAAACTGTTTTTCGGTCTTTTTCGTTTTTTTTTACGGTCTTTTTCGGTCAATCTATGCATCGAATAGTTTCATACTGTACTGGTTTGCTGCCATTTTGACAATATGGTAGTCATGATTATACAAATAAAGTAGCGCGAACATGTTCTACTGGCGTTTTTAATTAAATTGTAGGTTTGAAAGTACTAAATTTACGAGTTCGGCGCGACAAAAAGGCCCGCTTTGAATTTTTGGTCTTGGTTTATAAAATTGATGCGGGCGGAAGCTCAAATTGAAAAAAAAAAATTATTTTTGATTTTAAAAAATAATGGAGCGGGAAATCCGTTGACCAAGTAATTAATTTGGTGTGGCCTAATATCAATTAAAAAATCTGGTTAATTTTAGAAACCTGTCGGTCCACAAATGACATAAATAACATAACAATAACCACATGACGGTATGCTTCTGGTACGCTGTCGCCATATTGCATTGTTAAATGACGTCACATGACGCCATGTGTATAAAAACGTTACCATGTAACGCAGATGGGCACGATTTACACATGTATCACATTTCAAGCAAATGTGGCAAATTTTAATTTTACTGACGAAAGGTGCTGACCTACTGTACTTTAGATAGAATAAAATACTACCATCAAGTTACGGTTTTTGTTTCATAAATACAAAACATGTACAAAAATCAAAACCACGTCATATCAAAATAAACAGGGTTTATTAGATATAATACTATTTACAAATGTCTCAGAGCTTTTAAAGTTTAAGTTAATTTGCCTTTTGTTTTACAGCTTTATTACGCAGTTGATTAGCATTGTAATAACAATGTATCAGTTTATTAGTTAAATTTAGTTTAAATGTTATAAGGTTACCACTATAAATGTGATTACCATACTGTTTCTTATAAATTAACCCATATCTACCTAGGTTTATACAGCGGGATCTTATAACTTCCAATTGGGACAAGTCTATTTCTTCTAATAGGAGTGTTTTGCAGACTTGTGACACCAAAAACAACTATAGTCTTGATCAGACGCTATTGAATGTGAAGTTTTCTTTCGGAACTTAGCTGTTTGAAAAGGTACACTAGGCACAGTTGGGTAAACATGTGATCTGTCTCTCAACGTAAGTCCTGATCAGACGATATTGCATATGTCGTCTGCTTTGGAGCGTAGCTCTTTAAAAAGGCATATATTTTAGTAGACACTTGGAACAGATGGGCATACATGTGATATTTCTTTTGTTGGTGTAATATACCAAGTGTATTGTTTCAATTTGTACTTTGCTATATGTCGGTCAATAGTTTTAAATACATAGCTAATATTATCTGTTTTCTATGTACCCAACTATAAATAAACATTTTGTACCCTGCATTTAGGTCCGTTTTGTAATGTTAATGGTATAGATAATATCGTTATGAACCGAATTCGTTAACAAATTTTTGAGTCGATTAAAAAATAGCGAAATGTTCAAAATGAATTTTTAAAAAAAAAACATGGCTTAAATAAAATGAAATAGAAGGGCTTCATGTAATTAACCAGAAGCATTAACACAATTCAAACAAATTGATTACACATGCCACAGGCTTTAATCAGATGAAACGTTTTATTACTTCACCTTTAAGTATGGGAATCGATATTCACAATAATCCTTTAAACTATACGTTTAACTCTTAAACATATTGTTTAACACCTTTTAAACAAAGTGCACAATACTACTTTTAAACCATAGCTTTAAGTGTTAAACCTATAGTTTGTTCCCTAAAAGCTTAAACCACGGACCTATATATAGGTCTGTGGCTTAAACCGTTACTTAAAGTCTGTGAAACCCATAATTTAAGAGACAACTAATAATAAAAGCTGAAACCACACTTTAAAATACCACGTGAACTTTCCAATGATGCAAGGAATTCGCGCAATATGTCAGCAGACGAAGTCAACGATTGCTTTCGCGACGATATAAAACATTTGAAATAGTAATACAAAGCTAATTACAGACACTAAGAATCTGGCGTCAGTCATGACTATTAAAAGTGTAACTTACATCAAAATCTTTTTTGGATAGGTGGAGGTATTATATATATTTTGTTCGTTTTGTCGGGAGTGTTCTATGGAAGTTTCACAGATATTTTCTTAAAACAGAATGCTAGTAAAAGGACATCTACTATTATGTATTACTCTTTAAATATGGATGTTTTACAGAATTGTGATCCCAACACGTCTTTAAATGTGCCGTCTGCTTCGGAACTAAGCTGTTTGAAAAGCGACTCTAGGCACAGGTTGGTAAACATGCGATCAGTCTTTTACAGGTTTTGTTATAGTTCACCAAATTGATTGTTTCAATTAGTATTTTGTTATACGTCGATTAATAACTATACATAGCTATTGTTATTTGTTTTTTATGTAACCGACTATAAGTAGAAATTGTATCGTGCATCTAGGTCCGTAATGTCATTTTAAATCACAAGTATTAATGGGGTATAGATAGCATCGATATAACAGATTTTTGAGTCGATTAAAAAATAGCGAGTATTCAAAATGACTTATTTTGAAACAATAACATGTCTTCAACAAGATAAAAAGTAAGGGATTATTGTATTACCTTTATGTAATTTAGCCAAAATATTCACACAATAAAGACAATTTTAAATTAAACAAGACTCCTTTCCCATATGAAATATATCAGACTGTGTTTAAAAAGGGTGAAATGAGGTTAAAAATAAATAAAAATTTCAAGAATGCAAAAGTATATCTTGTTTTATTTATGTAAAATGTTTCCAATACTACCTTCAACCAATATGCAAGAAAGTAAGTATGCACCTATGTCCAATTTAGGAATCATAAATGTAATTGTGCATTTCGTTTATTCTGTATTTAGCCATATATAGCTAAATTAGTAGTTCAAAGTTCAAACGCTAGTTTCGTTTTCGTTTCCTAACTTTTTTACTATTTGAAGTAATTATTGGTATTATTTACCTGACAAGCTTCGCAATTCTATAGTTCCAATATTTCTCCGTAAACTTAAACCAAAACATCATTGTTTATCACATACTTTACCGTAAAAAACGTAAAAATATCGGTTTTTAAATGTGTCTCTATGACTTAGGAACCGGAACATAAGTACCCAACGTTTTGGTTGAATCGTTGTAGAACAATAAGCCTCGCTCTGAATTTTAAAAACATAACCGACATTGACCTTGTACATTGTGTACATACAGGCTGTGTGATAAATCAAGTCCGAACAACTAGTTAAGGAAATGATATATGAATTTAATTATTGACATATATAGAAGAAAATATTGGAAAATGGAAGTAATAAAAGGTATTGATTACACTTCATATTTATTAACTTGTTTTTATACAAAATTGGGACTAGAGAACACAGCGAATTGGTGTCAGAATCGGAATTAAATAGATAAAGTGAATCTAACATGTTCATGAGTTGTGGAAAAGAAAATCCCACACGAGGGTTGAGATACGTCCAAAAACGAGCCTCTGCCGAGGGTGGGATTTCCTTATCCACAACTCAATGGACATGGTAGATTTATTTTCTCACCGTTTAAATAGCATTTTCACACAAGTAAGAAGGAATAAGTGCCAATAAATTTTGTACAGGATGTGGATGAAAAAATGAAAATCAACTTTTTCTCGAATTACTTCAAAACTGCTATAGATGGATAGAAAATGATCTAAAAAAATGAATACCAACAACCCTATGTTTATTTCAATAATAACAATTTTACAGTCATTTTTCGATTTTTATGTCTGCTTACAATTAACGTAAAAATAGTCCAGCAGCGATGTGAGATAAGCGATGTGAGTTAAGTTTATCTCTCATGGGTAAATGCGCGGAAATATGTATCTCAAAGGTGAGAAAAAACATTTCTCTTCACAAAACATTTCGAGTACACATCACACACAAATCACATACATAAGCTGGAAATAGCCCAGCGACGCACAATCAGATGGGTTAAAAATAATTAACCAAGTCATAATACACCCTGGGTATTCGCCTACTGCGACCGCAGATGGGTACTACATGTACTTAAGACCGATGTATACAATGTACATAAACGTCTTGACATGCAAGCTGGAAAATACCTAATATCGTCGGTTTTTGATTCATATCCGCAATGTTTTCGTTCAATATAAGTTTTAATATATTTATATTAGGCAATGCTCAATTGTTTAGCTGAAAAATGATCGAAGTGTTGTTAAATTATTGCGGAAATCAGACCAGAAATTGCAATGTTTCGGATTTATAAAAGAGTTTAAAGAAATGTAATAAAGAGTCCAAAACTGCATCAATCGTAAAGCTACATATTTTCTTTAGCAGCACAAAAATTGTTCTTCGCTACAACTGATACAGCAGCTGCAATTGACACTTAAACAAGCGTGGGGTTTTATTTTAGGGTACTTATGACGGCAGATAGAAATATTATAGGGTGCGTATGAACGCAGACGGTGGATCATAAAACTGCAGAAACGTAGAAGATGAAACATAAGTCATATGATGGGAATACTGTTGATGACTTTGGTGTTCCGTCTAAATATAATTTTAATTTTTTTAAAGAATTATCATCTTATCAATAGAGCACTTAAGTCTTATTTGTATCATATTTCAAGGGTTTACGTGCTGTCTGCCTTCGAGTTCATTTACGTTTTTCTGCGGTTTAAAAAACAATGATTCTTGCATGATATCGGATCGGCATTTCCGTCTTTTCACCCATGCCGGAAAAATCGTTTTTGCATATCGGATCAGCATTTCCGATGATTATACCTATGCCGGAAAAATCGGTCTGGCGCCCTTCCTAAGCCAGACGACTCTCATGAATTGCTTGTGTCATAACGTTATAAACATTGTGACGTCACTTTCCCAAACACAACGTCTGAATTTCGTATGTTTTATGATGCAAGAAAAAGTTTCAATCATGAGACATTTGGTTCGGATGGAAATATACGTCACCTCGGGTAACTGTTTTGTAAGAACTCGGCAGAATCATAACAGTTACATGTACCCGCGGTGACGGATATTTTCGCCCCTTTGCTCGGATTTGCTTGTAAGTAACAGCAACGTCATCTTACGCCAACCTACCTTACCTTTTCAGTAAGCGTTTTTGCCGAACCGTCCCAAATTATGAGCTTCTTAATGATGTGTTTATAATGATCTAAAATCATCTAGGCAGGTGGTGGCCCAGTTCAGTAATTAATTATACAGCAGTTGTTCTTAAACTTTTTACCCTTTTAACAATTTTAACAATCTTGCTTTTCATAACTGGAGGAATTACTTGCATATTATGTTACTGTCATAAACACCCGGCGTGCGAGAGGTTAAAAGCAATATGAAGAGATAAAGACACTGCTGAGAGCCATATACCTAAAACATTGAATACAATGATTATAGAATAAGTTCATTATCAATGGAAAACTGTATATATAATTATTGACCTGTAAGAGATAAAACGACATTACTAATGCCATATTATAAAATGGATGGACAAGTGGGAAACATTTAATTGATATAAGCGAAAGAAACGTGAAATGAAATTTATAATGCATTTGTATTCATTTGACAAAGAACAAATGCAGTAATGTTTTATATTAAAATTCATATTGTTATTAATGTGAATTTTTTCCGTCCTATCTGTAAGGATATAAATTATTTACATTATAATTAATATACTGTTTTCGTACTTTCATGGAAACAAAGAATCTTTGAAAAAGGTGGATGTTCCCATAACTATACGCCTAATTTAAAAGGTTAATGTAACATTGAAAGCGAACCGTATTAGAATTTAAGGAGTGGTATTATTGTGTTTGTAAAACAATAACATAACAAGATCAAAGGCTGTACTCTACTATTAGTGTTAACTAGTGCGAAATCTAAATGAAAACGCAATATAAAGAGTTATGTAGTTGTGTGAATAACAACTAGGTAGTAAGAATTTTATCAGTAATAACGTATCTACGACACTAAATAGAAAACACAACTGTATTTACAAATGGGTTTAGCATGAAATGTAGTTCAAAGACATAGTACTTCCCCTCAATTCAATGTTTCACCTGTAGCAATATCTAGAAAAAAACCACTTGCATAGTTTTGGAGTTGCCTTCTAGACACCCGTAATTATATCTTTTAAAGGGAGATTATTAAGTTATGGACTGTTACAGAGCTGTGATATCTGATCACTACATTTTTCTCCAATATCCTGTATCACTTCGTGAAACTCTTACATGCATGTACCATTTTAAGTTATGTTCAATAAAAGCATAATTTCATGAAAATGTATGTATACACTTCGAGCCACTTCTAACCCGACACTTTTCAAATTCGATTTTCTTAAAAACGGTTCTAGATATTTATTTCAAATTAAATATTATGTTGTTTTGCAACATTAGCTGTATAGAAATGATAAAATCGATTTCACCATTTTACACGAGGAAATGTAGGTGAACGAAAAATATCGATTTTCATTTTCATTTAATTATTCTGTGACGCAATTCAAACCGTAAAAACAGAATTGAGGTTTTAAAAGTCAGTCACTTTGAATGAATAACCAAGAGCGTGGTCGCGCAATTGACATCTGTGTTGCTTGCCGGCCAATTACTCAGACACTTATAAAATGTATCATATTTATTCAGCAATAATTTTATGTGCAAACATATGCAGTATCTACATGTACCTGTTCACTATAAATCGTAACAAAGATGGAAATCTATCTGTAAAATAAAATAAACATTGTATTTTGTTTCTTTACTCGGATGTACGGATTTTATTATGAATCGGTGACATTTCTCATTGTTCGGATTTCACGTTATGTCATTTTGTGAATTCGGATTTTACAGTGATGTTTTTAATTTGTTAAGTTTTATATGTATTTGTTAATCAATTAAAATTGAATTTCGCATAAGTACGTATGATGTGTTGAATTAACTATATTATAAATTTGAACGAAATCCGCATACAAATAATCCAGTTATACCGAATTATATAAGTGTCGGGTTGGAAGTGGCTCCAAGTGTAGCTGCTGATATACGCATGTCCTTGACGTACTCATTCTTTTCATAAGTTCTTTTTTTTTAATTTCAGCGAGCGACTGCTGAAAACAGGCGTGGACACAAAGATACTTAATATGCAATACATACTGTATGTGGCATTAATAAGTACATCAGCCAACTAACACACGCTGATTTTATGCATATCTGATCTTGTAACATAAGTTTCACATGAAGATTCATTGATTTCCAAACAGAAGTTGCTTAGAACATACGCAGCAAAGATAGTACCATATATAAAAAGATCAGTAATAATCAAAGGGTTACAAGTCAAAAACATCAGGAAATGTGTCCACATGGAACGAATGCCTTAGACACAGAAATGTTGGTTTTGCTCGTGACGGTGATGTTATCAGTCACAAAGATTTATCAGAAAGCAGTTGAGAATCATAAGGAAATGAAAATGGATTTATTCATTTATTAATCAATCTTGAACTGTTTTATTGACCTTGGAAATATTGTTGCGGTTCTTGTGCGTAACGCATATCATCTTAAACAAAACAAAACAAAGTAATAGACCCTAACGATTTTTTAACACACCAACATTCACACATACATACAAACCAGTTCGTTCAAGCCAAATGACTGTTATTCAGCTAAGGCAGAACAGCGTTTGAGCTTAACTTGATGAAGACCAACATAGTTTATGCCACGGTGGTTTGTCCGCCCGTCCCGTAGGTCGTATGTTCGTAAACTTTTCCTTACTTTACAGGTCACAATATATATTATTTTTAGGTGTGTGTGTGGGGGGGTCAGTTGGTCAAAGGTCACAGTTACCCGTACTTTGAAAATCTTTTCCGCTCAATATTTTGACATCACAGTCTTCAAACTTCATATGTTGACTGGTCTTACTTCAGTGTATGATCCCTACTGCTGTTAGTGTCAGTTGCTCACGGTCAAAGTCACAGTGACCTTTGTCAGTCTTTTAGAGCGATACTGGCCCTTATGGGCCTCTTGATTTCCAAGGAGCTACCTATTGTTTCAAAAAAGTTCCGTGCTTTAATTGTAAAGCTTCAAAATATACCAGTGGTCTGCCCTGTCATGAAGTTTGATGAATATTACTTATAAATGTTCATGTCACATGAAACGGCTAAATTTTACTATCGTAATTCTGATTTGGTTTTGAAATTCAATAGTAATCTAAAGACTCTTCTGCGAGAAGGTATTTCAAAACCCGATTTTTATGGGGATGTGGTTTACAAACTTCGTAAGATTTTGGGTCATGGCAATTTTCCAACTGTATTTGCTAAAATTATAAAACGTTTTGTTAAAAGAGGTTACGACCCTACTGTTTTGAGACACACCGCATGTTTGGTGTTCAACCCGTTTACAGTTGGACGCTATGCTTCCCTCTTTGATTGTGTCTGACGGAAGAGGGGGAGGACTCTGTGATGGGCAGTTTTTAAATCCCACTGGGACGAAACTGTTTTGATTTCTGTCCTCTGGCCTGTTTCGTCGGGCCCTTAAGGGTGTTTCTCTTGGTGCTCTGCCTTCTGCAAATGCATTGAGTACATACGTTTTTTGGTTCTCAAGGTTTGCTTTTTTTATATATTTATACACGAGCATTTTTGTGTTTTACATACCATGCCTTTTGTTTCCATTGCGTGTGTTAGAGATTCACCTAGCAGGGATTACTTTTATTTACACTGTCCTGTGACTTTGGAACATGGTGGGGGTAAGAGTGAGGTTGGGTGCGCACCATAAACCGGTTTAAGCTCCCCAGTGGTGTTTTTGCCACTGACCGTTCCAAGGCGGTGCCCCACTGTGTTCCGTTAATTGTTCGTTTTGTCCTCGTGTGTTTGCTTTGTATGCTTGTGTGTGTTGGTAGTGTATGTTTGTGTGTGTGCGTGTGTGTGTGTGTGTGTGTGTGTGTGTGTGTGTGTGTGTGTGTGTGTGTGTGTGTGTGTGTGTGTGTGTGTGTGTGTGTGTGTGTGTTTGTGTGTATGTGTGTGTGTGTGTGTGTGTGTGTGTGTGTGTGTTTGATGGTGTGCACTTCTGGGTGCTGTGGGGCTCGTTTTGGGGAGGCTGCGTTTTTGGTACGTGGCATTCCCTGTTTGATATTATTTTTGTTTTTAAGCGTCCACAGCTGTTCAAGCTAAATGAACATTACAGGTTTATGTATCCAAAGCTTCCGGACAGGAGTATTCAAGTGCCATTGTTTTTTTTTTTAACTACATATTAGTAGTTCTTCCTTCTTCTGTTACTGATGTGTCACTTAACACAAACATACGTGATTATTCTATATAAAATAAGATAAACAAGGAAAATGAACGTGGCAATTCAATGAAACCAGGTTTTCACAATTTCACGAGTCAGTGAATAGAATTTCACTCTAAGTGGTTGTTGTCATGCAAGATGGTACCGAGTACGACATGAATACGAATGCAGCTGTATTTAAGGGTTTTCTTCAAGAGACAGACAACCAAATATAGAAACTCGTCAAGAGTGTAAAGTCAGATATTGTATGCTGGTTGATCTGGGTCTACACTGGTTGCAAAGGCTGGGTGTGTTAAATTCTACATTTACTTTTCCAACAGGTGTTTGTCAACATAGCAAGGTCATCGCTTGTCTTCATATAAGATATATGCGAAATTTTATCACAAAATTACATGCTCTGATAAAATTATTGAGCAGAAACTGGTCGTCTCCATGCAAGCTACCTACAGACCACGTTCATTGCAAAGGGTTACTCTTAACTCGAGTAAATTGAGCGGAAACCATTTTTCTATTTTCAGTAACAGTGACATTGACCTTGAGTCTAGTGACCAAATATACAATTCCAAAATTCATCCCCAAGTAAGCTACCTACACACCGAGTTTCATTGCGATTGGTCACTCCCAACTCGAGTTGTTGAGTGTAAACCATTCTTCAATTTTAAGTAACAGTGACCTTGACCTTAATCATAGTGACCCCAAATTCAATCTCAAGCTTCCTTTCCACGCAAACTACCTACACACCAAGTTGCATTGAAATTGATTACTCCTTACTAAAGTTATTGAACGGAAACCAAATGTTTGACACCAGCCCGACCGGCATACGACATTGCTATTCTAGTAACCACTAATAATTTTTTCGTTGAAAACCTGGATCATAATAAAAAAACACCAGGTACAACAAGCACCATCAGCCAGATCAACATACCGAAAAATGAAGATTACAACGATGAAAAAACGTCAGCAGACGAGGCACTCGGTGCAACTCCACTTTGGGTATAAAAGAGGTTGTTGATGATATCATGAAGAAATGGGACAATACATTTAATAGCATATCTTATGCAACGTCAAATTTTGAACAGCTAGGTGTAAAAACCTATGCTGAAAACTTTTGTTGCATTTTGTACACTGTTCCCTCCTTCGGTTATTAGTATTTTTTTAAAAATATTTTTTTGCTATTGCATGTGCTGTAAAAGAAGGTTATACCCATAACCAAATGAAAATGGTGAACACATTGAGGCAAATTAAGTTTAAGTTTCCTGTAAAAGAGAACAGTGTGTAAAATGCAATCAACATTTCGGGTATAAGGCGTCACCCCTACATTTAAGCCTTGTTCAGAAATTGAGTACAGGCAAGATATTTGATCACATTTACTGTCCTATTTCTTTGTAGTATTCAACACCATCATTACTTAGTTTTAGAAATTGACAAAAATGTTCAAACAATGTATAGGTTTGTATAATGTATATTCTCTATACATAATAAGAGAGATATCAACCTTTGAAGATTTGGGCGAATGAAATTTCAGCTAAACTCAAGCACTACCTTAACAAAGAGTTTCGAATAGCTTTTAATTGAGTGGTTGTGGTTTTCCTGTATAAGACACGGTTGGTATGGTCGGTAAAGACACGAGATACACACTAGATATTCTCAAGATCCCGCAAATATTACATGCAGTTTATTCGAATTATGCGAATATATAGGTTTCAAAAGTAATTGTTATGTTAAATATTCTATTTGTATTCGTGACTTGAACATTTTAGCCTTACAGTTTATTTGTCTTTGTATAGCTTTCTTAGTGAACTTATATGGCCGTTTATATAGTATACAAATCTGGACATTTCAGTCGGTGAATATGATCTGGAAAGATTATGTTCTTACAAACTGAATCGACATTATCCGATGGTTTATCACTGCTGATGCTCCTTTATGGCTTTCTATAATTGCTTTACACTGTCATAATGTTCTATTTTTCCGACTATTTTTAACTGTTTTCGTCTATTTTCCCCATTCTATTGCTTTGTAGATTCAAATATTATATTAGAATAAGTAAAAGGGCTTAATCAACTGTTTTGGTATTGGGCAACAAAACATGATAGAACAGAGAAACAAATCGAGACTGAGCCAAGAATATTCTCCTGATATGATACTCTTGTTGTTGTCTAACACCATGTTACCAGTTGGTAAAATCACTAATTACTATATACGTGTATCTAATTGATTAATCCCATGTAAAAATGAATTTAAAATAAGATTTTTTAAGTTTACCTATATAAGCCTATGTGAAACCAAGTGACAGCCCGGGCGGGGTCAATTTTGACCCGGGGTCATAATTTGAACAATCTTGGTAGATGTCCACTAGACAATGCCACATGCTAAATATCTAAGCTCTAGGCCTTGTGGTTTCAGATAAGAATATATTTTAAGTTGTTCTTATTTGTTGCCATAACAACCAGAAACTGCATGGGATGGATTTCTTTGAAGGAATTTCCCTGCAAAGTCTCATCAACATTGGCCAGTGGTTTCAGAGATGTCGTTTGAAGGAAATGGTGGACGGACGGACGGACGACGTACGACAGACCCGGGACGGTGAGTGATCCTAATAGATAACAAAAAACTATTACACAATAAAAAATATTGGATATAATTTATTTCCTTAAAAAAATAAAATGATGTACATGTAGGTATCATTTGCTAAATTACATTTTTTCGATGGTTGATTTAGAAATAGAGATGATGAAGCACAGTATGTGTCACAACAGACGTACTTCAGTTAAGTTATGTTATTCAGATCACCCGATATTAAGATCACCCTCGATGTTAAGACCAAACATTTCGGAGCCAAATGGATTACTTTATGGTAAAAAGGTTTCGATAAAAATACCTTTTCAATATTAAGACCAGTGTGTTCTGCCGGTCCGAATACTGGCCTTATTACAGGAATCAAGGAGACCAATTATCGACATTTGTTGTGTTGAGTGAATACAAGGGGAAATAAATTCTAAAACTTCTGAGTTTCAGCAACTGTTGCTCAGTGTCTTGTTGTTTTGGTAAAGTACAAATTTTTACCATATGAAAGGAAATAGTTGGGAAATATCCTTCTAGTCTCCATACAAGGAAAAATGGTAGTTTTTTTACAAGATCGTCTGCTTCAAATAGATTGAAATGCAGACAGTGAACTAAAGCCAATGTCAGGCCTTTCAAATAACATGAGCTATGATATCAAATCAAAAGATGGTCGAAATTCCGAACAACTTTAAAAAAAAAACGCAAAATGTCGATAATTTGAACCCTGGGGCTAACGGGATAGCTCACTGATCTCATGCAATACTTATTTGACGTAATGTTATACTCATTGCACGCGGTAAAACTAACAGGTTAGTGAACGGATCTCATGCAATACTTATTTGACGTAAGGTTATATTCATAGTACGCAGTAAAACTAACAGGTTAGTGAACTGATCTCATGCAATACTTATTTGACGTAAGGTTATAAATTACTTACTCTTATAGAAAGCCATTTGAAATCCAAATTTGAAATTCCAATAAAAAAATAGCTAATTAGTTAGGTAGCCGATTGTCCACTTCATTGCTTGCAGAATAAGATTTATTGCTCATTTGCATTTTCATAAATTCTTTCTTTATATACCTCTTACAATCCCTCCTGTTCATTCAATTCCTTTTAATCTCTTTTTTGTTTTTATATATTCTTTCCAAGATATGCATATAGTGTTTTTCTTAGTACAATTTGAAATGTTTGGTTAATATTTATGTTATATCATAAAAGAACAACTCTCGTCAACTCGCCTATCTCTCTGACATCATACTTTCACTCTCTTGTTTTTGTATTTTTTTTGTTTCATGTATTTTTTTGTTGCTCATGAACTGGAATATATCTATATACAACATATCATTATACATAAAAGTCCCTTTTCCATCTATCATTTCATCCATTCATCATTTTATTTTCTTCTCTCATTCATTGTGTTTTATGTCACAGCCTCTACTTTGTTTAGTATTGTGTTATACCTCACCCCTTTCTTTTGTATTAGCTTTGTTATATTCTTTTACTAATGTATTTTATCGAAAATCGGTAACAAAAGTTTTTTGAAAAGTGCAATGTAATTCTTTTTGTTGTTTTTGTTAATGTAAAGTTTCATGCTGTGTCATAAATTTCCGTCATACTGTGAATGAGATACTCATTTAGCAGATGACCTTCAAAGTTGTTTGATTCCATTGAAGATTCTTAATATATATTTACATTTATTCAAGTAATTTATCTTTTCACAGCGGTTTCGGTTAATTCTACTATATAATACATGTATATGGTTCTGTTTATTTACAGTACATGGTAACAAGATTCTCTTGTATTTCCATCAAGGCCACGTTATATTAGAGCAGTTCTCGATTTGATTGGCTGTTTTAGCTAATTGGCTGATTAAAGGTAAAAGCTTAATTTACTATCCGAGTTGCACATAGAGACCAAGCAAACAACAAATGATCGATTAGTAACAAAGGCTAGCATGTGACGTTTTTGGAATTATATCCTCCGTTTTTTGTTGAATATGTCGCTATAACTTGTCCGATTACCATTAAATTATGTTTGTTCTGTAGGTTATTAAAGCCCCCATACAGCCTGTTAATTTGTTTGTAGTGTCGATATTATAAATAATGATATTTATTAAAGAGCACGTGTAGTTGGCAAAAAATCACTACTTTTCCTTCCCTGTAGAAATTTAAAATTCTAAATTGATTTTTTAATTAAGAAAGCCGGAAGTGAGTTGATCACCTAGTACTAGTGTTAGGAAAACTATCTCTCGTATTTGTGAATAAAACATATGTTTAATAGCTCGTATTCGCTTCTAGATACATGTTGTTTTCGTATGTTTCGACAATGCCAAAGGTTGTTACGGACAGTGATTCTACATTCATTCATATCAATACAGAGAACCCCACTTGTCATGCAAATTAACAGTGTTACATACAAATATGTGTTACAGAAATGAGGAAAAGATGTTATATCAAAAATATTTAGAGAGGATACATGTATTACTCTAATAGTCCCGTGCGCACATAATGTACCGGATCGCGTGTCCACACGTGTCTGATCCCTGATCTGATCAACTTGATGTGTAAGAATCGGTGCAAACATATTATTTATATATTTTTGTTAAAAGACAATTTCTCTAACACCCCTTAATCCTCACACTCCTCTCCCCTAGTTACCTGGGTCAGTCTAGGCTGAAATATTTACACCTGTTTCGTGATACAATGACGCAAAAATAATAATAGTAATAACAATCATTTTACAAACAATTAAAGAGACAAGTTTACAATGTTGCCCTTATCAACACAAAATGAAGTAATCGTTATGAAAGAAACTAATGCACCACAGGAAAACTGCAATCAGAAAACAAATATAGTGAAAGATGCATCTAATTACAACACAAAATACATTTTTCGATGTATACACGTATACCGTCCTGGATTAAAATAATATCATTTAAATGTCATCAAATCCTATACTGTTTTCACTAATAAACAAGGTACAAGTAAACACATTAACAAGGTACAAGTAAACACAGTTCGAGCAAACAAGGTACAAGTAGACATGGTAAGAGTAAACAATGTATTTGACATTAGTCACCTCATTCTGACATTTTCCACGAAGTACAAAAACAAGTTGTCTATTTCGGATTTGTTGGATCATTAATACATACACAGAAAATACATCTAAGTGAATTCAATACACATTCAGAAAGTTGGGGTAAACAAATTAATACTTAAAAGTAAAAGTCAAACTAGTAAAGTAAATTACAAATGCAGAGCTAATGTAGTCATTTTGTAATAGAGCCACCTGCGTACAAGACAAAAAAAAGAAACTTTTTACATTCATTCATTCATTCATTCATCCAGCAATTTATTCATCATACAAAACTTTTTACATTTATTCATTCATTCATTCATTCATTCATTCATCCAGCAATTTATTCATCATTCAATCATTCTTTTTATGAAACCAAAAACATATATGAAATATGAACATAAAAACACATTTGAAAAGTTACGCCAGAATGTAAGTAGAATGCATGCATAAATCGCGATTGCGTTCATCTTCCCACAACAGCATTAAAATGCATAAATCCATGATATATCAATTTACATACATTCAGCAAAAATCCTTTTTGTGTGATAATATCAGATTGACAAATTTAGTTACTGTAGGAAAAGATGTATTATTCAGAAATTTCTTTCTCATGGAGTCATGAAGAGAAAAACAAAGTCAAAGATGATAATCAGACTCAATTTCCCTCATGTAACATAGTTCACATATTATATTTTCTCTGCCTATACCACTATATATGTCTGTTTCTATTTATAACGAATGACAGTTTGGTCTATTACAAGACATTTAAATGAGACATCCTTCATTTAATATGACAGACAAAATAAATATGATTTAAAACCAAAGTTCAACTTATATTTTTATCATATTCCAATTTAAGTGATGCTTTTTCATGCCTTTATTGTGTATACTGATCTATTAGATGTTGCTTAAACATTTAAATATAACAAACATTATATAGAAAAATTTACCGAAATAATATCAAATTTTAAAGTAATGAGATATGAAAAACCAAGATCATTAATAGAATGACACGTACTTTTGTTTTGTTTACTATAATTATACACTCATAAGCATTTATCAAATATAAATTCGAAATCATTAAACTTTTGCTAAACATCAACCTGGATTAAGTTTAATCAATATATATCACTTTTGCAGATTCTTAATATTAATCTTTCTTCTTATGCACAATCACAATGCCACCTACAACGAAACTGAAAACAATAAACGAAACGTTTTACAGAATTTACTATCTTCCAGTAAAAAGGGCCAATTTTCCCACCCATATAACCCATTCAACCCACAGAAAGGTTGCGAATGTGAAATGAAAAAGTAGTATCAAGAAAAACAATGTACATTTATCTGAAAAACAATGTATACAAACTGAAAAAACAAATTTATCTAGTAAATAAAAATTTTTACACATCGATGAATTTTGTATGGTATACATATCTGTTTTTACTTTTGTATACAAAAAGTAAGATGCTGAAAATATAAATGACAACTCTTTATCACTATATATCTGCTACAATTTAAAACTTGAAATACTTCAAAGCTTGCTTTTCGTGTTGTTATCACTGTTACCTAGGTGTTACATCAATATCACAGATACGTTTAGTCAGTTTGCGAAAAAGGCCACAGCTGGATATATGTTAATATCTCCACTTTTTAAGCCTGATTTGTAGAGTCTCCAAATGTAACGTGTAGTGGCTGTCTGTGAACCCAAGCAGACATGACCTTTTCAAGTGAGTCGCAGTTTATAAACTGGTCATCCTTTCTATATGTATCCTTCTGTATAGATACTGTCACATTTCCAGCTTCTGAAAATATAAAAAAGCATGTTTCAGAAATCCTGAGATGTAAACTGTGTCGATGCTTGACCGATCTTTTCCTTTCTTTTGGCTAATAGCACAAAATGTCATGAATCACAATGAAATGAATAGAAAAGCAAACATCTAGCACTGTGCTTATAAAACACTTTTCATGTCAACTGATTTACATTGTCAGATTTTGGATCAACATAATGTTGTAACAGTTCATATTTTCTTTATGAACCTGTGTCAAACTAGTTTTTCGTGAATATTTCAAATGACTTCTAAAATATGGCTGTTTTGTTTGTTACATTGTAAAACTTATGGTGCTAGAAGTTAAAATCGTTTTGTGCCCAAGCTCACTTGCGCCTGAAAAATCTTTTAAAGGCATGGGACAAGAACACCTTCCATCCACTTGTATAGAATGCCTTTTCTGCCTCATTATGTTCACTTTATTTATTCTGCCCGTAGTCCTTTATGCTTGATATTTACTGCATTACATATAATGCATTTACATGTATCGTAAAATTGCGGAAACTGGTCATTATTATGTGTTCGATAAGAACGTTATTACTTTAAGTGCAAATATCTTTAGGGTGCGACAGAACATACATGTACTAAGTCTTATGTCATGCAGAACACCTGTACAACGGGTTATTACGCTATCTGCAAACATCTTTGTCATGTCTAACTATCGTTGTGTGAGGTCAAAACGTCATTATGTAGTTTGCAAGCATTGGTCTACATGTATATGGTATGAACGTCAGGTATAGTACCGTAAGTAAGATATAAGTTGAAATCGCATTGAAGTCATATTCGCGGAAAAGAATGTAAGATACTGAACATGGTCAACTGTATATCTAATTATGCAGAAGATTGTTTTTATGATTCTTGCTTTAAATGATTAAGAATATAAATTAAAGATACTGAAAGGGAATCCATAATTAAGTCGGTGCCATTTCATACATGTAGGCCATGATGGCTCTATATCGCTCATCTGACTTTAAAACAAGAACGTACGTAGGAGAAAATGTCATAATCCATGTTAGTCATAGGAATTATGGAAATTAGATAACACATTTTTTTTGCTTTGAAATGTAGAACTATTTATCGATGCCTAAGTAGCAACTAGAAATCATAGTATCTTTCAAATACCGCCTCTTCAGGCCGCATCTACCTCACCTGATTTGACCTGTTATCAAAAGACAGTATATCAATATACTCTTTATATCGATCACCTAGCTACAATTGGCTATCATACAAGGTCAACTATCGCATCACAGAAAGGGTTCATTTTAATCTTGGGGTCATGATTTAAACAATATTCATGGAGTTTCACAACACAATGCTACTCTCAAAATGCCTAAAATGTTTTCCCTTCTTAAGCCTATGTGAAATCAAGTGACCCCAGGGCAGGGTAAAATTTAACCTGGGGGTCATGATTTGAACAATCTCGGTAGAGGTCGACAAGGCAATGCTACATGCCAAATAACTAAGGTCAACGCGAAGTGGTTTTCAGAGAAAAAGATATTTAAAGATTTCCTGAATGATTGTATGTGAATTCAAGTAACCCAAGGACAGGACCAGTTTTGACCCTCGGGTCATGACTTGAACAATCTTAGTAGAGGTCCACTAGGCAATGATACATGCCAAATATTCAAGCTTTATGCCTTGTGTTTTCAGAGACGATTTTTTAAAGCCTATGAAAATCAAATGACAGGGTTAATATACCAATTTACAAAATTGTACCCTGCCAAAAGTCGTTTCGCCCAATAGAGAACACAATATGCACTGCATGAATTCCTTAGCCTTTCCTGTAAAAATAACCTGTATGGTGTTATGCAGTAGTCACTACTAAAATGCAAATTGCATAAACATCATAAGACGACCTTCAATCCGATAAAATCATTACATTATTATGATTAAAACGTATTAATGACATGCACAGAAGTTATTGAAACGTTAGTCGTTTATGTAATTTGGCTCCCAAATTCTAAAAAAAACAAAAATAATATCAAACAGGGAAAGTCACTACTAAGTTTTACTTACTGCCAAACTGCTGTTTTAGTTTTTCTTTGAGCTGATCCATTTTCTGAAGATATTCTAGTGTCACATGTTTCGTGCCATCATCTTTAGACGTAAATTCTATTTCTACAACTTCGTCTGTGTAATAGGCAATATACTTGCTGTCAGACAACGTCTGTTGCAAACGAGGCGTTGCTGTTTTATCTTCTTCAATGTGATTGTACACATAATCAAACAAGCTATTGGCCGAAATGAAATCTCTTTTTCCCCAGTATGCATCGCAGTGCTTACATTCTTTTGAACATGTTTTCTCTGATTCTGCTTTTAAGCCTTGAATGAGGTACTTTGTAAAAGTACTGCCATTATCATTAAAATCTGCCTTCTGGTCATCCATGCATGCGTTAATTTGTATAACATTTTTTATATTTTCTAAATGTAACAGAGGCGGGAAACAGCGATCAAGAAATATTAGAAGTGTATCTATATTCTTTAGCGTCTCCAATTCTTTCTGAAAGTCTTCCAAAGTTATGCAGTCGGAAACAGACGCAAGCTCAAATCGATTTTTACCATCTTCATCTCCTGTACCATTCCCCTTAGCTCCGTGACAAGAGAAATAAATAAGTAAAGTGTCTATATCCTTTTCATTACTAAAATGCTGAATTTCCTCTCTCACTTTTGGCCAAAGCTCTTCTGGTTCTCCTCCATCTTTCGGTTTGCCGGGTTTTTCTGGTACAACAATGCGGACCTTTTCTTCTCTAAAAGATAGATATGCTTGTTTTCTGAAACCTTAACATAACGCACAAATATGTCTATAACTTTACAAGTTTCAAATAGAAAACAAAGGCAATTAACTTGAAACAAGTAAATAGTTTTACTTCTAATTTATTTTGCATTGCTACACAACAACTATCTAAGCCCTAGCCTTTGAAGTTTTAGACGAGATATTTTTTAAGATTTTCATTATAAAATGTCAATTGAAAGTTGGAATCCGGTGCTGGTACATGTAGTCAAGTTCAAACAATTTAGATGTATTTATATCATAGTCAAACATCTGCTTTTATTAGACCGAAATGCTGTTGTAATAGCAAAATTATATCGGATTTTTTCATGTTTACAAATGTTTTGCGGCACCACTAAACGAAACTAATCAGTCGTCGGTTAGTAAATACAGTCTATAGACATTCTACTCCAGAAATACTGGTTTCCAGTATTCTTTGATCTGTCTCTCAATTACTTGATATTTGGTTGAGTGTGGTCAGCACAGCAGTGGGTAAATGATATCAGCAAGCAAGTAGGAGATTAATTGCCCAGAAACTGATATGCCTGTACTCAATGCTGGACGATTTGTTTCAAGTAACCTGTGAAAGAATTCTGTTATATTTTCAAGTATTACCTAATTTTTCTTCAATAAGTTTGAGTGGCAAAGTCATTTTGTATGAAAATCTGGCAGAGAAAGGTCCATGTATACTTGGGTAAGTAGTTTTAAGTTTTCTTAAATTGTTTGTTTAAAGTCCCAGGATCACATTAACAAGTAGCTCTCATTTTGTCAAGATAAAAGACAGGTCTGTGTGTTAACAAAAAATGAATCCAAATTTCGGTGAATCTAACATGCCAAAAATGTAAGTGAATGATACCAATTTAAAATATATTTAGGCGCTAGATACAGTTTTAGGAGTTTTAACAGTGTTACTTATACGTTACATTAATCATACATGTACATCCATTTTCGATGTACAGATTATTTTGTAAACTACCATTTGATGTAGCATTTATTAGAAGTTTTGCAGTGTACATTGTAATACGAAGTAGGTAAATCAAAGATTTTTATCACAGATAAACTTAAAACATTTTCTTTTGAGAGTTGTGGGTAGATTTCATTTTATTTCATAGAAATAATACTTTAACGTCTTTCTACCATCATTTGTTAAATTTAAGTGATCACTTAGAAACTTTAAATTTCATTTTCTTTTCAACTTGTGACGTGTATATCGAAAAAAGTATTTGAGATACATGTACAGCCATGAAACAGCTGTTTATCGGCATGTGCTATTATGCAGCTTGGGCTTATGACGGGGATTCATCCATGATTAAGTTATGTTTAGCAGCACGTGAACTTGTACACCGGGGTTTGTGTCTGTCTGTCCTTCACATATCTTGAGTCCCACACTTATAAAAAAGTTGCCTTAAAATTTTTATTCTCCAATTCCCGATTATATGCAGTGGTTGTATGGGGGAGACAATTATGTTTTTATCTCAGAACCTAGTAGCCATTGATACATTGTAGCATCATAATTACAATGTGTTTATGTAATGAGAAATAAATTTATTTGTAGGTATGTTGAAAGCAGCAGAATGCATTGAAATATGGCATGGAACTGCTGATTAAAATTCCGTCACTTTCAAAGCAAGTGACATTTGAGAAACACAATGGCAATGTGTATATTGAATATAGACAAATTATAGCATTTTTGTCAAAACATAGACTTGAAGGTGAACCTCTCATACGACCAAGTAATATACTTGATGAACTGCGCACGCACATACAAGGATTAGAAGAAATTGGGGCAAAGCGTCTAGTTAGGCTTTGGTCGTTCGTAAGATATATATCAAAACATTATGACAAATTCCAGATATTCCAATCAACATTTGAGTTGTACAAAGCAATTTCTAAATTAGAATCTAATGTGTGGTCTGAAGATTTCCTATGCAGCATTGACATATGTGAAAGTGAGACATTATACACTACCTACAAAAGTGATTTCACTGAATCTGAATGGAGAAAAATTTGTTTTTTCGAATTTCATTATGTAAAGGAAAACAAAATTGCATCAGATTATGAGAGGGAGATTGAACAAAAAGAAATATTTCTAACAAAAATTAAAAATGTACAAACAGTAGGTGCAAATGCAGCAAAAAGGTGCCGTGAAGTGGTTCAAACTCAGAATCTTAGAAAGAAAACTGCAGAGGAAATCAATACATTATCATTTGTTCAAAATGGTGTGACACACTCACTTACAAGTGTTGATCATTCTCTCGGCCAGTGCTTAGAACTGTATTCCCTACCTTTTAATGGATGTATATCTACTTTCGAAAATTCAAAGATTGGACATGAGGAACATGAAGGCATACACGTTTTTGTAGAACTAAAACATTCTGCACAGTTTGATGACACTGCAACCTTACTGAGCTGTGACTTAGCCAGGAAACATTCTTTGACTGTTACAAGTGTAGTTTTTGTTAGAGGAGGCACTTTTGAAAAAAATTCATGCAGAAACTGCTTACCTGGAAACATCCATCGTTTCCACCTTCAGCATTTTTATACTTTGTAATTATGTCCTGTATACTTGGAAACCTTGTGAAGCAGTAGCTCTCAATGACCCAGGAGTAATAGTTGACAGTACTGGTGTGAAGTTCTGTGATTGTTGCTTTAATCAGTATGGGGAATGGATAAACACTCCTTTAGACTGGCGTTGTGTTGATGTCGTCAAAGAATGGATTCTACACACACCTCTAGATATCCAGGAAATCTTCACAGCATGTTTTTACAATGGAGTCATTGTGCAAAAAAGCACGGATCCAGAACGGTTCAAACGGAAAAGGCTAGCCAGAATGTTTTCATTGCTGGATACAGGACTGACTCAATACAACAAAAAATACTGTGGAGTCCTACAGATGCTTAACACGCAAGAGCTTGTTGTTAACTACCATGCCTTGACAACAGTCTTTGCAATCACTTCAAGCTCTGGGACAACACAGAGTCTCAAAACAGCAGACAGATGGTTGAAAAATGCAGCCGACGAAGACAAGTCATATTATGAGACTTACATGAAGCAGTATCAACTCACATACCAGTCAATTCTGAATCAAGAATCTCAAGTTCACAACGTAAATCTTCGCCAGTGGTACATAATTTTCTTTATGGACAACTTGCGGCTGACAATGCATGATGACCCTGACCCTGGACAAGGCAGAACATCACAAATATGCACACTGCCAATTACACTGAAAGGCTTACCCAGGGATTACATCATCACTGAAGACTGGCACAAAGAGGATTGTGAAAAGGTTTCAGCAACATCTTGTGAGTGTATGGAAAGAGAACAACTACAAAATGCAGATATGAATTTTCTTATGAGAGCAATTGAGGATGAGTCAAATATGTGGCATGAGTTCAGTTCATTGATAAAATGGGGAACATACCAGCTATCACAGTTCAAAGAACTTGCATCATCGCTGTCTATCACAAAAGAGAATATTCACACCACCAGCATAGGGAATGATACAGACGACGTGGATATGTCTATGAGAGATTTTGATCTTGAAGAAACACTAGAAGATATTGAAAACAAACTAAACTCCTCCCTGCATTTGAACGGTACATTAAATGAACAGCAGTTTGTTGAGGAAATACGAAGTCGTATACCCAGGGCATCTAAAAATACTTCGGAGACCAACACTGAATCTCAAAATGCTGATCAAAGTAGTATGTGTGATACAACAAAGGAAAACACAGACTTGCAGAACAAAACACTACTGACAACTTTCGAAGTCCCAGAATTACTTTGTCGGCACCCTACACCCGCCACCGGTCGTGATGACGACATTGTAAACCTAAAAGGAATCTTGAAAGACGCAGTAAAGAAATTGCAAAGAACATCAGACCAGAAGGATAGGATAATATTTGCACCAGACCATAAGATTTCAAAACATCTTTTAAAACTGATGCAGGAAGACCCATTTTATCAGCAATTCCTACCAGAATTTCCAGCTTTACATCTGCGAAAGTCCAAAATAGTAAATCTATTTGGGGCCTATAAAAATGCTGGCCTTACACATCTTGTAAAATTTATGAAAGATACAGAACAAGATGACGACTGGATGAAACTCATTTCTATCAAACACATTGAGACAGCTTCAAGAAATAGCACAAGACTTGCAGTTGCACTTCACTTAGCCATGATCATGAAATTTTATGAACAACTTGACAGTCATGCCCAAAATCAATTGCTGACTGATATCGAGGTATGCGAGATTGCTGAACTTGAGCAAACTTTGGGAGAACAACTGTCAACATTTATAGAAAAGGGTCTTCACGAAATGCAACATTTGCTTTACACAGAGATTTTATGTTACACTGTGATGAAATTGTAGCGATCATCACAGCAGAACGGCTTGGTGGTGAAAATGGATACAGACTCCTCCTTGCAGCTGTCAAAAGTTCTCTACCCTTTGCATTTTTGAACGGTGCCTCATCATATGCATCTTTCTGTGTGGACCTGTTGCATGAGCACTACTCAGCTGGATTTTTCCATAAGAAAATGAAAATGACCTTGTTTTCTACCCCTCATAAAGGTGGAAATACCAACATTGCACATGACACTCAAAGGGAAATTGATCACAAAGATGGTACTGAAGAAAGTATAATACCCCAAAATGTTTATGACTGCAAAGAAAAAACATTACCGTGTGAAATCCTAGACTCCAGTTCATACAATATTGGGAAGTTTCTAATAAAAAAGTATGCAGCTTCAAAAGGATTCTTTGGTTTATGTGAAAAAGATGTTCAAGATGTGTCCGTGATTGAAGCCCCCAGTCATCTAGTGCGAAAGGCAGAACAAGGTAAAAGTATTACTATGCGAAGAGTAAATACAAAGACCACGCCCCGCCAGTTTCTTCATAAGGATAAAGAAGAGTTCAAAAGACAAGCTGATGTAAAAAGGAAAACAAAGATAATAGACTGTCTCAGTTCATCCATGAATGCATGTCAAGCCCTTGTTAACCCAGATGGAACAAAAGCTAGCGTTCAAAAACCTCAAGGCATAAGGAAAGCCCTTATCAAGGCAATGAAGTCAACAGACGGCCTAACAGATGATGACAAAAGCAATAACATAGAAGAGAAACTACAGGAGGACAATCTTATGGCATCAGGGTATTCCAACATCTCGACAGAAGTGAAAAAATCCATCAAATATGCCACAATATAGTTTGCTGGGATCAAATTCAAAACCAGAGCTACTAGTGGACAAAATTATCTGAAACACATTGAGAATGGTGTACTGAATTCACTCCTCTTTATGTTTCCTCACCTTAGTAACATAATTGTCTGCGAAGAGAAGTATTCGTTCACTCCAGACACACTAAAGAGTGCAACTAGAAAAAAAAGGCAGAAGAATGACCCCGTTTCAATTGCACATTTGAAGCATGGATAGGATATTGTTAGTACTCACAAATTGTCGAAATCAGCAGTTATCTCTACGGGTGAAGGAAAGAAGCTGATCAGCAATTACTTGGCCAGAAATCTGAGTTCACTTGGAATTAAGAAGAAGGTCAATATTGTAGTAGACAGTGAACTTACTAAAGTGGAGTGTACCTGTGACACCAAATGCTCTTGTGTCCCTTATACCCATCCTGTACAGGTCAACTTTGGTCAAAACGGCATTGAGCAGCAGCAAGTATTACAAAACATACGCCAACGAAAAGGAGAAGCTGAGCTTGCCCAGGTTGACTGGCTTGAGACTATAGAGAAAACCATAGAAACCAGTGAGTCAGTTCTTGTCGTTGTAACATCTGGTGATATAGACAGCGTTGTGGCACATATGATTGCCATCTCTATCCACTGGCCAAGAAATGCAGATAAATCATTTAAAAATGCTGTCTATGTCCTTCTACAGAAGTCCAATCCTGAACTTTACAATATCACAGGAATTATACAAACATTTGAGGCCAAATTTGGTTTCAAATATGCAGCTGTGAATATAGCTATTTTACTCTGCATGGGAGGGAATGACTTTGTACCAAAGATGTTTGGAATTGGGCATGGAAAATGGATAACAACTGCTTTGAAGATCCCAGAGGCTGTACACCACATACTACAGTACAAGTACGACAATGTTGGGAAGCCTATCAAGGCGACATTAAACAGTACTTTATACTGTGAAATAATAAAGTACATGTACTGTCCACGGTCTGTTGATCCTTTGCATGTTTCAATGTCGGAGGTAAGGCAGATGTCAGTCAAGATGCCATCCAAACATTTTCGCCATCCAACAATGTGGATGCCTCCAGATTCTGCAATTGAGTGTTTGGTCGAGCTCCTGAACTGTGTCATCGAGTACCTGTTTACCGCAGGATATCATTCAGCCGCACTGCCAGAGTTTTTGGGCAGAGGTTGTTTGATGAAAGATCAACAAGGAGACGTTCACTACGATTTAGGCAACGAAAGTAGAGTCGAAAACCAAAATGAACTTATTATCATCAACGAGACTGTGCTGATGAATAAAATTCAATCAAGCAAAAAGAACACCAAAAGACCCCTTCAAACCCCAGACAAAGAGAAGCAATGGAAAAGAAAACCTATGGCGTCTACACCAATGTAAGAATTTAATCAATATAACATATACTTTAGTATGTAGTAACATAACTATGGTCAATTGCAAATGGTTTTCAAATATAAGCCTCAATAAATTTTAAAGTTACAAGTAATGTTTAAACTTTATGTAAAAATACTACATACATATTTTTAGTGGAGATTTATTTACATGTAGTTAACCTAAACTTTCCTGACATACATGTAGCTTATCTGAGCATTTTATGTTCCAGAAAGATGAGAAGTAAGCGTACTGCTACAAAGGCCCTAAAGATGCCAGTTGAACCTATTGAGCCCCAGACTGACGGCACTAGTATTTGTGCCGAGCACATTCCTATTGGTGAACTACCCTGAGTTGTGATAAGGTACTGGCTTAAATATTTTATGCTAATACTGAAAATTTATAAATAATTCTAGCCGGAATTATTTAGCAACATACCTTAAAGTGACATTATGCGCATTTTTTTCAAGTGAAAATCCAGCTGAAAATGGTGTGTGTACAAAAGTGTAGAGGAAATAATAACTTTTAACCCAATACACCAAACTCTTCCCGCTACCAGTATGAAAAAATAACTTTCAAAATATTGATTTTCTTATTTGACTGGGAGAGTCAATTTAAGAAAAGAACAACTGCATGCAGGAGTTGCTTCCCTTCCATTGCCGAAATCTCTACCAACATCAACAACGACACATTCAACTATCATTTTATCAGTCCGATTTTTTTATATCTAAAGCACCAACTTCAAATACTAATGCGGCATAATCATTAATTTAACACATTTAAATGCACAGCAACCAAAAATTGCTTTTATAAAACTGTCACCAAAAATACACTTTGTGCAGTAATATGCGCATAATGTCACTTTAAATAAATGACGCTTTACCCGATTACACTTAAGCTTACTGAAATTGTCTTTGTATTTAGAATTAGAAACTTAATCATCCTATTTCAAACAGTGCTTTTATAATTTTGAATTTCATTTCGCTACTTTTATATACATGTGATGAATTGAAAACAAGGCCTTATTCTTTGCAGGAAAATGACGTAGACGCCATTCTCTACCATCAGAAGAATTTATGTATGAACTGTTGAGAAGTGTGTGCGCATCGCCATTTTTTTCAAGTACATATACATGCAACTTTCACAGTTATAGCAAAAAACTGGTGTTATAATGAATATAACGAAATCAAAAGATGGATGTGATACAAACAGAACTGTAATCAACATCGTTTTGACTATTGACAATATGGAATTGGATGGATGTAAGTGACAGTTCATGGATTAAAAGTTTCACTAAAAAATATGGTTCCAAACAAAAGAATGATTTAACACAGTCTTGCAAAATGTATAAAGGATTCCTTTTGTACATAAACCCTATAATCAGCTAAGCACTAGCTAAACACTAGTCTTTAGTTAAGGAAAATGCATTTAAAAGCATAAAACTTACGCTGTTTCAGAAAACTTCTCCCTATTCTCTGTGAAAAATACATAAAATAAAATTTGGGTCTAGGAAAATCCCTGTGTATGTATCTGAGTCCTATAAGTGTATTTTTAAAATCAGTATTACCTAAATAAGTGAATCCATTTTGTCTTATTGCAATAATGAATCGCTTTGCATTTGAATAGTATCTTATGAAAGGCAAGGGAAACATTATTGTGTCACCAAAATAAATGATACCTTGTTAACCTTTTCATGTAATATGAAACTGCATATTGGTAAAGTGTGTAAATATTTTTTTTTCTATAACCTTTAGCTAACAAAATCTCTAAGATATGTTCATTTCCATCAGTAGTTTTGTTAAATATTTTATACATGCTTACCTCAATAACTTATGCTTTAGCAATTAATTAGCTATATTCTCTAATTAACAGTGCACTGTAAATACAACAATGTATTTCCCTAAATATATCATTGTATATTACAACTGTTTAACTTACACTGAACATACCATGATTTACTAAACTTATTATGCAGTGTAAATGTATGATTTACAAATAAAGTTTGCAAACATAATAATGTATCCTACATCCATTTTATCAGCACCATGGGAAAAAAATCCCCCAAATGTTCTGACCACAAGTGATTAATAGCTACATCATGCTGGGCAGTAATGGCCACTTCATTATCACCTTGAAGATATCAATTACATGGCAGATTAATAATTCCTCGGAGAAAGTCCTAGCACTGAATATTGCACATGTATATAAAAGTTTATCGGTGATTAATACATTTATGTAAAGTTGTGGGCATTATGATTATTTTTAAACTCTACATAACAAACTTTATACAATATTACACCATACATAACATTGATTACATAAATTTTGGCCCAGTGCGTCAAAATGAAAAAAATGATTTAAGTGGGTAATTTTCATAAAAAATCATATTTTAATGTTCTAAATCATGTGGTTTTCAACATTAAGATTTTCTTTAAACCAAGAATCCCACAGTGGGAACCTTTTTAATCCATAGGGAATATCTTTTTAACAATTTTTGAGAGGGCCATTATATTATGCCATAATCAAATATTTTAGTTCTGGCTCATGTGGTTTCAATACTTGGTATAGATCCAATCTCACCAATGATCGACTTATGTGGGAATTCCTGGTGATACATGTACACATTCTACACACGATGGGTACTGATTGTTTAAATAATGTTACAGTAGTAAACACAGTCAAAATAGGCAATGCTGCTCTATCAGGGACACTTACTATACACATACAGGTCAGATCATCCACATTATTCAAACTTGGTCATATTTAAGTTTGATTAAGATTGTTTCAGAACAGATGTGAAAGTCGTGCTTAGATTACAAATGATTCACATTGTCTTGAGGACAACTTTTATAAACTGAAAATATCTAGATCACCTGATTCCCATTATGCGAGGAGCTTTAGACGTAATTAATTTCTTTAATTCTGTCAAATCCTTGGTCAAGGCTTCGGCTAATGACGTTTTCTCTACATCATTTCCAGCAACAAGCAATGCTCCCCATTTAGAGCCTAATGAAAAATATAACATTTGAGTTAAAACTTGTAAAATGTATTTTAAAGTAATAATTTACATCAAGAATAAATACGCCTATAAAAAACAAACACAACAAAATAGGGTTGTAGTTTGTAATAATAACATTAATACCAAAAGGGCTAAGGTGTACCCATATCAGCGTGCTAACGAAGTCTTCTATTCCGTTTATCTGGACAACTAGCTTTTGTCGCAATATAGCTGAGTTGGGCCTAGATCTATAGATTATCAATAACACTAACCTTCTGACGAAATTAAATGACGATTAAGCAAATACTAGTAGTCAAGCTTATGGAGCGTTCAGTGTGGTCTTATTCTTTTGCAAAAGATGATCAAGATTAAGATCTTAAACTTTAAGAGAACATCAGGAGCAAGAGGGGCCCGATCACCCTATGTCGCTCATCTGAGTACCAGTGCACTTACATAAGGAAATCATTGGTTGCTAGGGAAAGTAAATTGTTGCTAAGGAATCACTGGTCAGTATTTGAAAATCAGTGATTGCAAAACACAATTGATGCTAGTTGCTAAGTATATCAATGGTTGCTTAAATGATGCTTAATGTTGCCGAGGAAGTCACTTGTTGCTAGAAGAAGGCATTTGTTGCTAGGGGAAGTCATTAGTTCCAAGGGGACAAAATCGTTGCAAAGAAAGTAAATGGTTGCTAAGGAAGTCACTTGTTTCAAGTGGAAGTCACTTGTTGCAAGGGGAAGTTAGTGTTTACTTAAGAAGTTACTGGCTGCTAAGAAATCACTTGTTACTTGGTCAGTCGATCGTTACTTAAAATTAGGATTATCTTATACAAACGCCCCCAATTCATTCGGTTTGGTGAATAATGACCCCTGGGGCATGATTGAAAGAAACACTTTAGAGATACATTGGACGATGTTACTAACAAAATATCTAAGCTCTAGAGCTCTAGGCCACATGATTTTGGAGAAGAAGATTTTTCAAGTTTAAAATGTAGATGCTAGAGTGTTAACATAATTAAATCATGCACCACTGTTAAATCAGGAACTGAATTAGAGCAGAAATGAAGGTGTTAGAGCGTAAACACAGTTTAGAAAGTGCATTTTTTGTCATCCAATCAAGTCCATTATCGAACTCCTCCGCGGTCTGGTGTCCATATACATTGTGGTTAGGTTTCATGATTGCTTCAAAATGTAGTTGCTAGAGAATAAACAAACTAATTGTTGATAGACGGACGGGCAGACGACTGACATCCCAAGCTACAAGCATAATGTCACATTATAAATTCAAAAGTAAACATGGCAGATGTATATTAGACAATACACCTCCTCTACTTATATTCTATCACTGTCACTATTATCAAGTAATGGTTTCTTGGTTTTGGAATTATGTTTCGGACTAGCATAATTTTACATGATAAAAGAAGATTATTAAAACAAGAGGGCCAAGATGGCCCTATATTGCTCACCTTGGTACAAGTCCACTTGCCTGGTGGAAGATCACTGGATAATGTTATATACAATAGGTTATCCTATATACGTCTCTGTAAAACAAGTGACACCCACTCCCGGGCAAGGTCAATATTGACCCCAGGGGCATAATTTGAACAAACTTTGAAGAGATCTACTAGGCAATGCTACACGCCAAATATCTAAGCTCTAGGCCTTGTGGTTTCAGAGAAAAAGATTTTTAAAGTTGTTCCTATATAAGCCTATGTAAAATTAAGTGACCCCCGTGCGGGGTCAATTTTAATCTAGGGGTCATAAATTGAACAATCTTGGTAGAGGTCTACTAGACAATGCTACATGCCAAATATCTTAGCTCTAGGCCTTGTGGTTTCAGAGAAGAAGATTTTAAAAGTTTTTCCTATATATTAAGCCTATGCAAAACTAAGTGACCACCCACGCGGGGTCAATATTGACCCTTGGGTCATAATTTGAACACTCGTGGTAGCGGTTTACTAGCCAATGCTACATGCCAAATATCTAAGCTCTAGGCTTTGTGGTTTCAGAGAAGAAGATTTTTAAAGTTTTTCCTATATAAGCCTATGCAAAACTAAGTGACCACCCCCGCGGGATCAATTTTGACCCTTGGGTCAAAATTTGAACAATCTTGGTAGAGGTACACTATACAATGTTACATGCCAAATATCTAAGCTGTAGGCCTTGTGGTTTCAGAGGAGAAGATATTTTAAGTTTTTCCTATATAAAGCCTATGCAAAATTAAATGACCACCCCCGCGGGGTCAATTTTGACTCGGGGATCATAATTTGAACAATCTTGTTAGAGGTCCACTAGACAATGCTACATGCCAAATATCTAAGCTCTAGGCTTTGTGGTTTCAGATAAGAAAAGTTTTAAAAAAATTGCTATTTCTTGCCATAGCTACCAGAGTTCTGCATGGAATGGAATTCTTTGAAACATTTTTGTAGAGCTTCATGCAAGAACCATTCCTGCATAGTTTTATCAACATTATAGATAGATAGATAGATAGATAGATATATTTATTTTAGTATATCACAGATGTACAAACATGGTTAAAACAAACATGATGCATACATATACAGATAATTAGATGTATACACAAGTTTATAAACCATGATATGCACATCAATATCAAGGATAACACAAAAAAGGGAAAAGTGATTCTCCCTTATTTCCATTGGCCTAGTGGTTTCAGAGGAGATGTCATTTGAATCAAAATGTTGACGGACGACGGACGACGGACAATCATCAATTAAAAAAGCTCACCCTGGCGTAGCTAAAAATGGAGTGAGTTATATATATTGGTCTTAGTAAGTGTAGTCACTCTTAATGGCCTCTATCAATTTGTGAAGTATCGCATAAAATCTTTAATTATTGTATACTTTTTAAGTCATGCCCTTCACAAGTGAATTTGATAAAGGGAGATAATTAAAAAATGTTATAGGTGTTTGGTCACTAAACTGCCTCTCAATGTCCTCTACCAATGTGTTAAGTATGAACTTTACCCCTAAAACTCTTTTCGAGTTAAGCCCAGGACAAGGATTTCTTAATTAATTAACTGAAAAAAGGCCGGTAACATTGTGAAATAACAATCGAAAAGGAACACGCAGACAATAAGTGAATTTCCTCTTGGTTTCAAACATTTACATGAAGTTCCTTTCAATTCAGTTTACTGAGAAATGATCCAGAAACGTATTTCAATACATTAGTAATTGAAGGGCAGTAACTCTATGAAAACAAGAGGGCCAATATGGCCCTGTATCGCTCAATGTCATCAGTGAGGGTACATTTTGACCTTGGGGACATGATTTGAACATTCTTGGAATATGCCAAATACGCAATTATACCTGCCAAATAGCTAAGCTCTAGGCCTTGTGATGACATGAAATAAAGATTTTTAAAGTATTCCATTTATATGCCTATACAAGTAAAGAGACCCCGGGCAGGGTCAATTTTGAGCTGGGGGTCATAAATTGAACAATCTTAGTTGGGGTGTACAAGGCAATGTCATCTGCTAAATATATAAGTGCGAGGCTTGTGGTTTCAGAGAAGAAGATTTTTTAAATTTCTCCTGCATAAGCAGATAATTATAAAAACATGTGACCCCCGGGCGGGGTCAATTTTATCCTGCGTTCATTTTTAATTGTAGGTAGAGGTTTACTAAAAACTCCACATGCCAAACATCTAAATTCTAGGCCGCTTTGTTTCAGAGAAGAAGTTTTTTCAACGTTTTTGCTACATAAGCGTTTCTTTAAACAAGTGACCCCTGGGTGGGGTCAATTTTGACCCGATGTCACAATTTGAGTAATCTTGGTAGAGATCAACTAGGTTATGTCACATGCTAAATATCTTAGCTTTCTGCCATGTTGTGTCAGGGAAGAAGATTTTTAAAGGTTTTCCTTATTAAGCCAAGGTAAAAGCAAGATCCACTACATGTAGGTTATGCATAATGCCAAATAGCTAAGCTTTATGCCTTCCTGTTCTTGAAAAAACAATTTTAAAGTTTTTTCCTTTCCGCTGAATGGAATAATTTGAACAACTATGGACGGTCTCTATGCAAGGAACATCCCTGCCAAGTTATAATATCATTTGCCTAGTGATTTTAGATGAGATGTCGTCTGAATGAAAATATTAACGGGCGCACGACGGTCGCCGGACGGAATTCGATTCTATTAGGTCACTCTGGCACTTTATGCCTCTCATCTTGGTAGTGAATGATGCCATAACGTTTCGTTGACTTTCCGCAAAAAATTGCTGATAAAAGGTCCGGAAATGAATGCGGGAAGGACGGACGGACGAACAGACAAAACGGCGACTATATTCACCCCTTCGACGAGCATTAAAATAATCCCGGGATAATTATAATAATAATAATAATAACAGTAATAATAATAATAATAATAATATCTGTATTTAAAGAAGGTTTACACATAAAGCAATGCTCAAAACATACAAAGCTTATTTACAATGTGGCCTTCTAGAAAAGAAACAAAAAAGGCAAAGAAAAAAGAAAAATGAAACAACAATATACATTTTCGATCCCGACAAACACTCGTCATTACCTCAATAAGTGAAATTAATTGCTGTTTTTGAAAAAGGAAGTTGTTGTATTTGTATTTGAAAGATGATATTGAAGAAATATTTCTGATTTCAAGAGGTATTTTATTCAAAATATCAATACTGGTGTAACTGAAAGAATTTTTCATATTATTTGTTCTAGGTTTGTGATGTCTTAAGTCATTTCTTTCCGATGAACGGAGTCTATAACGTGTATTTTTCGAAAATGTTAATAACTCAGTCAGATATTCCGGTACTAGCTGGTGTTGGCATTTAAATATAAGTAAACCTGATCATCATTTTATACATTCTGAAAAATGTTAACGCTTGATAGTGCCCCGGTTTTTGATATAAAATAATAGAATCAGTTTTTTAGAAATAATACATAACTCCCTTTATTTTATTGTCGAATAGATAATAGAATAACAAAGTCATAGCCAAAATGAAAGTACAAAAAAGGGCAAAAGTCTGTCAAATATGACCTTGACATACAAAATTTTGCGGCATCACGGCCCTTTTGTCATAAGTCATGCAATTTGAAAGTTAATGAAGAAATCTTAAGAAATGGCGAAGTTTTAGCCAACGTTAAGTTTTTGTGACGGACGGACGGACCGACGGACAGACAAAGTACGAGAACGGGCACAACTTTGTCAAATATAACCTTGATCTACAAAATTGTGCGACATCATGTCCCTTTGTCATAAGCAATACAATTGTATATATGCATGAAGAAATCTTAATAAATGGCAAAGTTTTAGCCAACGTTATTTTTTTGTGATGGGCGGACGGACAAAGCGATCACTATGTATCGCCTTTTTCTCCGAAAGGGCGACACAAAAATACCGCTAATGAGTACAAATATATTAGTTAAGACACATACCAATGCTAGGTTCCTGTTTTGCACCACAGTAACATGCGATGGGATTGAGGAAGCTGTTCTTTTCACACGCTATGCACATCTTTATTTTCTGTGTACAATTAGCTGCATGTACTTTCTTCATCGAAGAAATGGTTGCTTTAAAAGAAAGATTCTTTCATAAGGATAATCATATACACAACGTAAGTCCAATTGTCACCTTAATCTCATGTCTTCTACCCTTATTGTGACATTGGTCATTATAATGGGATAAAAACCTTCACTAAAAGTTCACAATAATCTTGCAACGGGTTTAGGTCTCATGATTTTTAATTCTTAAGTGTTACCTTGACCTTGACCCGGCACGGTTCGAACACAGTAACTGCACATCATCTAAAAAACGATAAGTACGTACTTGAGCCAGCGGGTTGGAACATTGGCTAGGCATATCAACTTGTGAAAATAACACCTTGGTCCAGTTTCATTTTCATGACAATTCTACACGAGGTATAGACGACATGGAACGGACAGGAAAAATAAATGACCAGTTCATTTATCCTTATCATTAAGTTGTTTAACACGAACTTCTTTAACCGGAGCGATATTATTTATAACTGACATGAAAATTAATTTAAAGTTGTTCCATGCATCTACATTAGTAGACTTATAAAAAGCTTTATCTCTGTCTTTTATAGATTGTAAAATTTCTGAATTAATCCATGGCTCATTACATTGTTTAATATGAACTTCTTTAACCAGGGCGATATTATTTATAACTGACATGAAAATTAACAATGACCACAAAAACGGTAAGGGCCATCAACTCAGTAAGATCAATCACACTATAAAGTTAGAAGGCTGTTATTCATAATCTAAACTTAAAATGTTGAGAATTTTGAAGATTTTTAAAGTTTGTGTCACTGTGACTTTAACCTTTGATCCATTAACCCGAATAAAATAGGGACCATCTACTTGATACATGCAACCTTTTTTGCAAGTAACTCACTGTAATATCTCAAGCGGTTAAGTCAATAAGCCGATTTAACCAAGATTTGATTTATTTTCTAAGTCGAAAAAGGGTCAACATTCTGACAAACACCTTTACAAAGTCCTGTACTCACGTCTGTTGATGGAGGTTATGATAATTAGTAAGAGTTGTAAGTTAAAAACAAAATCTGTAATGGTTTCAAAAAAAAGTGGCATGGTACGGAAAACTTGACAAACCTGTTACGTCATTGCCGGGGCAAGTATGATTACTCCCTTTCTTTTAAAAAGTCGAGCTAAAAATCCCTACTCTAATTTTAATTTTCACAAAATTTGCAATTTGGCTTTGACTTACACCTTGAACTAAAAAAGAGTTAATGTTCCTCAGGGAATAATAATTACAACTGATTTTCTTTTTAAACATTAAAGATTGTACATTATAAGTTAGGAAAGAAATAAGGGTTAGGATGGATTCTGTAAAAACAGGCAGTACACTAATACTACGCAAAACGGGGATGGCGAAAATCACATCGCCCGCACCATAAGAATTTCTTTATACAATGTGAATCAAACTAATGCAACAAGAGATCGTTCACCTGATTGATATCGCTGATCAAGAAAAATACTTTGATATTGTGTTTATGATGATTGAATGCAAAATAAGGTCTCCATTTTTTAGTTTGAAATCGTGACTTAGTTATTGTCTGAAGGCGATCAATCAAAACATTTTCAATAATGGCCGCCTCTAGAGTGTTTACCAAGCTCCAATGAAAAAGGTTGCATTTTTAAAATCGAACTAGAGTTTATCAGGACACTCAATCTGACAAAGTTTCACAAGATCCAATGAAAAATGCACCCTCTATTGCATACATTTTTCATGATCTGACCCGGTGACCTAGTTTTTGACCCGAGATGACCTATATTCGATATCGTCCTCCTAAACTAATTAAGACACTGACCCTGACAAAATACACGAAGATCCATTGGTAAATGTAGCTTCAATTGCATACACAAGGTTAAGTGTGGTTGGACGACAGTCGACTGACATACGACTCACATGCGACAGACAGACGACAGATGGCGGATATCAAGCGATCACAATAGCTCACCGTGAGCATTTTGAAGATAACTTTGATCTCAAGTTACACTATTTGCATAGTGTTTTAAAAGAACAGTTGATCCTTGGAGAAAAGACTACCGGCATTCAACGAACATAATTATAGGAAATACACGCTCTGTTAACCGTAAATGGGTCTCAATTCAAACCAACGTGTTAAAAAACTTGCTCCGTCAAAAAGTAAGTGCACTGTAAACCTGTTCTAGGGAGATTTATAATGTTGAAACTACTTCAAGTATGACATTTGTTTAAACAGGTTTCTGCAGATCGTATTGAGATGAACACCTGTGTCCAAGATGCACGTGTTTCCTAAACCCTATTCAAGCAGACATTATGGCTATGAATCAGGAAGGCAAGCAGATTTAAATTCTGATGTTTCTTTAGAAAGTCACCTGTAACATTTATCTTATCATGCCATTAGATTTTACTTCTCTACTAAAATATGTATATATATATATCTGAAAACAGACCCAACAAAAGACCACATGTTGGATTATTTTAGGCTGTGTTGACATCCCATTTGACGTATGCAACTTTACTTAAAGGGGCACTCCCTACATCTAGCAGATTATATTCTCGAAACATAGATTATCTGTTCAATGAACGTAAAATGATAAATGAATACAATTTAAAAGAACCTATGGCGAAAAATGCATCATTTTACCACAATTAATCAATATAGCGGCGTTCTGTAGTAAATCGCATTCACCTATTAATTGTACACAACAACTCTACATAGATAATTGAATGGTTTACGGCACTGAAGTATATATAGAAACCGCTGATTTTATCGATAATGACTGGGAATGCATAGCTGAAACTTTTCGGTTAAGTTATAATACTTCCAAAGATTCAATTATACATGTGTTGGCGGTCATCTAGTTTAGCATCAGCTATAGGGTATTTCCCTTTGAAATATATTTAAAGTATTTTGAAAATTACCTTTTGGATTTATTTTGCATATGTGGCATCGACTCTCGTCAACATCAGGGATATCAAACAATTTTGTCTGAATGCAGTCGTTCCAGATGTCCTGATTGTACATACATCAACACGTAAAATACATACAGTACAATCCTAGGTAATATACTTTTCTTCTTACTCATTCTCATATGATATATAATAGTGGAAAGTAAAATTTAGTGAATTCAATGTGACGTTTAGAGATGAATGACAAAGATTGAAAATGAAGATGTAAAATGACAAATATAATAAAGACGGCTAAGAAATTATAATAAAGCAGGATCTATTCATTTTGCTTGAACTTGCACAAAAAGATGGACAAATTACCACATAACTGTGGATATATGATATATATAAACATTTTAAAAACAAAACTAAAATTATAGTAGAAACAAGAGCCCTCACAAGTGACGAATGCCCCCGAAAGAGGTGTCTAACAGTCTGGGTCCTCTCCATGTGCTCAATAAATGTGCTATGTTATTTTGAAATCCTTCCATGCATGACAGAGTGACCATGCATACAGTATTTCATTACATTTAAACACTAAGTGTGACCTTGACCTTTGACGTAGGGCCATGGTTCTTGCACACAACACAGTGTCTTGATGTGCTGAACATTTGTGCCAAGTTATTTTAATCAATCAATTCATGTCAAAGTTACAGTCCGGACACGAATGTTTGCATATATACTGGATTCCATTACCTATAAACTTTAAGTGTGACCTTAACCTTTGAGTAAGGGACGTTGGTCTTGCACGCGACACATTGGCTTGATGTGCTTAACATTTGTGCGAAGTTATTTTTAAATCAATCAATGCATGACAATTTATAGTCCGGACACGAATGTGTGCATATATACAGGATTCCATTACCTTCAAACTCTAAGTGTGACCTTGACCTTTGAGATAATGATGTGGGTCTTGCACGCGACACGTCATCTTGATGTGCTGAACATTTGTGCCAAGTTATTTTAAAATCCTTCAATGCATGCCAAAGTTACAGTCCGGACATGAATGTGTGCATATATACAGGATTCCATTACCTTCAAACTCTAAGTGTGACCTTGACCTTTGAGGTAGGGACATGGGTCTAACACGCGACACACCATCTTGATGTGCTGAACATTTGTGCCAAGTTATTTCAAAAGCTTTTAATGCATGACAAAGATACACCAAGACATGTAAGGCCAGACACACGGACGGACGGACGGACGAACTGACGGCGCAAATTAGTGTGAGAAATGTCAAAGGATTTTCAATTTGAGCTGTGTCTTACACCATTCAAAGGTTTTAGTCTATACTTATCTAAAGTTTAGGTGAATCGTTACTTTTAAAGACAACGTGTACACTAAGATTATAAGGTATGCATATGAGACTTCCTTACGTTTGCAGATAAGCTGCATTACACTTACATTTAGTCCTGCAATAACTGTATCCTTGAAATATGAAACTTCCCAGTCCTTTGCCCCCAAACAGTTTTCAGCAATACTATTAAGGCGTTCTGCTCGTTCAGCAACTTCCTTTGGCCAGACATTCTCCTTTAAATAATAAATACCAAGGTCTTCAAAAATATTTTATATAAAATAACAAATTCTATCGTCAGTCTTAAAAGACACCTTAAAACTCACACAGACGTCTTATTTCGAGAGACGAAAACCATGTTTTGAAAGTACATAATGTACCAGTATTGACAAAAGCTATATGTACACATTATTTCTGAGAATAGTTGTAAAGATTACTTTTATTCATAAAATAGTAATATCTATTCCCTAATCATCTTTGTGAAGAACATTCATATAAACATATTATAAAACTTGAACAAAATTGCAATGAAAACGTTGTTCCGTTTTTCCTTTGACCTCAATAAACACAAGCCCAGTGGTATGACATCTATTCTTTTAAACAAATAATTATAAAATTAATAATTTTTGGCCGAGGGTCATCAGAGGAAAATAGTTGTTATTTTGTTTAAAAATTTAACAACTGGCATTGGAAACAAACCTTTCATATAATAGTAAAATATGTAACCCCTGGTTGGACTAAGTTCACCAAAGTTGAAACATGAATACCCTTTTACGATATCCATACTTCTAATGAAAAATGATTATTTGAACAAGATTCAGCCGAGGAACAGTTTTGCTATAAAATCAGGCAACTGGAGGGCCAAGACCAGTGCATTTACCTAAGGAAATCTCTGATTGCTAGGGAAAGTCACTGAATGTATAAAAAGTCACTGATGGCAAGATGATGCTAAAGTTTATGGATGTCAATGGTTGATAAGGAAGCCACTTTTTCCTAGGGGAGGCCATGTTTGCTAAGGAAGTCACTGGTTGCTATGGACGTCACTTGTCACAAAGGGAATTACTGGTTGCAAGAGGAGGTCACAGGTTGTTCAGGAAGTTACCGGTTGCTAAGGAAGTCAGTGGTTGCTTGCTTAGTCGCTGGTTGTTGTAGGAACTGTTTGGAAGCTTCAACTCTATAAAGAGACAAAAGACCCCCACCCAACCCGGCGGGCGTGGTCAATTTGTGACACAAGAGGCATGATTTAAACATACTTGGTAGAGGACAAATAACTAGACAAAGAAACAGACTAAATATCTAAGCTCTATGTATTAATTTTTCTGAGAAGAATTTTAAAACAGTTCCTTTATAAGTCTTTGTGAAATCAATCCCCCCCCGGTCAATTTCGACCACAGGGGCAAGATCTGAACAACTTTCGAACAGGTCTACATGTACTTGACAATGTTACACACCCTTTATTGAAGCTGTAGACCTTGTGGCTTCGGAGAAGAAGATTTTTAAAGTTTTCCTACGCATGTCTATGTAAAACAAGTGACCCCTCGATTGGGCAAATCTTGATCCAATGGGCAGGATTTAAACACATTTGGTAGAGGTCTATTCGACAATGCTGTATATTTTACATCTTAGCTCTAGGCACTGAGGTTTTGGAAAAAAGGAATTTTAAAGTTTTCCTATAGAAACATTAATTTTGTTAAATCAAGTGACCCCCCTAACAGGTTCAATTTTGATCTGTGGGTCATGATTTGAACAATCTTGGTAGAGGTAAACGTGCGATGCTACATGCCTAATACATGTAGCTAAGCTCTAGGCCTTGTGGTATGAGATAAGATTTCTCCTACATGTATATAAGCCTATGTAAAATCAAATCACACCCGGGTGGGGTCAATTTTGAAGCTTTTTGCAGTTTTTCTTATTTGTTGCTATGACAACAAGAGTTCAACATTGAATTGTAATATTAAAACAATTTTGGTAAGGCCTCATGGCAAGGAACATCCCTGCCAAGTGTCATCAACTTTGGGTCAGTGGTTTCAGAGGAGATGTCGTTTGAAGCAAAATGTTGACGGAAGACGGACAATCATCGATCATAAAAGCTCGCACTGAAAGGGGGTCATAATTTGAACACTCTTAGTAGAGGTCCACTAGGCAATGCCACATGCTAAATGTCTAAGCTTTAAGCCATGTGGATTCAGAGATGTTTTAAGTTTTTCCTATATAAGCTTATGTAAAAACAATTGACCTCCCGGGCGGGGTCAATTTTCATCCGGGGGTGATCATTCAAACAATCTTGGTGAAAGTCCGCTTAGCAATGCTGCATGCCAAATATCTAAGCTCTGTCTTCATGGTCTTGAGTAGAAAAGTGTGTCCTTTCCGTTGCCATGGCAACCATAGTTCTACATGAAATGGAATTATTTGAACAAACACGATATGGTTTCATGCATGCAAGGAACATCCCTCCCAAGTTTAATCAATTTTGGTTTCTGGGTGGTTTGAAGGAAAATGTGAACGGACAATGTACGACGGACGCTGGACTGTGCGCGATCCTTATAGCTCACTCCGGCACTCTGTGCCAGGTGAGCTAAAACTCAAATGCACCGGAAATAACATGAAAATGTGCTTTCAAAATTTTAACCTAACTTTAACAACCTTAAGATACAAATATAATGTAGCTAGTTCCTGGCCTCTTAAACACAGACATATGGTTTCGATATTTTTTCAAAAATCTAAGGGTATTAAAAGATGGCATTCTATGTCAAAAGATCAACTTATGAATCAACATGATATACGTGTTAAAAAGTTATCAGTAAATTCCTTACAGTGTAAAGTGTTGGAGTAGTGACCTAGAGTACTATTATTTTTCTTTGACGGGCGGGAAATCAACATTGTAAGAAAATACACGTCGGAGCCAATTTTAACCCCATATCCATAATTTATAAGTTTTGTAGAGAAGCATCCACAGCAAATATAATAAACATCCATCAAGCGGTAATTAAAATGAAAATGGACGCTGGACGGTGAGTGATCACAATAGATCACCCTGAGACGAGCTAAAAGGAAGTTCAAACGTCATAACCAAGGTCAGTCATGGGAATTTGGGAAATAGTTTACAAAACTGCACACATATTTAATCTCTCTAGCTTGAAATTAAAAACTGGGGCAAAAGTCATGGTCAGCCAATGTCAAAGATGAAATATGCATGCAAAATTATTTATGGTTATAATTTCATTGTTGGGAGCTTCAAAAACAAGAACGAAAGTCAGAAGGCCAAGGTCATCCAATGTCGAAATTGTGAAACTGTATAAATACTCTTTGACTCATGATGACCAATATTCGAACTCGACTTAAGACTTCACATAAGCACTAATTCTGACCAAGTGCCATGGACATCCATTAACAATGGCAGTCTCTATTGCATACACAAGGTTTTTCTGATGTTTGACCTTCTGATCTACTTTTCCATTGAAGATTACCCATATAAGAGTTTTGCAACTTATTCGGAAGCGGACTGCGGACTGCTGACTAGTGAATAGAACATGGTTCTATCATTATTCTATCAGTATATATAACTTACAATATCATTAATTTTAAAAAGATCCTGATACTTAAAGTTAATTAAACAGGTCCCGTTGGTCAGACTTCCGTTGAAAGAAAAGACCTGCATCTGACTTGACACAAAGCTTAGTGGGCCTCGATAGCTCAGTGGTTAGGGCGTGGGGTCCCCTGCCTTTTACTCGCGATCGTGATGACATCTGGAATGAATGTTCTAGAGCGAATTAATAAGCTAGGGGGCTTTCTTTGTAATCGAACTAAATAAATTCGTATAAACTATAAACTAAAGCTTATGAAGATACGCACTCTCAACTCTAACAGATACAGTCTTAAAAAAGTGGTTACCACACAGCAATTTATAACAAAAATAGGCATTGCCTCTGGTATAGAAGTGCAGTGCAGACACGTTTGTGGGATTAGTTGGCTGGGTTAGTCTCTTTACGGTTTGTTTAAGGTTTAGATTTAAAGTAACTGAAATCTGGAAAATATTCCGAAGTTTCACTTCGTAGTCCTTTGATTGAAAATAGAATCGGATTTTAAAATAAGTGTTAATAAACTGCCATTGTTTTACTGTTTTGTATTAAATTGTGACTTAACAATCGACAGGATAGTTTTGTATTACATGCATATTCGATAGTACATTTAATGAACTATTTCGACCCTAACATTCTTCAGAAGGGTACACATACAATGTCATACACACGCACTCATACAATGAAAACTAATTGACCCTTTGATATTTTGGTGCGTTGTAGTATCGAAATTGAATTCAAATTCAATATGACCTTATAATTTTGACAAAGTGACTTTTACGTCTTCTATTAAATGTGTGAAACTATATCAAAATACGAAAAAGTGTGGCCTTTGGTCAATACCTTTTAGACAACTATTATCATAATATATATGAAAATACCATTGTTACTGAGCAATTTCTTTACCAGTTTAAAAAATTGATGGAAATAACCTATCATAATGATCCTGTAAATGATCACTCACTTGTAATTTTAAAAGGATTGTTTTCGCTTCCATGCAATCCAAGTATTCGTCTTCATTGTCCGGTTTAAGGCCTGTTAACATCTCACGAATGACTGTTAATAATAACACATAAATATACTCATCCTCTGTTTAATCTATAAACATTACTTAACAACAGAGTCAACTAGAACTGTCACAAGAGTGACAAATTATACCCCCACAATACAACTTTGTCACAGAAGTATGGCAACCATAAGAAAGGAATGGCCACAAGGACATAGAGTTGAGTTATTATACAATAACTTGTGTAAATGTATTGTTTTAATAGCCAAAATACATTTTTAGTATAAGTGACCTTGACCTTGACCCTAGTGACCTTGACCCCCAAATTATTTTTTTGGCTTAAAACAATATAAAAACTAAAAATAAATAAAAATCTATTTCTAGTAACAGTAACCTTGACCTTGACCCTAGTGACCTTGACCCAAATTTTTTTTTTTTTGCTTAAAAGACTCTAAAAATAAATAAAAATCTATTTTTAGTAACACTGACCTTGACCTTGACCCTAGTGACCTTGACCACGAAAATTTTTTTTTTGCTTAAAACAATCGAAAAACTAAAAATAAATAAAAATCTATTTTTAGTAATAGTAACCTTGACTTTGACCCTAGTGACCTTGACATTAGTGACCCAAAGCTTCCTCTCCACGCAAGCTACCTACACTCCAAGTTTCATTACAATTGGTCACTCCTAACTCAAGTTATTGAGCGGAAACCATTTTTCTATTTTTAGTAACAGTGCCCTTGACCTTGAACCTAATGACCCAAAATGCAATCCCAAGCTTCCTCTCTACACAAGCTACCTACACACTGAGTTTGATTGCAATAAGTCACTCCTAACTTGAGTTATTGAGCGGAAACCATTTTTCTATTTTTAGTAACAGTGACCTTGACCTTGACCCTAGTGACCCCAAATGCAATCCCAAGCGGCGTCTCCACGCAAGCTACCTACAGACCAAGTTTCATTGAAATCGGTCAAGCCTTTCATGAGTTATCATCCGGAAACTGTTTTACAGTTCAGAGTCACTGTGACCTTGACCTTTGACCTACTGACCCCAAAGTCGAACTTGACCTGTATTTCATAAAGTTGCACGTGTGTACCAAAAATTATTCAAAAGGGTAAAGTCGTTCATGAGTTATCATCAGGAAACGAAAACCAACAGACCGACCGACCGACCAACCGACCGACCGACAAGCTCACTCCTATATACCCCCCCCCCACCCTCTCCCCCCCCCTACAAACTTTGTTTTGTGGGGGTATAATAAAACAAAGAAATATAAAGAATGGTATACAACTTACGCTACAAATAAGTTAATTTCCATTACGCCATGTACAATGTATAATCGGATTTTGATGTATCTATAGATACTTTTACAAAATAATAATAGAGTACTTTACTACTCCATACCATAAACATCACAGCTCTCTGTGGCTTTACTCTTACCTTTCTTAAACAGTTAGTGTGCGCATAAATAGTTCCTGGTGCTTTTGATACTTATAAAAAGTAATTTTGAAGAAAATGTAAGAATAACTTACCTACTCCGTAAGCATAATAATCTGAACTCTCAGTGGCATGTGGCTTTCCTTGTCTCATGTCAAGCGTCATATATGGCAATCTTCCGGATAAATTTTGTGTTGTTTTGTCACCCTTCTCTCTTGCCAAACCAAAGTCAATAAGCCGAGCATTGTAGTGTGCATCAAGCACAACATTTTCAGTGGCAATGTCCTTGTGCAAAATGGCTTCCCTATACAGAAATGTTAAATTCCTTCTTACTGTATAGCGTGCATATATTTTCTGATTAAATGGCAATTGCATACATGTATACGTTTGCAGTTGACTAGCATACGCTGTAATCTTTTTTATTTTTGTAACAATATTCAGTCCTGTATTGTAAGACAAAATCATTTCGTTGTGAAATTCTTGGGCTAGTATTAATTTCTTTACATTGCTTCAGTAGAATGAAATATGTTAACATTAGGGTAAAATCAACACTTACTGTTCACATTTCATTTCTACAATGCTTAAATTGACTTTTCTTTAACGACATTCTAAATCAAGACGACCGAAGTGTACCTATTTCGGTCAACTGAGTACAACTTTTCAACGATGTCCAGTTTATGAAAACCAAATCATTTTTGAATATTTCAGGAAAATTTGCCATACGCCTATGTGTTTCTATACATATTATGACTTTAACACATCAATACCACCTTTTGACCATGTTTCATGAAGATAACATACAAAATTTGACTTGCAACGTGAAAACACAGTATTGCTAACATTTGCTGTAGTGTCCTAACATCTATACAGAACATGCACATGTAAATAAAAGAGGGTCATAACGGCCCTATATCGCTCACCTGTGTATCATTGCATTTTAAATCAAGAAGGTCATGATGGCCATATATCGCTAACCTGATTAGGAGAACTAGTCAATGCGACACAATAAACATGTACGCTCAGGGTGTTGCACTGTTAAGAAGTTTTTTTTATACAAGTCGGATAATACAATCGACTGTAAGAGGAACACTATAATAAATATACCAGTGGTAGGTTTAGCACTAACAGCTAAGAGTTTCATTTATTTCTGTACGCGTATATGTGGAAAATAGCTGTGCCTGTGGCCACCATGTTTTTTTTAAATGTACATCATGTAGATATTGTACAAGAAATTCAATTGTGTCAGTTCAAAATCATTATCTGGTTAAAGCATCATATTTCTACAAGTATAAGAACACCAAGCAGTACCAGCAGTATTGGGGTTAAAACAAAAAAATAGTAAAATAGTGTTTAATATGCAGTGGTGTTTTAAATTACCTTTCACAAGTTAATTAAACACTGATTTGTAAGGCAATAAAATGAAAAGTCACACTGCAATTGCAATTCTATAACAAAAATCTTGATATCTCACAAAATAAGAGCCAAAACCCAACTTTTAAATTAATGTGACAGCCTTTACTCCATTTTATAAAAAAGGTACGAACGTACTTGCGTACGAACTGCCAGCCTTTCGGTTTAGTTATGTTGTTACTTGAACTGTTTATTTACTGTTTTGGAACTTATCCTTAGGTGTTTTTGTTGTATTTAGAAAATACTCTTGCAAGAATCAGTACTTAGTCAATCTGTCAGACCTATTTGCAGCCAGAATCAGCGCGTGTGCCACGAATGACAAGTATTGTCGTTTCGTAACTCCTGCCAATTTGGATTTCTATTTACATTTCGAGCAAAATTCCATAGTTATCCGATGGTTTTCGCTTTTAAACATGACTTAACACATACGAAGACATTTAAACCAGAAAATCAAGCTAAATCGACCGTGATAAACCATTCGTGGGCTGATTTCAGTGCCTCATATCTATTCATGACTCCACCAAGGGACGTTACTTAAACTGATTTTGCATTGCTATTATCAGTATAGGAAGTTTTAGGAAACCCCGAGATGACGTCATTATAGCATACATATTATATCAGATTTAATATATTCACATCTCTTTCAAAACTAAAAGAAACTCATTAAAATTAATTTATTTTGTGGATAAATAATGTCTATACTGTATCAATACATGCTGGTCATTACGTTCGAACTCAATAAACAGTTGACGGACACGCTATTTTCAGTAACGAAAAATCCCGGATGTGACGTCACAATTAAACCTCTTATTGGTCAAAAAGAGTTTTGATCTGTTAGGTGCTTCAAGGCCCGATTAACCATTAATTTGCATGAAGGGATATAACTTTAATCAATAATTAGCTAAACCACTTTCATATAATTATCAGGTGCTTTCCTTTTCTTGAGCATATTCGTAAAAATTACTTCTCAACGCAGATTGCATATGTCTGCCAGAATTTAAGCGCAATTAGGTCTGAGGCTATACGATTCATGTACTAGGGTAGTACAGGCTGTTTATATTAAGCGACAAACATCACTAAATACTATGTTTTGATATCCTACAATGTATATGAAATCAACATGTTCACAAATAAACAAATCAAACTAGGAAATTGATAAATACACATAAATACACAAGAAAATCACCTCTTCACAAAACATGACCCCCTATCTTAAATTGACTATTCCCCAATGGCCTATACCATACCATCTTGGGGCATACAACATAAGGACAAACGTACATAACAAAGCAAAAATCTCATTTTTTAAAATATCGTAATTAAATGATCAGATAAGGTTTTCAATAGACAAAACATTATCTAAAAAACTTAAATATTATACAGCAAATAACATGAGAAAGTGCTTTTAAAATGTAAATCTTACTTAACCAACCTACATATACAAATGAGCAGTTCCTCCCAAGGCGAAATTATTTACAAAACAAGAGGGCCAAGATGGCCCTATATCGCTCACCTTGGTACAAGTCCACTTGCCTGGTGGAAGATCACTAGATAATGTTATATACCAAATAAGTTTTCCTATATACGCCTTTGTAAAACAAATGACCCCCCCCGGGCAAGGTCAATTTTGACCCCAGGGGCATAATTTGAACAAACTTTAAAGAGGTCTACTAGGCAATGCTACATGCCAAATATCTAAGCTCTAGGCCTTGTGGTTTCAGAGAAGAAGATTTTTAAAGTTTTTTACTATATATTCCTATGCAAAACTAAGTGACCCCCGGTGCGGGGTCAATTTTGACCCGGGGGTCATAATTTGAACAATATTGGTAGAGGTCCACTAGCCAATGCTACATGCCAAATATCTAAGCTCTAGGCCTTGTGGTTTCAGAGAAGAAGATTTTTTAAGTTTTTACTATATAAGCCTATGTAAAACTAAGTGACCCCCGGTGCGGGGTCAATTTTGATCCGGGGCTCATAATTTGAACAATCTTGGTAGAGGTCTACTAGCCAATGCTACATGCCAAATATCTAAGCTCTAGGCCTTGTGGTTTCAGAGAAGAAGATTTTTTAAGTTTTTCCTATATATTCCTATGCAAAACTAAGTGACCCCCGGTGCGGGGTCAATTTTGACCCGGGGGTCATAATTTGAACAATCTTGGTAGAGGTCTACTGGACAATGCTACATGCCAAATATCTTAGCTCTAGGCCTTGTGGTTTCAGAGAAGAAGGTTTTTAAAGTTTTCCCTATATATTCCTATGCAAAAACTAAGGGCCCACCCGCGCGGGGTCAATTTTGACCCGGGGGTCATAATTTGAACAATCTTGGTAGAGGGCCACTAGACAATGCTACATGCCAAATATCTAAGCTCTAGGCCTTGTGGTTTCAGAGAAGAAGATTGTTAAAGTTTTTCCTATTTTTTGCCATAGCAACCAGAGTTCTGCATGGAATGGAATTCTTTGAACAATTTTGGTAGAGCTTCATGCAAGGAACATTCCTGCATAGTTTTATCAACATTGGCCTAGAGGTTTCAGAGGAGATGTCATTTGAATCAAAATGTTGACGGACGACGGACGACGGACAATCATCGATCAGAAAAGCTCACCCTGGCCATGTGAAGCCAATTTTTAACTCATCTCCATAATGAATCAAATTTTTGTAGGGAACCACTCAAGGATCAGTCACACCAAACATAATAAACTTCCATCTAGGAGTTTTAAAGGAGATGTCATTTGAAGTAAAATGTTAACAGACACATAAATTAAGGACGGCAGACGACAAACGGTAGGCGATCCTAAAAGCTCACCCTGAGATATGCTAAGGTGAGCTAACAAGAAAGTAGGTCAAAAGGTTAGTCATAGAAATTATGAAAATTACTTGGCAAAAGTGCACAAATTGTCAAAATTTTATCTCTCTAGCTTGAAAAACAAAGATCAGCTAATGTTAAGTTCAAATCTGCATAAAAAACTGTACAAATAGTTCAAAACCTGTAATTCAGGAAAGTAGGTCAATGTCAACCAATGTTGAAGTTGAAATCTACATGCGAAACTAAATACATGGTCAACATTCAATTGAAGTAGCTTCAAGAACAAAAAGTAGGACAGTAGGTCAAGGACAGCAAATGCCAAATTTGAAATCTGCATGCAAAACTATCCATATAATTTAGATTTGATTGATATAGCTTCAAAAACAAGAAAGCAGGTCAATCGGTAAAGGTTAGCCAATGTCAAAGATGAAATCACATGCAAAACTGTATACATAGTCCAAATTCAATTGATGTTGCTTCAAAAACAGAAAGGAGAGCATGTCAAGGTCGGCAAAGGTTAAGTTGAGTCAGTGATAAAAACCTTATTGCCTCTCTCTCGCAGGCGTGATGACATCTGGAATGAGTGTTCGAGAGCAATTCAATAAGCTATGGAGCTTACGAACTAAAATATATTCGTACAAACTAATAAACTAAATCTCCATGCAAAACTATCCACATAGTTTAAATGTTTTTGCTGTAGTCAAAAGTAAGAAGGAAGGTCAATGTCAGCCAATGTCGAAAGATGAAATCGACATGCAAACCTGTACGCATGGTCCAAATGTTATTGATGTAGCTTTAAAAACAGAAATTAGGTTAGCAGGTCAATGTCAGCCAAAGGCGAAGTTGAAATCTGAATGTGAAATGATCCATTTCACTGCTGTAGCTAAAGAAACAAGAAAGTATAGAAGTGACTTCGGGGCATCTCACATTGACCTTTGACTCAGTGACCTTAATATCTATAGAGTTCACTTAATGGTTAAGAACAACTTGTCCGCGAAGACTGATAACCGTATATCCAATGGTTCTCTAGATATTGAACATAATAGGTTTAAACTTGTAATCCACAGTTGGCGTGGTCAATTTCGACCAAAGGGCATAATGTCAACAAACTTCGTAGAGTACCACCAGACAATGCTATATGATCAAGGCCATGCAGTTTAAAAAGTTTGTTTCCTATAACTCTATATACAGACAAGCGAGCCCAAGGGCACGGTCAATTTGGACCTCAGGGTCATAATTTGAACACACTTGGTTGAGAACAAATAACAAAGCTAGATACATGTGTACATGTACCAAATATCTAAGCTTTGTGCCTTGTCGTTTCGAAAAGGATTTTCAAATATTTTTTTTCCAAATTTTAGCTCTGGTGACAATGCTGTTCAGTCAACAAATTTATGAAAACTGAATGCCAGGATACTGTTGGGCAAGTTTGGTGAAATTCCATGAAGTGGTTTATAAAATGAAGTCATTTGAAGCAATTATGGACGACGTTAATACGACGTACGTACGATGGTCCGAACATTCACCGATCCTAAAAGTTTACCCTGAGGTATTTGCTCACTATAATGTTTTCAAGTTCAATTATGCATTCAATGTAAACATGTTTTGATACCTTCTGCTAATGTAAAACGATATTTAATGTTAAGAAGTGTTAAGGTAGTTCCACACCTTACGTCTGAATATTTCAACCTCCTTAGAAAACGGTCATATTTTGCATATGCAGTCTACGATGTATGTACTTTAATGTGATGCTATTTGATAAGAACACGCTTACGCGACGTTGACGTCATGACGTCGTCAAGCAGTCTACCCAATTTATGTGGGCGCTTATATACAAACGTTCGTACCTGTGGTATTTATGAATAGATTTTGAAGATTCAAGTTTCATTTTTTATGTTACAAGTATACACAAATTTTGGTTGCATGTTTATTACATAATGAGTGCATTTATAGTCAGTGTGCCGACTATTGCGACAATTTTGACGTAAATAACGTCGTATTTTGGAAGGTACTCTTGATATATTTTGCCGTTTTGCGAAGAATTTTGTCCGGTGACCTCACCTGAAATTTTGATATATTGCCACCACATAGTAGTTTATTCAAATTATCAAATAAAATCGATAGGTAATCGAAGTCAATTTTTTGCAAAAGGTTGTAGAAGAGAAAATATTATTATACTTTGTTATATATGGCGTACAATAAAGATGAGATACGACCAATGTTCACAGTGTAAAACAATCAAATTGTTGTCACAGTTTTACTTGTAAAAAGGCGCAAAAGTATTATGCACGACGTTAAGTGAATTCACATACCGTTCCGGAAGTTAATTTATTTAAACATGATGGCTTTCCGAAAGAGAGGCCGTTCCGTATAATCTTTAAAGAGTGAGTCCAAACTAGTGCCTGTCCAAGGTGAAGTCGATGCTTCCGGTGATTGTAAAAATAATCAATCTTCCTGGAGGAACGCGCGTCGAATAATAGAGCTTGGGTATTTCGCGGATCAGAATATGCGAGAACTATAATTCGTCGGTACATTTGGCAGACCAAAAATGGGCTAGCATCATTCTTTGATGTCAAGTGCCGGCAATACAGTTTCACTACAGCAGTCACAAGCGGCAAGCGGCATAAAGTAACCCAAGACGGTAGTTGTCGCTGCTTCGATATCAATACAAAGTGGCAGCAGGTAAACACACATTTTTTCACCTGTTTATTAAAAAGCATGTTTTCCAGATATATACTTTGAAATTTAGACTTCAGAATATCTTTTTAGAATTCACAGTTAAAGGTTAGCGCATTTTATCAATTTTCCTTCTTTTTATGCAAAGCGGTAAAAAGCGATTTCAAGCTATTCGTTCTTTCTCCATAACACATACATGTGAAACAAAAGTATTGCTAGTATATGACATAACATGTACTACGACGACCACATCCTCAGGCATGCCTATGTCTTAAGTTTAAACTACATGTTATACAAATGAAGATAATATAATTTGGGTTGAAACTACCCGACTCCGTTTTACATATCTATAACCGTTATCATTTGTGCGCAGTAGATAAGTTCACTGAGCTGCGTGGTCGTCTGGGTGAGATAACTTACTTGTAATTACTAAACCTCCCGCTGGTTAATTTTATCCCTGAGTTCGAGCCCCACTATTGCCATTTTGTCCATGGAAAATGCCGCAAATAGTGATATTAGACATCTCTGTAGCTTCGGTACTATTTGGACTATTATGAAAAGATATTTTCAGCCATGCTGAACGCTGGTGTTGGTGAAACCCAGATTTCAAACATTTTGACGGAGCTCAACATATCTCAGCCTAGTGCAACAACAATAAAGAAGCGCGAACGTAAAATTGGATCTACTATTGAGAAAGTTGCTTAATAGTCTTGTTCTGATGTTCTAACGGAGGAAAAGGCTGTCTTTATGAAGTAAGCATACTAATTCGCGTTGATGTCAATACTATAAAGGAAATGATCAAGGCATTGGCAGTCATTTATAACCTGTTACGCCCCGATAGGCGGTTACTTTTTTGTATATTAGGACATATTAACGCCAGTGTCAACCGTATTCCGGTCATTTCTATAGACTGGCAGTTTATCTTACCCTCGTTCATTGGAAGAACGAGAACTCGAACTCTATCCTCCGTAAGAAACTGCCAACTTTCACATATCAAAAGACATGGTATGAGCAGGACTCAAACCCACGACCCTCAATCTATGAGAGGTAACAGTGATTTAAAGTCAGCGGCTCTAACCACTTGATCACGGAGGAATACAAGAAATGACTTAGAATATAATCTTATTGTTTCGTGTTGCCTCCACGTTTACATTATAATCAGCAGCGCTAGTTGATAAGTCTGACACCCGTAAAGGGTCTCCCCATGCATGTTAGTTAATGACATACATATTTTAAAACGGCGAATATCACATCACAGCCAATGCCTTACAAGTCCATAATTGTATATTATTTCATGCTAACTAATGAAATACTCCATGATATATCAGTTGAATAAAAAGTGATGATTTAGATATCATATTAGTCACAGTGATAGTGATATAGGTCTGCCATAACTTCTTTTGGTGATGAATATAAATGATTCAGGTTTGTGATAATAGCGTCGCGCTCGTGATATTAATATTAAATTGCATCACTTATATAAAAGGAGTATTTAAATTAGTGTTTCTCAATACAACAGTTACACCTATTAGTCATTATAGAAGTGGCATGAACTTCGTTTTGTATTTTTATATATTTCTTTTCAATACACTAAACACTTGCAGACAGACAGAGCAAGTAGGGGCAGTGTCTTGCCTAAGGAAAGAAACGTCGTATCACTGGTGGGGATCGAACCCGGGACCCTCTGATCCTGATTATACGATCAATATAATATCTGCGTCTATTAACTACATGTATGCATAAAGTATTGGCATTGTCACGCATTTTGGGGAATTTTACATGATATTTGAACAAAAACGAAACGATGTATAGAATTTGGGGTTGCAAATAAATCTTGCAGGATTTGCAAATCAACTAAAACAAGTCTCTAACACGAAGTCATGACTGTAGAAAAATGTAAATGAAGGATGTATGTACATGTGCAAGGTAATTTATAAAAAAATTATGGTAAACTAACGAGGTTGTAAACAAACTATCTCAACTAAGTCTTACAGAATTTTTATTAACCAATTCGTTCCTAGTGTCTACTAAAAACATATATAATGTAGTTTCAATCAGCTACGTTCCGAAGCAGACGACACTTTGGTTGTCATCTGGTCAGAATTTAGTTCGTCAGTCTGTTGGATCACCATTACGAATAATGCTTTTGTTTAGATAAACAGAAAGGCATAAATTGGAAATCAAAAGATCCCATTTTAAAAATACATGTATATGTATAAACGGATTAATTGCTGTCGGCGCAACACTCATGATCAGTAAACTTACTAACCGTAAAATATTATTTCTTTCAATTATCTATTTTTCAGGTAAATGAACAGCATAATGTGAGCCCAGGAAAGTATACGCTCGATATGTTTATAGGGTTGGGTGGAAAGCGTGAACGCCGGCGGACAAAACAAGAAACTGGACAATTCAAGAAACGACGCCTTCAGTTGAAGGAAAAAAAACGGCAAGGCCAGGAATTTCGCGAGAACCTTGTGTTTAAGGCGTTGCCTCCGGAACGGGAAGTCCTGTGTTCGAATCGCATCCGGTGTGCCATTGAGTAATGACACTTATGTCACACGTGCCTCAGCCCGTCCAGCTGCAAATGGGTACCTACGATGACATTTTGCCTAGAGGTTTTAAAGTACATTCCATATGGCTAATGTTTCCTCTCATGATCAGCGATAACATATTAACATAAGATCAGTGTTGCTTTAATATAAAACTTATATTATTAAATAGATTTGTGACTTTAAAAATGTTTTTTTGTTTGTTTAGACAGCGTCCGGTTGTAAAGAAATAAACCATTGCCTGATATTGCAGTTGAAATAATGACGTTAACGTTACATATTGACGCACAAAAATAACGCATAACCGTAACTAAATTTCAAAATTAAAAAAATCTACTTAGATGACCTATTGATTTTTTTGATATTTTGAACCATCTACACTATGGTAGTAATATATTTGAAAAATAAGATTGGGTCACCGGACAAACTTTTTCGTAAAACGGCAAAACGTGTTCAGAGGTAGCCGATAAATACTACGTTATTTACGTCAAAATTGGCGCAATATCATTCGAATTACCAATAAATATATTCAATATTTCAAAAATATGCAATAAAAAGTTAGGCTTAAATGTTTCTGGAGAAATAAAACTTTAATCTTCAAAATACGTTCATAAATACCAGAGAAACGAACGTTTGTATGAAAGCGCCTAAAGAAAATGGGTAGACTGCTTGACGACGTCATGACGTCAACGTCTCGTAAGCGTGTTCCTATCAAATAGCAACACATTAAAGTACATACATCGTAGACTGCCTATGCAAAATATGACCGTTTTCTGAGGAGGTTGAAAAATTCAGACGTAAGGTGTGGACCTACCTTAAGTGATGCATATATTCCATCTGACATCGAAAAAGGCTTGGTATGAGTCCAACGTAATCAAACTGAGATCTTACTACATGTATCAAGCATATAATGCCTCGAAATGATTTGGATTACCGAAGAAATGAAGATGTTAACATAATTGATACGTAATTGAACTTGACTGAGAACCTACGGCCCACACATTTCACCAGTGTTTAGTTGCAATTGCTTATATATTTGGCTGTGAATAAGCTAAAACACAGCAGGCGTTCATGAATTGAACATACAAATATAAAGGAAGTCAACATGTATTGAACATAACAGCTGTAGAAACTACACAGGTTACCATTGGGTAAATAAATTGATAATGAGTGATATGTTATCATAATGATCAAAACAAATTAAATGTAGCGTTTTTTTCACATTCTGTTTGTACACATTACACATAATCTTTCTGACAACATTCTTCAATACGCTGTTTAATTTTTAATCGACAACAGTTGGCAACTTCCGATCAATTCCGTAATGTTGTTGAGCGGATATACGGACGTGGAATCGAAGATGCCAGTAAACGCCTTCGGCTTTACGGAAACAAAGCGGTGTGAACTAACTTTGAGCATAACCTTACCTGACTTCTTTTACGGATGTATGTATATACTCAATAGCCAATGCAATCTGAAGCAGAATTTTTACCCTTCTCACGTTGTTCATTTTCATACTTTCTCGACTCGAAGCAGCATGGTCAATCTCTATTGCAGTATTGAGGTCGCCGTTTTCGCAGTATGGGTAAACAAACCAAACTTCATTTTTCCTGCGAAGACGCCATTGTTTTTTTTTATCAAATTTGAGTATTGTTGGGTTTTTATCATTTTTTCAACGATTTGCGACAAAATATTTATAAATAGGGAATGAGACGTATAAGATCTACATGATTGACAGCAAAGATACGATTATTTTCATCTGATACTTAAATTGGATCCGTGGTGTTGTATGTTACTGGGAAAGTTCAACACAAAAATCAGATAAACAATCTCTTTAATTCACTACAGTAACTGTAAAATACGTATTTTATAGCACAGACTTACCCATTTGGCCGATCCTCGACTGCTAGTAGAGGCAAAATAAATGGATGCATAATTCTAGATGCAATTTTTTCCTGCAAAAAATTCTGATAATAAGATAAATAAAATATAAAATGTTTGATATAATTGCATAAAAATGTTGTCATTGGATACAGGTTTTGTGATATTGCCTTGTGTCTTCCTGTTACATGTATTACGTTAGCTATAATAACGAATATTCATAGTTTGCTTATGACATAATTCAAATAGATGCCCTGCTAATGTTATAAATTTCATAGTGTTGTACATGACGATTATTTTCATACTAGTAAATGCACTGTTTATGTCATTTACCGTGAAGGTCATACAACTGATGCTAGTATGTGTCGTTATTCTGACATTTACAATGGATTAATGTAACATGTATAGATCTATTTTATCGATTTTTTGCCTGACAAAACTAGAACTGTCACAACAGTGACGAATTATACCCCTACAATACAGCTTTGTCACAGAAGTATGGCAACCATAAGAAAGGAATGGCCACAAGGACATAGAGTTGAGTTATTATACAATAACTTGTGTAAATGAGACCTTGACCTTTGACCTACTGACCCCAAAGTCGAACTTGACCTGTATTTCATGATGTTACAGCTGTGTACCGAAAATTATTTAAATCGGTCAAGCCTTTTACGAGTTATTATCCGGAAACTGTTTTACATTACAGTTCAGAGTCACTGTGACCTTGTCCTTGACATACTGACCCCAAAGTCGAACTTGACCTGTATTTGATGATGTTACAGCTGTGTACCTAAAATTATTCAAATCGGTCAAGCCTTTCATGAGTTATCATCTGGAAACTGTTTTACAGTTCAGAGTCACTGTGACCTTGACCTTTGACATACTGACCCCAAAGTCAAACTTGACCTGTATTTCATAAAGTTGCATGTGTGCACCAAAACTAATTTAAATCGGTCAAGCCTTTCATGAGTTATCATCCGGAAACTGTTTTACAGCTCAGAGTCACTGTGACCTTCACCTTTGACCTATTGACCCCAAAGTCGAATTTGACCTGTATTTCATAAAGTTGCACGTGTGTACGAAAAATTATTTAAATCGGTCAAGCCTTTCATTAGTTATCATCCGGAAACTGTTTTACAGTTCAGAGTCACTGTGACCTTGACCTTTGACATACTGACCCCAAAGTCCAACTTGACCTGTATTTCATAAAGTTGCATGTGTGAACCAAAAGTTATTCAAAAGGGTCAAGTCGTTCATGAGTTATCATCCGGAAACCATGAAGACCAACAGACCGACCGACCGACCGACCGACAAACAAACCTACAAGCTCACTCCTATATACCCCCACCCCCCAAACTTCGTTTTGTGGGGGTATAATTAAATACAATAAATACGATATAAAAAATACATAATTTATGGACGGCATTAGTATCATATTAAACAAGCGTTCATCTACTAGTATGTTACCAAAATATCTTAGTCATGCTTTCAGTTTCTACAAACAACTACTAAATCATTTTTTCAACCAAGAGACAAAGACTGACCAGTAACGCTCATCTGTCTGCAAAGCAATCATATCAGACATACAGGATTAACATTAGTAATGGGTATAAAGATCTGCGTTCGATGAAATAATCTATTCACATTTTGATTACATTACAAATACGGCCTGTAGGGTGTCCTCATGGTAAACTTTTGAATTGACATGGTAACCTTATTTTCAACACAATGGACAAATTAAGAAATGACCTAGTTTTTGTGTCGCCCTTTCGGAGAAAAGGCGATACATAGGGATCGCTTTGTCCGTCCGTCCGTCGGTCCGTCCGTCGGTCACAAAAACTTAACATTGGCTATAACTTTGCCATTTCTAAAGATTTCTTCATCAAACTTTACAATTGTATTGCTTATGACAAAAGGGTCATGATGCCGCCAAACTTTATAGGTCAAGGTCATATCTGACAGAGTTATGCCCCTTTTTCATACTTAGTTTTTGTCACGAAAACTTAACGTTGGCTATAACTTTGCCATTTCTTAAGATTTCTTCATCAAACTTTATAATTGTATTGCTTATTACAAAAGGGTCATGATGCCGCCAAATTTTATAGGTCAAGGTCATATTTGACAGAGTTATGCCCCTTTTTGTACTTAGATTTTGGCTATAACTTTGCAATTTCTTAAGATTTCCTCATCAAACTTTACAATTGTATTGCTTATGACAGAAGGGTCATGATGCCGCCAAATTTTATAGGTCAAGGTCATATTTGACAGAGTTATGCCCCTTTTTGTACTTAGATTTTGGCTATAACTTTGCCATTTCTTAAGATTTCTTCATCAAACTTTACAATTGTATTGCTTATGACAAAAGGGTCATGATGCCGCCAAATTTTATAGGTCAAGGTCATATTTGACAGAGTTATGCCCTTTTTTATACTTAGATTTTGTCATAAAATTATTGGTTATTCTGACAAAGTGTAAGAGGGCGACACAAGTGTTCTACTGAACACCCATGTAGTTATTCAGAAGAGTGATCTGGCCACAAAATGTGGCCTTTCGGCTGTTCGCCAAGGTATTCCAATGATTCAACCTGCTGGATTAGTTTTTATCCCCACTAGATGTGCTTAAAACGTCAATACAGATATACTGCGCACATTGATTGAGCACTAAGAACAAACCTTATGTTCAAGTCAAGGGAGGGAAACAGACATTCAGTGTGTGAACAATCAAACTTAACAGAGATCTTGTGTTCATACATGTACACATATCACCAAGGTTTGATTATGATAAACAAATGTTGTTTCCAAAGTGTAAATACACCAAAATGAAGCAGAAGTTCCACCGGCAGTACTAAATTCTGGTCCGATGATCAAAATAGACAGACATCCTGTGGCTATATACAGTCCATCAAGGTTCGAATATGTTTGCTCACTAACTGCTTTTACACGAATAATAATCAGTGGAGACTTCCTGCTCATAAACACTCTACATGTATCAATAGTTCACCATGATTGCAAAACGCTTCTAAATTATTTCTTAAAAAAGCACACATATAGTACTTTTTACCCAAGAATTATCTTTACCCGCTCAAGTAGAGTTTTATCCCAAAATGTGGCCAAATTGCGTGTCTGATAAAGTCAGTAATATAACTTGGCCGCTATTTTCTGACCATACACATACTATCAGTGTTTGGTTATTATCGCTCCTAAAGTTAGTTTTGTAGATTGCAATCAAGCTAAACTATAGGTAGGTTCTCCAGATATGCGGTTCAATTTCTGGACAGATCATTATACAACATTTGCCGAGAGTTTGAGGCCAAACACATTTAATCAGGCTTTGGTTCTGACTGCTTAAACTTGTGACTTCAGGAGTGTAAACTTATCTAACCGTCATACACATCTGTCCTACTATGATTTGGATTACTGAGGAAATGCAGGTGCTATAGTGTAAGCATATGCATTTTCTAAAAGGCATTTTTGATAATTTAAGTGCCTATGTCTGTGGAAAGACTTGTATGATTTGACCCAAAATGGAAAAATCGATCGCGATTAGATGGTCATAAACGGTTAGGTTCAGTTATGAAATCCGGCTTTGAGAGAGTTAGGAAGGTCTATTGTTGAAATTTTGCAATACTAGTACTTGTAGTACATGTAAACAAATATTCATTACAATCAATTAATTATCAACAGATGTTTTAGGCTGAAATCAACAAATACTCATTGATTACAAATACCAGCACTAAATCTACATCACCGACCTTCCATTATACTGACAAATAGATGTTAACTCATATGTGCATCATTAAACAGACGCGAGGACCATCATGGCCATATATCGCTAACCTGGGAACATGTACCACTGGCAAGTGTGTATACGGTTAACAACAGGTTAGCAGAAACCTAAGAACAGGTACATGACCCTATATTGCTAACCTAGGTACCATTTGCAATTATAAACGGTGAATTAAATGGTCGCAGAAAACAAAATAAAAAACGATTGTTAATTTTCCAACTCTTTACAAAGGATACACTCAACAGGTTTAGAAACGCAAAAGTGGCAAAATATTTATTTTAACAATATAATCGTGTTTCAATTTTATTCAAATTTCATACACAACAAAAACAATATAAAATTTAATTCTTGTAAAAGTACAAATAATTTATCGCAAAAAATGACTTAAATAGAAATAAAAACAATAGCGTTATTCAAATAAAAATGTTCAACAGGGGAAATCTTTGCGTTTCTAAACCTGTTAAGTGTTTGTGTTTTTGAATGGATGCAAAACTCATCAAATTGAAGGTCCATAATGAAAAAGATATGAAGAAAATAACATTGAAACTCGTAAACAAAACTGCACATATATTCCAATTTGTATGACTATTATCTTCGCAAACAAGAAAGTGGGTCAAAGGGTCATAGCCATATGACTAGTAATCCATATTGATTTTTTTGTTCTCTTTGGAATTGTCAAAAGACAACCCGTTTATTAGCATAGTATATTACAATATCAAAATCAACATATAGTAAGTGAAGTACATAAACAACGTATGGTGTACATAATGTCCATATATTTAATGAGTATCATATCAGCAAACCTTTGTAGATAGTTCTTTTAAAAAGTTTTTTTGAATAGTGATGTTTTCTCGGTTTTTATTCTCTTCATGGGTTTGTGCTACCAATAAATCATAGTATAGTATTCTACTCATATAATGGAATTTCTGTCGGCGGTCACTCATGAAAAAGATTTTGTAGATACAATAAGCTATTAGACTAAGTAGTATATTAATACAATGTACTATGATACTCTATCATATCAATTTTATATCCTATAACTATGTTTTCAAGATTTTTAAAGGCTTTGAAATACCACATTTTGTAAAAACATCCGATATCATAAGCCAAAAGTCCGACAGATAGCTGGAGTCTAGAAAAAGTGATCGTAGTCTTCTACGTTATTGCATTGGTAACATAACGGATTCGAGTTTATCTTGCAGGTGAAAAGATTAAGATTTGTAGCAATGATATTATTTACAAGTTTATACTTAAATTGCTTAATTTCATTATCTGTCATAAAAATGTTTGTTTAGAACATAGTAAAATGATTACCACTTAATGCTATGTCCAAAAACATGCTCCCAATGGTCACATACTCTCTCTAGAAATACGTTATATACCCCTTTATTGTTCATATATTTAACTTTAGTAAAAATCTCAAACTGCGTTTTAACGTTTGTCTTACGCGAATCATTTGATTTCAAAATTGTTTTCCATGAGGCGGGTAATATGTTTTTCATTATGTTAATTTCAGACATCCAGTTTTGCTTATGGTCAAGGTTACACCAGTGGCGAAGTCAATATTGATCCCAGGATCATGATCTTAACAATCTAACTAGGGGTCCATTTGACAAAGCTACATACCAATTATCTAAACTCTAGCCTTGTAGTTTACAACAAGAAGGTGTTTAAAGTGTTTCCTATATAAGTCAATGGCGAATTCAATGTTGACCCTGGGGACATGATGTGAACAATCTTTGTAGAGGCCAATATGAAAATGATACAAACTAAATATCTAAGCTGCGGGCCTTGTGGGGTTTTTAAAAAAAAATACTATTAAAGTCTATGTAAAAGGTAACCCCATCCGCGAAGTCAATATTGACCAAAGGGGCATAATTTTAACACACTCGATAGAGGTTCACTTGACACTGCTACACACCAAATATCAAAGCTATGGGCCTTGCAGTTATGGAGGTTTTAAAAGTTTTCATTTTTGTTGTCATATCAACCAGAGTTCTACATGGAATTAATTTTTTTAAACAGTTTTGGTAACATCAGTGGTTTCACTAGAGATGATGTCATTTGAAGAAGAATGTGAACAACAGACATAAAAAGTAAAAAAGGGTCGCTTAAAGCGTAGTTTTCTGACGCAATGATGGAAATGTGACTTTTGATGTCTCTTTAACTCGTAACTCATAGGCGCAGACGGTCAGACAACTGACATCCAACAACCCTAAAAGCTCACCAGGAGCATTAATTGCTCAGGTGAGAAAAATGGGACATGGTTTAAAAAAAAACCGTACATAAATCCCTTAAAAGCTAAATAAATAGTATGTTAATACCCGTCTAATTGATGTCGCAGAAGCCTGTCTGAGTACAATCTTCTTAACTGCAACGCGTAATTCAAACCCATTAAGCTCAGATTCACCTGAAATATAACAAAAAACTTTATTCTTTAGATACTATTTTGTTTCAGAAAAACTTCTTTTCATTGCCGTCTGTACAAAAATAATTTTGAGAGATAAAGCGCAAACTACATTAAGGGATTATTTTATGAAAACCAAGAGGGCCAAGATGGCCCTTTATCGCGCTCCTGAAAAAATTAAAAGTTGATTTGTAATTAACACTGAAATGATGATGATTGATACTAACTTGCATACACGTCACCAAGTGAACCACTTCCAACAGGTACTGTACAGTTCTTTTCCAAGTCACAAATATCTCTTTTGTCAAGTTGCAACAGTCTCCCGTCAAAGATACAGGCCGTTTTAGGGGGTGTATATCTTTTATTTTCTAGTTTGCTGGATAACGAACTTCCATCTGTATCTGTATTGGCGTTTTCTGATTGTTCATTATTTTCACATTGTTGAATTTTCACTTGAAAATATAGCAATAATGTCAATCTATATAAACTAAAACGTCTTCCATTACTTTTCACTATCACATTGCATATAGTGACTGTTTCGCATAAATAATCTCGATATTCCCGCAACATGCATTTTTATATGTACATCTACAGTAATACCTTCCTAATCAGGACCCCCTGATTTCTTTGTTTATGATAAACAGGTAAACTAATTTCCATCATAAAACATATTTTACCATCTCATATACCTTTATAAACAATAAGCCAATATTGACCCAAGGGGTATGATTTGAACAAACTTTGAAGAAGTCTACTAAGCAATGCTACATGCTAAATATCTAAGCTCTAGGCCCTGTGGTTTCAGACGAGAAGATTTTTAAAGATCTTCCTGTATAAGCTTATATAAAATCAAGTGACCCCATGGAGGGGTCAATTTTGATACGGGGTCATAATTTGAACAATCTTAGTAGAGGTCCCCTAGGCATTTCTACATGCCAAATATCTAATATCTAGGTCTTGTGGTTTCAGAGAAGAAAATTTTTCCTATATAAGCCTATGTAAAACCAAGTGACCCCCGGGCGGAGTCAATTTTGACCCGGGGTCATAATTTGAACAATCTTGGTAAAGGTCTTCTAGACAAGGCCACATGCTAAATATCTAATCTCTTGGCCTTGCAGCTTAAGAGAAGATTTTTTATTTTTTTCCTATTTGTTGCCATAGCAACCAGAGTTCTGCATGGAATAGAATTCTTTGAACAACTTTGATAGAGCTTCATGCAAGGAACAACCCTTCAAAGTTCCATCAACATTGGCCCAGTGGTTTCAAAGGAGATGTTGTTTGAAGGAAATGGTGGACGGACGGACGTACTTACCAGACGGACTGTGTGAAGTTATCCCTTTGATCTTTCTTTGATCTTTTTAAACCCCACACTGAAATTATTTAACCACACAATACCATTTTTAACCCCATAATGACGGAATGAACTCAAAGAACCTCACAATGCTTAATTGTACTCAAACCCTAAACCCATGATTACTGGGCATGTTCGGACTGACGGACGTACGACGTAAGACGGACCCCGGACGGAGATCGATCCTATTAGCTCACTCTGGCACTTTGTGCTAGGTGAGCTAAAAAGGCATGTTGAATAAATTCATATTTGTATTCAAATGTCCATTTTTCAAAATTGAGTATTTATAAATAAAACAAAGTTTGCAGCACTAAAACAAATCTTTCAGTTCGGACAACAAATTTTTGCTTTTCAAACATTTTCTATTGTAACAACAGATTATTATGCATCCCATTTTACAGAACTCCACACGGCTTCATTTTTATACAAAATATGTTCGATTTAAAGCTGCTAGTTCTCGATTTTGGTAAAAAAAATAAGTTCTTCAAACTGGATATAAATTATGTATTTTAGAACACATAGTCATATAAAAAGGCTCCCGCATAAATTCCTGTCACGTTTATCTTTAGATTTAAAATAATATGCTACCTAATTCAAAAGCGTAAAAACATAACCATATACTTTTTTATAAGATAGTACCTGAAATCTGTACATTTAATAATTTAACTGCAAAACGGTTATTCAATTACATACAGTCTATTCTTCTTTACTACAGTTCCAGCTAGCACAAAATAGCAGGGCGCAGTACCATTGCCCTTGTCCTTGTGTATTTTGTCTCTGTCACCCTGCTATGCATTTTGTTGGCAGAACCTTTTCATTAAAATAACTTTATTTGTAATAAGACCCCTAAATCGATTCATGTGACTTATCACTGTAACGATGCATAAAATGATATGACTGGTATGTACATGTACCATCATTATTCCATTTTTGAGCAAACAGGCGGTTTTTAAAAATAAACCAACTTTTTATGCTTTATTTCGTTTAACACGAATTCAAGACATAATGCTATTTTAGTAATAAACATAAAAGTTAGTGCATAACCATATATTTATAATGTGAATAAATCACATGTTCTTAAATGTTTTAAATACTTCCAAAAATACATTCCGGTAACCACATAATAATGTATAATTTAATTGTATACGGACAAACATTCTTTAGAAGTTTTAGAAACGTGTGTCCATATTTCCGATGTTATTCACATGTTCAATCTTTGACGACCGAAATGAACGTGGAAATTAATGGGAATCATCACAAATCATTTAAAACTTTATTTTAATGATAAATGTTTATAAATGCAGTACAATATGAAAATGAATATTTTATATGTTCTGACGACCTAAAGTCGATTTTCGAGCACTGTTAAAAAAGTACAAACTATCGATATGGTATGCAAGAATCCACGTTCTGTTCCTCATGTGTGACATCAGTTGAGACAAGTTCAAATAAAAGCGTTGTCGTTTTCACATAATGCTCAGGTGAAAACGCTGATTAAATTAAGTAATGTTTTTGACCGTCATTATTAAAACAATGGTGTTGCTTAACTTACATGCAGGAATATCTTCTATCGAAAGGTTAAGGTGTTCTGCAATACTTCTCCATTTAACCGTCACAGAAGGACTCGCTTGAAGCAATAGACGAAACAATGCTCCAATTGTACCCGTCTGTCCTGACTGTTGTTTCCACGTTTTTAGTAACCTATATTTTTGCATTTGGTATGAATGTTCATCCTTTTCGATTTGCTGAGCTTTGGCATCGGCATTCATTATTTCAAGGCAAAGTGCAAGCGATAGCAGTCCGTCTGTTGTGACTGCTTCAGCTAACTTGAGAAGGTCCTTGTCCTTGGGTTGAGTTGCTAAGACATCTGAAAAAACATGAACATATTTGACAAAAAAAATGCACTGTGTTTTCATTTTATCCCGCATCGGGTAATTTCGACGTAGGGGTAATGTCGACGGTGTATCGTTTTCCAAAAAAAAAGTTGCAGGAATCATTATCAGCAAGTTTCATGAAAGTCAAATGAAAATTGCGACCTGTATAGCGTTATCAAGGAAATGTTTACGGACAGACGGACGTACCGGACGTGCTCCGTCAGGTCACGGTGTGGGTCTAAATGCATGTGGGTGCGAAGTACAAACAATACTTCTGGGGTGTATCTAAGTATACATAGTACTTACAAAACTAATCATGTCGCACCTGATACATTTACGGGATCTTTTTTAGACAAAAAGGGAGGTAGTGCTAAAAAAATATTTTTTAAAGCTTTCTTGGATTCACAAAATTTTTCATTAACAATAACTTTTGGGGTGCAATGTCCAAATGCTTGTAGGTCTTTTTTTGCATATTTTATTTTCGCACAGCCAACACTACCCATTACATTTCCTTGGATAATTGTTTATGTTTATTTTATGGTGAGTGTATAGCAAAAGGAAACCACTCAGAGTTGCTACAGCGGCATCTTTCTGCATAAACTTGGCCAGATAATTATCATGAAACGTTTGTCATGTTATGTCGAAACAATTAATTTAACGGCCATTATCGATTCGATATGTTGTTAAATGGTAACATTAAATAAACGTTATAACTCTGCCAATTTCTGCATACAGTTATTTAATAAAGTTTTCGTGAAAAGTAAAAAAATATTTCGTGAACTGTAAAAATATAAATAAATGTTTTCATAAAAGTTTTTACTTTTCGTGATTTTTTAAAATTTCTGTTCGAGGAGCACCTTCAAGTGAGAACCATTCCGATTATGTAGATCGAATGCAGAAGTGGGCACTACCATGATTTTTCTCTTATAAAAGAAATTAGCGGAACTATTCAAATTTTTTACAGAAAGAGTTGAAGAAACATGTACTTTATATATAAGTGCATACAATAAATCAGATATAGAAATGTAATCAACTAAAGTTCTATACTCACCCTCAACGACGCTCTCCGGAGTAGTCATATTCAATGCCTGAAATAGATATAAAAACAAACAGAAACATTTTAAATTATTATATACATGTACTTTCATATTGCTCCGTTCACTTTGCCTTGGAGAGTTCGTTCAGACTTTTAGCAACATGCTTGCTATAATGAATATTACAGGTTTTATCAAATTTTACTTTAAGAATTCATGAGATTAAAGTAATGTTACCTGTCAGGATGAGTATATTGATTGATGCAATTTGATTTTAACCACATTTTTCAAGGAGTACTATCAATTCTAAATATCTTGAAAATCAATTCTGTCACTTTCAAGGGTGAAGAATAAAAAGTTATTGATAAAAAAACGTAAACCATAAAACTACTATGATATTTACCCCAAATGTATAAAACAAGCTTAATGTATGAACAATAACAAAACAAGAGGGCCATGATGGCCCTGTATCGCTCACCTGTCTACCATTGGCAAAAATAAAAGGTTATTAATAGCAGAAAGGATCAATTTTTACCTTTGGCTCATGATATCCTCTTAATAAGCCTAAATCAAAAGACCCCCCAGGCAGGGTTAATTTTGACCCTGAGGTCATGATTTGAACAATCTTGGTAGAGTCAATTATTGCCACATGCTGAATATCTAAGCTCTAGGCCTCATTATTTTGCTGTCTGATCATGATCTGCACTGTTGGCTATTCATTTTTTTGCTGTCTGATCATGATCTGTACTGTAAGCTATTCATTGTATGTTGGGTGGTCATGATCTGCACTGTCAGCTTTTTATTTTTTGCTGTCTGATCATGATCTGCACTGTTTGCTATGCATTATTTAGCTGTCTGGTCATGATCTGCCCTTTCATTGTTTAGCTGTCTGATCATGATCTGCACTTTCATTATTTTGCTGTCTGATCATGATCTGCATTGTAAGCTATTCATTATTTTGCTGTCTGACCATGATCTGCACTGTAAGCAATTCATTATTTTGTTGTCTGATCATGATCTGCACTGTAAGCTATTAATTATTTGCAAATATTGATTTAATTTTATACATGAACTTTCTTGTGATGTGAATGTAAAAATTACTACCAAAATATTTAACATGGAAGTTCAACTAGGGGTCAAGAACATGTATTGCATCATCGCTATTTAAAACTTTATATAAGTGCCAATTTTAGGCCAGAGTTTTTATATTGCTTGGTTTATGGGAAGTTTTCTTAAATATTGAGTATGAAGGACTTTTCCTACTGTATTGAACAGAGCACATATTGAACATCAGTCTACTGCACCTGTCAATAATTGTCATTTTCGAACAAAATAAACACTTTAAAATAATTACTTTCAATTATATATCCCTACTGTTCTGACACTTCATTAACTAGTATATGGAGTCGGAACAGCGGAAATAATAAAAATAAAATGTCGTTCATAATGTCATTGTTATTCTACCTTTTCAAAAAATAGTACAAGCAGTCGCATAAACCAAGAGATATAAAAACTCTGGCCTTACCATAGATAGATCCAAGATGTGTACTGATTACAAGACAAATGTCATTTATCAATCTTTTGGTGTTAAAATACTGCTACAAAATTAGCAAATGAGGTGTTCAATAAACAACACATTATTAAAACCTGAAACCATCAAAACAACCTTTCTGACAAATTACAATGGCTGAAAATGTAACATTTAGAGTGTAAACAAGGTTTTTCCATATTTGGGCTCTGTGACCTAGTTTTTGACCCCAGATGACCCATATTCGAACTTGAGCTAGAAATCATCTTAACAACCTTTCTGACAAATTTCCAGGATATTTGGGCTGAAAATGTTACCTCTAGAGTGTTAACAAGGTTTTTCCATATTTGGGCTGTGTGACCTAGTTTTTGACCCCAGGTGACCCATATTAAAACTTAAGCTAGAAATCAACCAAACAACCTTTCTGACAAATTGCCGGAATATTTGGACTGAAACAGTAGCCTCTAGAGCCTTAACAAGATTTTTATATTTTTTGGTCATGTGACCTAGTTTTTCATCCGAGATGACCCATATTCGAACTCGTCCGAGTAATTACTGGGACAAACATCCTGACCAAGTTTCGTGACAATTGAGGAAAAGATGTGACCACTAGAGTGTTAACGAACTAAATGTGGACGGACGACGGACGACGGACGACAGACGACGGACGACGGACGACGGACATTCATCGATCCTAATAGCTCACCCTGAGCCAGCTCAGGTGAGCTAAAAAATCACTTTTCACGACGAATACATATGAATACTAGTAAATGGCGATTTCTTGCACACAATGCAAACATTGCGATCTGCTTAAACATTGCTTGTGAAAAAAGAAAGTTTAAAGGAACTTCAACATACCTTATCATGCTTATTTTACCGGTATACGTAACTGCTTTAAGTTTCCTTTAAATTTAAGCTGCCCTTAATCAGTTAATTGAACCAGATTAGTAACATTTCTTAATATTAGTTTGATACAGTACATAAACTTTTAGGCCTTGCTATCGTTTTAAAGAGGTGTAAGACCTAAAACATGTATAACGGTTGTAATCATATGCCGTTACTGAGCACTGTCAACAATTGGTAAATAGGGCTACATAAAATTTATTCGTATCTGCGCATCTTTTTGGCCGAAGAAAATGTGCTGATTACTTTTTTGAGCCAATTTAGTTGTAGCTCACTTTGGCACTGAGTGTACTTCAAAATCCCCTTGGTCATAATCCCCTTGGTCCAAATTTTACAAGTGGAAAAGCATATATTGAATAAAAAAATACTGAATGTTTTATTTGTCTGTAGTTTAACTTTACCATAGCGAATGATTGAAAAAAAAATTAAATTATTGAAATTAAAATGTAAAATTCATTAAGGGGAAATAACTCAAATGGACAAATAAAGACAAAATTGTTAAACATTTGCATTACACAGATGTATTTAATTTGGACTTTGTTTTCTTGCCTATCCAGGAGCTTTCAGATGTAAACAGGCGGGATGTCTTTAGTTCAATGTCCGTTTTCAATATCACTTTAATTATGTACAAACAGTTTACTTTTGATGGTTTTTAACATTTTTTTCAGCACGCTTTATTTGAGACCGTTTTCACATCATTTCGTTTTTGTTTGTAATTGTGCTTATTGGGTCCACCATCCTCTAAAGAGGCTATAATCAGTACGACCTGTAAAATTATGTATACTCACATCATTTCAGTTATATACATCCAATTTATAGACACAAGGAAGATGTCCCGTGTCTCCTGAACAAATAACGGCAAAAGTTTCTCACATTAAGAGCTAAATGTCCGTACTTTGACTCGAACACTTGTTTCTAAATTAGAACAAAACTGTAAGAAAGACATAGAATGATAAAGTCGTTCGCGCATAAAACTGTATCTTAGAAACGGTGTCAAAGTAAACAATGCCAACGGGGAAAAGGTCCCTACCTCGACGACGGATTTACCATTTTTACGGAAAATAATTGACACTACCGGTTAACCGGTCGGAAAAATAAACGGTTAACCGGTCAGTCAAATAACCGGTTATTGACATCCCTACTATAAATACATCAACAAGGTTAGCTTTTAAAAAAGCTAGAAAACGGATAGAAACGACTCTAGTACGAAATGAATGCTAGATAACTGATTGCACCGTAATAATTATGTCAATATAAACGTGATTTGTTACCATACAGATGCATAGTTACATGTTTAGAAGTAATTATAATTCTTTGAGAACGAGTTAAAAACACTAAAATTTCCTCTCAATATCTTCCATACTTGTATTTTCTAAGAACAAAATCCAGTCATTGGTTATGACTGAAACTCATAACAAGAAAAGTTAGCCGAATGTATGAATATATTTGTAGCACGGTAAATTAATTCATGATGTTCCTTTCCATGTCATTGAGTATTTTGTTTTAATGCAAAATATTGGTAAATAAGGACAAATTATCTGATTTGTAAGACCTGTTTCTATTGGTCAGTTTTAATAGGCTAATCAGCGTTCATCTTTGGTGTCCAGCTTTCGCTTCGAATAAAACGAAGACGTTAGAACCCATGTGTTTCTGGTTTAAGGGGTTTGTCATAGTTTATAAAAGCTACCATGATACCAACAATATGTAGTCTAAGCCTCCAGCGCTCACGGCGCTTTGATTAATGTTGGGGATGCAAATTTAGTCCGTGAGGATCAGGTGAAACTCTTTGGAGTTGAAACTGATTTTACACGAAATTTTAACACGTAAGTTATTACTATACACAAAAAAGCGGAAAAACAATTGAATGTTTTTCTTAGACTTAGCAAATTACTTAACCAAGAAAGAAAATTTTTAAATTCATAAATCATTTGTAAGATCAAATTCAAATTATTGTACTTTAGTGTGGAACTGTTGTATTCAATCAAATGCTGGAAAAAAAATAGAACAAGAGGGCCATGATGGCCCTATATCGCTCACCTGACTACCATTGACTATAATAAAAGGGGTCATGATTCTAACTTAATTCGTAGAGGTCCACTACAGTCAATAAAATTTAAAACATTATCACTGTAAACACAGCTCTTATAATGTAATCTACCTTTCTTGAAGCCTGATGTCACTGTGATCAATGAAGAATTTGTGCTAAGTTACAAACAATCAAAACATTGTATTGAAAACATCTTTGATATACAGTCTAACCTGCATTAGCGGTCACCTGTATATAACGTGACTCTGTCTGTAACGGTCAGTCTAGGGTGTGACAGCAGGAAATTACTCTAAATGTAACCTGTTAATAGCGTGACCCTGTTTAACACGGTCAGTGGCCACTTAATTTAGTCCGGTACTGTTTATATAACGGCCAATGACAAAAAAACAGCGTGCATGTTTTACGGCAATTAGCCGGAAGCATTAAACAGCTGATTGAAACAGACTAAATGTGGATTATGATCACTGAAAATGTGTGAATAGTACATACATTTTTAAAGATTAGATCAATAAAGTGAGTTTGTTTGGTTTGCTTGATATTTTAGTGATTATCTTGAGCAATGATTGAGCGATGTCGTTTTTATGCATGAGATTTTTTATGAATTTCCGTGATTTTGCTTAAGTTTGATCGAAAACTATTCAGGTTATTTGAAATATCATTAGGTATAAAAATCTATGACAAGGCAGTCTGTATGCCAGTTTTTTCCCAGTATGTCTTCACCTAAACGTAAAGCGCTTTTATTAGAAGAACCGTTACGAGTTTGTGTAATAAAAGCGTTTGAATGTGGGAATAGTTCTCGAAAACTTGCTGATCAATTCTGTGTGAGAAGAACACAGATTCAACAAACCATCAAAAGTAAGGCTGAATATTTGTCTCAGTATGAAATTGACACGAATTACATTAAAAGCATTAATGAGTGTATCATATAAATTGATATGCCATAGGTGTTATGTAATAAACTACCGTAACTAGATATTGCCTTATTTTATCATTTTTTTTATCATATCCTTGTCAACCTGGATATAGTGGTCACCTGTCTATAGTGGTCACTTTCGCCCAGTCCCCTTGATGACCGTTATAGGCAGGTTAGACTGTACATTGTAAATATTATGAAAATATTAAGATTACCTTATCCCAATAATGCGTGGTGCTTTAGACGTAATCAGTTTCTTCAATTCTTCCAAATCCTTGGTCAAAGCCCTGGCTAATGATTCCTTCTCTACATCATTTCCAGCAACAAGCAATGCTCCCCATTTAGAACCTTTAAATCACAAAAATAATACAGTTAAATAGTGTAAAATGTATAGTCGTAAAATCATTATTTTCACTGTAGATAAAGAAATCACTTTGTGCCAGATGAGCTAAAACAAGAGGGCCATGATGGCCCTATATCGCTCACCTGACTACCATTGGCTATAATAAAAGGGGTCATGATTCTAACATAATTTGTAGAGGTCCACTACACAATGCTAAGTAACATTTCAAATATCTATTATCTGCCTATCAGCCTTGTGTTTATATATTTTTCCCTATATAAGCCAATGTGAAATCAAGTGACTCCCCCCCCTCGCAGGAAGGGGTTATTTTGACTAGGGGGTCATGATTTGAACAATCTTGGTAGAGGTCTACTAGACAATGCTACATGCTAAATATCCAAGCTTTAGGCTTTGTGGTTTCAGAAGAACATTCTAAAAGTTTTTTCTACATAAGCCTATGTAAAACCAAGTGACCCCCAAGGCGGGGTCAATTTTGACCCGGGGCTCATAATTTGAATAATCTTGGTAGAGGGGGTCCCCTAGACAATGCCAAATGCTAAATATCTAAGCTCTAGACATTGGCATTTCAGAGAAAATACTTTTTAAAGTTTTTCCTATATTAGCCTACGTAAAACCAAGTGACCCCTGTGCAGGGTCAATTTTGACCCGGGGCTCATAATTTGAACAATCTTGGTAGAGGTCTACTAGAAAATGCCACATGCTAAATACCAAAGCTCTATGCCTTGTGGTTTCAGAGAAGAAGATTGTTTAAGCTTTTCCTATTCGTTGCCATAGCAACCAGAGTTCTGCATTGAATATAATTCTTTAAGCAACGTTGATAGAGCTTCATGCAAGGAACATCTCTGCAAAGTTTTATCAACATTGACCCAGTGGTTTCAGAGAAGATGTCGTTTGAAGGAAATGGGTGAGCTAAAAACTACAGCATAGGGTTTTATACTGAATTATGCATTATGTGCAAATCCAAGGTATGCAATATTCTCCATGGCGGAAATCACCAGTTTGTATACCAAAAAACCTTTCCCGCCCGCCCATGTCCCTCAAAATCATTTTCTGAGAAATACCGAAGTCGAATCGTAACAGTTGTCACTCAGAGGGCACGATGTGCATACAATACATGCATATTACATGCACGTTGCACGTACGGTAAATACACGAGAAGCGATTTAGAACGGTACATGATATTCACAATATACAACGCGCACGCTAACACTATATACAGATGGAGTACACGTTTTACGGTGATTTTGGACTTTTTACATTTTATTTAAATTGTTTTTTTTTATTGTTGTTTTGATTTATCTATATCAACTAGTTATCCTAAGCCTATTTAATGAGACCGAACAAATCAGATAAATTAGAAGCTTCGCGACAAAAGATAAACAAGAAGCCCAAAAGCGCAATATCGCTCAACTGAAATGAATTGAAAATGAAATTATTTTTGTTCCCAGTTAAAAGGTTCCGTGGAAACTTGCTGTTCTCATGACTTGCGAATCCATGATCCCCAACATGAAACTTTAAAATGTCATAAGACACCTGTTACTCGTTACTATATACTTTTATGGAATTGCTTAACAGTTACCAGCAGTTATTTTGCAGTACCATAGGAGCTCGATGTCGGGATTATGCTTTTTCAGGCTTTGTTTTGTCTTTTTACATTTGTTTAAGAACCAAGCTAACAAAATATGATATTATTTTCCCCGGATCTTAACTTTCATATTTTACCACTGAAGTATCCGGTAGACTGAAAAAAGAAAACGAGTGACATACGCCATTTTATCCAACACAAACTGCTAAGAGTGACGTCCCTTTTTTATTTATTTGTTTTAAAAAAAAAAATTGCAACACTCATGGACAGTGTGCTCAATTTGTTCAAATGGTATGAAATATAATAGTCCATGACTGCTTCATCAAAAAAAAAAATTGTTCCGCCAGTTTTTTAAATTGCCACCACACTGTTTACATGTATAGGCAGGGCTTTCGTTTGGCAAAATTTGGGGCCGAATATCGGCCCCATTCCCCCCTTAAAAAAGTATGTTTTTTTCCCCCCTTTTGCCCAAAAATTCCCCCTCGAAAAAAAAAATTATTTGAGAGCCCATACCGGGTACCGTAACCGGCGTTGAGTACTACCGCGGTCCGTTTTGGACAGTTTATAGCGTCAGCGTAGTATTTCCGGTGCAAAATGTCGCACAATTCCCGGTCGTATCGGAAAAAATTGACAGTAAAAAGTGGATATGATATTTGATAGTGTTTTTTCTTTACATTTTTGATATGACGAAAATTCCCCTTTCAAAGAAAATTATTTGAAAATCATGCAAAATTCCCCCCTGATATGGACCCTGGCCCCAGTCTCAAAAGGCTAACGAGAGCCCTGATAGGTTCCGGTTCCATGTTGTGTCACATTGGTAGACGGAGAACCAGTTTTAGAGGGACGTCACTATTAGCAGTTTGTGTTGGATACCATGGCGGGTGTCACTCCTTTTCTTTTTTCAGTTTTCAGTCTTCCAATAACAGCTATGGAACTGCAAAAATCTTCTGAGGCCAGTGAACTGCCTTTTACAGCTAACTGTACTGCTAAGAAACTGGGAAGGTTTAGAAAACTGCCAGCAAGCAACACTATCAACTGCTAAAAAATTGCCTGAAAATTGGCCAAGATGTGATATAGAATTGCTGCAGGACTGTTTAATAAAATTAACTGCGAAATTCAAAAAATTGTCTTCCACTTTATTAGGGCACATTAAACCTACACGAATCTAATATTCTACAGCTCATTGCTCTCTTTTTTTAAAGATATATTGTATACAGTGGTGCCCAACTTGAGCTTAAGAAAGGCTGAAATGTTGTGGGGCCGAAACATCATCAGTTTTTTTGGAGGCCGAAACATTTTTGGGGCAGCCGAAACATTTTTGGGGCCGAAAAATCTAGCTTGTAATTAATAATGATGCATACATGACCACAAATGTACCTAAAAATGAAAGTAGTTTCAGAAATGACTTAGAAATCATAATTGCATCACATTTACAAGCCTCAATATCAGCAGTTTGTACCCAACACTTAACTGCTTAATAATAACCAATAACAAGTGTACTTTCGATTTCGTCAAATTTCGAATCATATTGCACTGACATTTTTAGTGTGTCGATCTTATCTACAAATGTATACTAACCATACAACCTGTTTTTTTTTGTAAAGCAACACTATGCTTCCAATTAAGACATGTATACTTTCGATATCTATACACCGATCTTCTAAATTCAGCCTAGTGATCCAGAACAACGACAAATGTGGGTTGCATATTAAAGGGAGTTAACCCATTTGCACAATATAATCCAGTTACACTAAATACCGGAGTACCGGTTTATTCAGCGACTGGTGTGGGCCTAAAATGTCAGGTTATGTACTTTTTTAGAAAACGAGAAAGTGTTAAGACCAATGAATTACGTGTAAGTATATATGATATTAGTGTTTGTCATGCAAAAAAACCTTGTGCCGAAAAGTCGTTTAAACAAAGAAATTTACTGAAAACTTAAACCGTTGTTGGATTGAGTAAACATTAACATTAATTATAAATGGAAGCAAAAGTAGAAACTTTCCTATTTCAGTGCACAAACTGTGGTTATTACTTTTTGTTTTTGAGAAACCTTTTGCATCATTTTCGAGTATGGCATACACATGATTATTATTCCTACAAATGCGTATGCTGTGAAGAAATATTTCAGGAAAGAAGAACATTTTTGAGTCATCTTAAACATAATCTAGGGACAAAACTGATATAGAGCGGAGGACTTTAGAAGCTATAAAAGTATAAGCATTATGAATAAGTATAATATTACAATACTTTGAGTTGATCGACATCTCAGTTACCAATTGGTATTGGAAGAGTAATGACATAATTTTAAAAGGCGATGGATATATTAAGAAAACCCATTAAATCATGGAAGAAGACCGTTATGAGGAACCGATATCCTGACAGAAAAGATCCTTGGTCCGAAATGTATATACGCATGGTCATACCGTCGGCACAGACGACAGATATAGCAAAGAGCATGTTGAAACGTCAGTCACCTGGAACTTTGTCTGAACTTGAGCGAACGAAATCGGTGCGAAAAACGTTCAAGCGAAAAAACTCTGGAGGAACACCAGGAAGGAAAGGCACTAAAAGGCCCAAAAAAGAGGTAGAAAATACACTTATAAATTCTAATACTATCACTACTATTGGACCAATACTTAAGTGACTGCACAACTGACTCCTCCTCGTTCATAGAGAAATCGTCGACAGCGGTGATTCAGTGTGATATTTGTTTGAAAAGTTTTGGAAGACGGGATAATATGTGAAGTCATAAAAAGAGTACACATTCGAATGAGGATTCTGACGACGATTCTGTGTCGGAAATTTCTGAACGTGAAAACATATTTGGGTCTAACGATGACGTTGAAATATCTGGAAGTGATGAATCAGACGATGACTCCAACCGTGCTTGGGATGTTGATCCTTGGCATGATAGTATAGTCAAGGTGTTTAAAAGCTGTGAAACTCAGTTCCAAAATGCAGTTCATGAACTCATAGAAGAAGTGGATTGAATCAGTGAAAGTGATGCCAGGGAAACTGTTTTTAATAACACGAGAAACACCTATCGAAGGGCTATGATGAATGTCTTTGGTAGAAAACTACTCTGGTTCAATAGTATGAGGGAAGACCCAACGTAAAGAAGCCTAAAGGATACAGTCAGTCATCTTATTACCATTGAAAACTATGAAAGGGAAGAGGCCCAGAAATACGCCATGCAGTGCAAAAGCTTTTGTGAGATCTTTACGATGATTCACCTTCGTCTATATCTTCGTCCATGTCTTTGGAAACGTCTGGCTGGTTGTACTTAGGGTATCGTAGTTGAGTATCAATGTGTTATAGGTTGTATTAATTCAATAAATGACTTATAACACAATTACTCAATTGTTATTTGATCCCTGTTTGAATAAACGAATGGGAATCACCTTTGTATCATTATAGTCGCGTAGCAGATGTAGTATAGTAGTTAATATTATATCATATAGAGTAGGTATTTCCGTTTGATCAGAAGTGTACACGTACTTCTGACCTAAAACGCGTGACTGACGAATCACCACAATCATTCATTACAAACGCCATGCAATATCTTTGTGCTGAAACAATATTTCACATTTCTGTGGGCATATTTACATGTATATATACATGCAATTATTTCACGTGCTATACGTCTTTTTCGGTGATAAATTGTACTTATTTCAAGAGGTAGAGATCCGGTGAATTTTTGGCAGGATTTCAATTGTCGATATAACATAGAAGCATCGTGATTCTTTTACTTCTCTATTCATTATATGTTTTGTTGTACTTCTGTTATGTCATGTTATTGCCTATGCTTTTTAATATCTTATTTTGTTTATTCACTTTAGTATCTCTGTATAAAATTCGTTTGAGGGAATACACGAAACAACAACGTCCAAGATATCTCTCTTCACCTACCTCACTGTATTTGTTCATTGATAGAGTCACAGGTTTGAGTCCTCTCTTGTTGTAAAAACAGTTGGCAGTTTCTTATGGAGGGTAGGGGTCTATTACTGATCCTTCCAAGGAACAATACTAATTAAACAGATATAAGACCCAAAGAAAGAAAAGAAAATACATTTTCTCAACTACAGCAGTCAACAAGAAAAACCTATAAACATATGATTATGAAACTCAACATTCAAATTTAAAACAGCTCTTTGGATCAAAGCAGAGGGGCCCTTGTTTCACTTCAGCTTTCAAAATGTCATATGGCATGAATTTTAACAAGAAATGACTCTTACTGGTAAAATGAACTGTTATTTTTGTCTACGAGAGCATTAGTTTGCCTTTGAAAAAAGTATTTTCACTCGGTAGTACGTAGTTCAATAAAAAATACTTTTTCTTCACACTAATGTTGCTTTAATCTGACATAGTAGCTACTGAAGATACAGCCTGATTGGTCCATCTTGTAACTACCTGTTTGGTCTGCATTTGATAAAATATTTATTGTTTTAAATAATATTGGAATATCCTAAAGTTCTGACCCAGTTATATCAGGAAAGATAATGTGGTTATGGGCCTTTAAAACAGCTATTACCTTTATGGTTCACTTAAGTTTTTAGTAAGTACAAGGTGGGGATGAATAGGATTCATTTTAATATTAGGTTGTATCATGAACTTTTAAAACAGTAGAACAAAGTATTGCTTCAAACGTTGTATATATGTACAAAGATAGTCATTGTACCATTTGTTACTCAAGTTTCATAACTCTGTTAAAGTTTGATTATAAATTATCTCCCATTAGACATTGAAAGTACTTTAATGACTGTAACCGAAAAAGTATTGGTCAGCTGCTTCAAATATTGTCCATATGTATATTTAGTGAGATTAAATTATCATAACTCTGATGAAGTATGTAAATTTTTTCCCCACTGGTTGAATTATTATTCAGTGCGTACAGTCATTATAGATGCTGATGGAATTGGCTTTGAAGTGGTAATATCAGATACATATATAGGGGTTTGGTAGACAGTAGTTCATTTTTACAGAATTTAGAAGTCAAGTCAAACAACTTCAATGAATAGGAATGAGAATAATTGCGTATGAGTTGCTTGATGAAAAGTCATCATTTTGACTTTAGGAGGACACAAATTATGATACTATTTATAAATTATAATATCATTTAAAAGCTAAATAACTAAACTATCTACTTGTGTAACATAGAACTAAGTTTATTCACAAATAAGTCAACAAGTATCAGAGCGCAAAAATGTTGTAAGTTGAGATACAACATTTATGCACACAAAAATTAACCGAAACTGAGTTATAACATTTGTGCAATTTTGCATTTTGCTTTAAGCATTCAGAATCCATTCATGATATTTTGACATATGATTTACAAGTCAAAAATAAAGTAATTTATGCAAAAAAGTGATTTTTACCAAAATCCTACTTACAACATTCATTCACCAAGCCCACAAACTGTTGCCTTTGAATAGGTCAGGTTTGCTTAGTTTGTGGCCTTGTTAAGTTATGACCCTTGGACTTGTTATGTATAGATGACCACTAATAGTCAATTTCTTTCAAAAGGACTTAATTTCTACAGATAATCACCTTGATTGAATATTGTTATTCTTTTACTGCTGTTTGATCACATTTAATGAGACATTGGTAATTTTCATATGAATGCTGTTCAGAGTTTATGAGCTTGGAGGTTTTACACATCATAGACATATTGTTGCTAGTCCCACATTGACTTTGTGATTGTAATGTGTACCTTGACGACTGACTTTCTCGTAGTTGAAAAATTCAGTCTTTATTGCATGTTCTTATTGTTAATTTAATGGGGCTGTGCTTAATGTTATGATCTTGCAGTCAAAAAAGGTTTATATCTTTCTTACGTAAATACAAACATTTACATTTTGGAAATATTTTTCCAATCTTTAAACACACAAGAGGGACATGATGGCCCTATATAGCTCACCTGAGTACCATTGATCCAAAAAGAAAAAAAGTAGGTCAAAAGTTTATGATTAATGTCAGCCGAGGACAATTCTGAAATCTGCAAAACTAACACACAGTACAAATGTCATTACTGTAGCTTCAAAAACAAAAAAAAGGTCAAAAGGTATTGTTTGATCCCACGTAACCCAGTTTCAAACTTGACCTGGAGTTCGTCAGGACAAACAGTCTGACTAATTTTCAAGATTACTACAATGTATGTGTCAAATGTAGCCTCTAGAGTGTCTTGTTATGATATTTGAATTGGTGTCTTAATTTTTGACCCCACAAAACCATGTTTAAAACTTGACCTAGAGTTCTTCAAACGAAACATTCTGACTAACTTTCAACAAAAATGGGTGCAAAATATGGCCACTAGAGTGTTCACAAGGTTTTCTATGATTTGACCGGGTGTCTTAGGTTTTGACTCCACGTAACCCATATTCGTACTTGATCATTAAGACAACATTCAGACAAAATTTGCACTTTAACTGTGGGCTCTTTACCTTGTGAACACTAGTTCACACATAGACACAGACGATGGACAATAACGGCGATCACAATAGCTCACTTGAGCACGAAATCAATAAACAAGAGGGCCAAGGTGGCCCTATATCGCTCACCTGAGACCTATTTATGACTCAATGTGACCAAAATTCATCTTGAAAGTATTGAGATAAACATTCTTGCCAATTTTCAGGAATATTGGATATTAAACGTGACCTCTAGAGTGTTAACGAAGTTTTTCTTTGATTTTACCATGTGACCTAGTTTCTCTCCCCAGGCAACCCAGATTCGAACTTTGCCAAAAATAGAATGAGATAAACATTTTGACAAATTTCCATGATGATAAGATTGTAAATGTCACCTGTATGTTATACACAAGGTTTTTCTATGATTTGACGGGGTGGCCTAGTATCTAACTAATGAAAAATGCATACACAAGGGTTATCTATGACCTTGTGTATGCATTTTTCATTGGATATTAATCAACCTAAATAAAAATCTAGCTGACCTAGATGAACCATATTCGAACTTGACCTATCATACTGACAAAATGTCATGAAATTCCAATAAAAAAGCAGACTCCATTGTAAACACAAGGTTTTTCTATGTTTTGACTGGATAACCTCGTTTATGACCCCAGATGACCTGTATTCAAACTCGATCTAGATTTAATCAAGATAATCATCCTGACTAAGTTTTATAAATGTCCAATGAAAAATGCAATCTCTATTGCGAACACAATGTTTTTCTATGATTTGACCCCGTGACCTAGTTTTTGACCCTAGATGACCCATATTCGAATTCGACCTATATTTTATTAAGGCAGTCATTCTGATCAAATTTCATGAAGATGAAGTGAACAATGCAGCCTCTTTTACAAACACAAGGCTAAGTGTGAACAGGCGACATACAGACAGACAAAAGACGACCACAATAGCCCACCTTTAGCACTTCGCTTATTATATCTTGAAGAAATGGGACAATAAATTTAAAAGCATATCTTACGCATCGCATTTTGCTGCATTTTATATACTATACCATGCTGGGGGAGCCATGTCACAGGCTATTAATATTATTCTATTTAATATGGTGGCATACATCTGCCACCACATTACCACTTAATTATCACGTTATATAACTAGTAAATCACTTAATTATTATGATAAATATCTGATTTACGCGTTAATTTTTATGTTAATAGATACTTATGTCAACATAAAAAGTGTATGTTACTGCCCACTATTGCCAACAGATACCTACATAATGATATTTTAAATATCTATTAAGTTATTAACGTGTTTTATCACCTAGCACTAATCTTTCTCAGGTGCAAAAGCTTCTTCCGAATGGTTTGCAGCTGCCTTATGGTATGCCTTTACTACTGGCTATAATTTTTACCGACAAACAGGCAGCCTTTACAGCAGCGATGTTTGCATTAGTAATAGAGGTTTAGGTCCACCAAGGCGGGTGCCATCGTTGACAGACAATTTCCCAACTTTAAAAGCTTCATTCCATCTAAACACTGTACGCAGGTCCATTTTATATCACTCAGTTTATCAGATATTATATCACACAATTTATCAGATATCTGCTTTGCATTTATACCAAGTCTTGTGCGGCATTTTATATTGTTCGTTCATGTTACAAGGTGAATTGTTAAATTGTCAGTGTATATGACTGCATATACACTTAACAACTTTTCTAACGCTACCATGCAGTAGCCTTTTCACAATAACTATAAAACTGCACAACTGAATGAGGTGAACTGTTCATGGTTATTAGAGTAATATATAGGACATTATTTGATTAAAAGTTAACAACAACAAGAGCTGTCCCTCACAAGTGACGAATGCCCCCGAAATAGGTGTATCACAGTCTGTGTCCTCTCCATTTGCCCAATAAATGTGCTATGTAATTTTAAAATCCTTCCATGCATGACAGAGTTGCCATGCATACAGAATTCCATTACTTTTAAACACTAAGAGTGACCTTGGCCTTTGAGGTAGGGACATGGTTCTTGCAGACAACACATTGTCTTAATGTGCTGAACATTTGTGCCAAGTTATTTTTAAATCAATCAATGCATGACAAAGTTATAGTCCGGACACAAATGTATGCATATATAGAGGAATCCATTAGCTAAAAACGCTAAGTGTGACCTTGACCTTTGAGGTAGGGACGTGGGTCTTGCACGCAATACGTCGTCTTGATGTGCTAGACACTTGTGCCAAATTATTTTAAAATCCTTTAATGCATGACACAGTTACAGTCCGGACACGAATGTGTGCATATATGCATATATAGAGGAATCCATTGCCTTCCAACTCTAAGTGTGACCTTGACCTTTGAGGTAGGGACGTGGGTTTTGCACGCGACACGTCGTCTTGATGTGCTAGACATTTGTGCCAAGTTTTTTTTAAAATCCTTCAATGCATGACAAAGTTACAGTCCGGACACGAATGTGTAAGTGGGGACGCATAGACGGACAGACGACAGAAGGACGGACGGACGTACTTTCCAGACGGACTTTGTGAGGTTATCCCTTGATCTTTCTTTGATCTTTTTAACCCTACAATACAATTCTTTAACCCCACAATGCCATTTTAACCCCATAATGACGGAATGAACTCAAAGAACCTCACAATGCTAAGTTGTACTCAAACCCTAACCCCGTAATGTCTACTGGGCATGTACGGACAGACGGACAGACGGACGGACAGACGGACGATGCGATTTTAATATGCCACCCTTCGGGGGCATAAAAATAGTCTGCAAGTTAAAGATTTTATAAATAATTTGATACAACCCCTTTTTCAAATTCGCAAATTATGCCAATTATTTAAATTTGTAAGAATGCGAAAACAATCGTTTTATTTGTAAAATTCTTTCAAATTCTTAAAACTATTATTTTTTAATAGCAATGAACTTAAAACAGATATCATTTTTTTGCAATAAATGTTTTTTTTTTAAATATTTTGACTTTGTTGGCAAACTACATGGCGCTACAACTTTGTAAAACGTCATTTGGCGGGGATTTTTTCAGAATATGGTTAAGGAACATCGATTAACACAAAAACTGAGAAAACTGCTGGTGTCAGAATTTATAAACATTTTAATATTTAAAGCTACGCGAAAGATTGCAGTCTTCATTTACGGAATAATTAGGACACGTGCTTCAGTCAGGATCAGCGAATGTTGCCTTTCTAGCTGCAAACATGGTGACCATTCTTTTTACAATTTGTCATGTTTTATCAAGTGTGGTTAGTTAATTATCATTAAAACGAATATAAAACATACCTCCTTTTTAAATCCATTCAATTTTGTATTGGCTACAATCTGAGATATTGTAAAGTAAACCAGTGGACGTTAACTTTCTAGTTTGAATTAATTGATTTAATTTGCTAAATTTGTATAACGTGGGGTGCATCAATTAAATTACAAAATTTACAACTTGTAGAATAATGTTGTTTTTAATTTTGTACCTTACAATGTCTTTTATTTTAATTTAATTGCCCTGAAAATTTTATCTCATTATCTTGTGTAGTTTTAAAGTTATAGCGAAAAGGCTACTGGTAGCGTTGGAAAAGTTGTTAAGTGTATTTCAAACTAAAATATCTCGGTCATCAATATGCACGAAATAAACAGGTATCGGTAGCTATTGAAAACAGAATTGAGGTGCATGGAAACGTTTTAGAATATATTCGGAATCCCATTAGTCACATCGTTTGGTGGACCCTCGTATAGCTTTTGTAATAAAATGAAATGGCCGCATGATATATCATACAAATCTGGATATTTCAGTCAATAAATATAGAACAACACGGCAATATATTATTGTGGTTTAGAAGGAATCAGCTTGAAACTATGCATAAGGTATGCGTGTTAAAGTTACAAAGAAAAACAAACATATAAATAAACTGAATATATTTATTTTAATAAGGTTAATTTACATCTAAACTCCTGATATATTGATCTAAAAATATCAAACTTTACTGAAGAGATGATATCCTTACATACTGAATTGACAGTATCCGATGGTTTCGTTAGTGCTGATGATCCTTCATCCCTCTAAACTGACATAATTGTCTGTTTATCCGATTATTTTTAACATTTTTCTCCATTTTTCTCATTCTATTGCTTTGTAGATTCAATTACTATATTAGAATAAGTAAAAGAAGGAGAGGGCCCAGATGACCCTATATTGCTCACCTGACTACCATTGGCTATGATACAAGGTCAACAGTCGTATCAGTGATAAGGTCAATTTTGACTTGCATATCATGATTTGAACATTCTTGATAGATGTCCACAAGGCAATTTACATGCAAAATATCTAAGCTCTAGGGCATGTGGCTTCAGAGAAATTTTTAAAAAGTTTTTCTATTGAAGCCTATGTGCATTCAAGTGACTCCCGGTCGGGGTCAACTTTGATCCTTGTGTCATGATTTTAACATCCTTTAGACAATGTTATAAGCCACATATCTAAGCTGTAGATCATGTGGTTTTAGAGAAGAATATTTTTTACTGTTTTTCCTATAGAAGCATTAATATGTAAAATCTAGTGATCAACGGGCTGAGCAAAAGTAATACATGTATACATTGATTTAATTTTCATCCAGGTAGGATCAAATTTAGCAAAAGTTTACTGACTACGAATTTATTATCCTCAACCTTCTGTCCGTCCGTTCGTCCGTCCATCCGGAGCCATAACTAAGGAACCAATGGATAGAACTTCATGGAACTTAAAATAAGTATACGCGGCGCACTCGCAACTTTCGTCAATATTGGCTTAGTATCTCCAGAGTTATGTGTTGGATGGCCATCGGGGGGGGGGGTAGCGCTTTTTAAATATTCTTTATAGAAACTTAAGAATTTTTATTTTCTGAATCTTATAGTGCTGCTTTAAACTTACAACAATTAAGTTCTGTATGACTGTAAAATGCAGAAAACATAATGGGTCAGCGACACAGGAAAAAGGGCCTTCGGACGGAATCCTCGGCCACTAGCTCTCTTGCATATTCTAAACAAACTATTTCCATATCAATATTCGAAAATTTGTTTGCCTATGTCCATTAGATACAAAATTACACGGCGGAAATTTATGACACAGCATGAACCTTTACATTAACAAAAATAATAATATGACATTAAAAAACCCACTCGTTACCGATTTCCGATAATATACATTAAAGTAAAAGAATATTATGGAGCTAAAACAAATAAAGAGGGTAAGGTATAACACAATACCGAATTAAAGTTGAGGCTATGACATAAACCACAATGAATGAGAGAATAAAAGAGAATGATGAATGACTGAAATGATAGATGGTAAAGGGACTTTTATGTATAATGATATGTTGTATATAGATATATTCCAGATCATGATCAACAAAAGAATACATGAAACTAAAAAAAGAAGAAAAAAAAGTGAAGTTATGATGTCAGAGAGAAAGACGAGTTGGAAAGAGGTGTTTTTAAGATTTAACATATATAGTGACCAAATGTTTAGATTGGTATTGAATAATAGGAATACTAATGTAAATTACACTCATGGCTTGTCGAAATTTATAAATCTTTGTATATTTACTTTTTTGTTAAGTTAGACTTAGTTTTTCAATAAGTCAACGGTTCTATTGATTTGTACATTAAATACTTGGCCGTCTTTTTATGGGTAACTTTCTGTTACGGTTCCGGACTACGCGATTTTTTTCACAAAAACATTCTCTTTCGTCTGCAGCAATGTGCTATAACACCAAAACAAAACACGAGGCAAAGTGGTTCAAGCACCAAATAAAACAAAACTCCCTAAAATTTTTAATTAAGTAAGGAACCAGTATGCATGGGAGTCATACGTGGGTCTTTGCAAGTTCACCTGGTGAGAAATCCCAGGCTCGGCCGGGACTATAAATAATCTAAATGAAGAATAATATATATTTGCACTAATTTTTATTGAAACACTTTCGTAGGAGAACTAAAAAGGCGTTTAGTGTTTATTATTATTTTCTTTGTTTCTTGTAGTCGAGTTTTTGTTATATATATTATGTGTATTCAGGAACCAGTATGAGTATAACCGTACGCCAAATACATATTGCATCAGGTCAGTTAGGTCACCTGTTAGTTTTACTGTGTACAATGAGTATAACCTTACGTCATATACGTATTGCATCAGAACAGTTGGCTATCCTGTTAGTTTTACTGCGTACACTGAGTATAACCTTACGTCAAATACATATTGCATCAGAACAGTTGGCTAACCTGCTAGTTTTACTGCGTACACTGAGTATAACCTTACGTCAAATACGTATTGCATCAGAACAGTTGGCTAACCTGTTAGTTTTACTGCGTACACTGAGTATAACCTTACGTCAAATAAGTATTCCATGAGATCAGTTAGCTTGTTAGTTACATGTATATTGCGTATCATTTATTTTGGTTTTACAGTAAAGTTCGTGTTATAAGACAACTATTCGGACTGTCATAATACAGTGGTCTTAATATTGATTTGTATTTTTATCTAAACCTTTTTACCATAAATTGGGCAATTTGGCTCCGAAATGTTTGGTCTTAATATCTAGGGTTGTCTTAATATCGGGTGATCTTAATAACGGAACTTTACTGTAGTACTTCTATAACGCAGAAGGCGTTGTGACACATAGTGTTGTATTTCTAAATCACCGTCAAAGAAATGATGTAATTAAGCAAATGAAATCTACTTCACTTTTATTTTTTTAGAAAATTAATGCTATGAAATTTGTTTTATGATGTGATAGTTTTTTCTGTTTAAACATCACTGATATAGTTTGCTCATCTTTCAATTGTTTGTTCTAAATCTTTTCAGTATTATCACATAAGTAAGAGTAAATTTCTTTTGAAATGTGAGCTTCTTTTAATTATCCGGCCACATTGAGCTATGGTGAAAAATGATACTGAAAACACAGTTTATGCTTCAGAAACATGTAAGAAATGAGTTTTACCGAGTTACTTCTCTTATTAACAGATACAAATTAAGATATAGGTAACAGAAAGTGTGGATAAATCAGTGATTAATGTCTTTCTAAAAATTATGATGGTCATTTTGAAAGGTATTATCACTTTAAAGAAATATGGAATTTTAAACCCTTACCCAAATCTCCAAACTTCGGACTAAACGAACACCAGAGAATTAGTTTCTTCCATGAGCATGCGGTTCAGATCGAAATATCCGTCACTGTGGGTAACTGTTTTGGTGGGAACGAGGCTCTGCCGAGTTCCCGCGAAACAGTTACCCGAGGTGACGGATATTTCTATCTGAACCAAATATCTCATGGTAGAAACTATTTATTGCATAAAATATTTAAATACAAACTTATCGAAACGATGCCTTTTAACTTATAACAAGAGCTGTCTCATGATAGCACGCTCGACTATTCGAAAGCTTGTCGGTAAAATGTTGTTTTTTTTTTGTCTTAGAACAGGTGTATTGTGTAATTGTCTATAAGAATTAAGGTCAAAGATATGAAATTTGTTCAAAGACCTTTGTAAATGTACATTATATGCAAAGCCTTGCTCTGCATTCTGTAAGCCAACTGGGGGGAGGAGGGGGGGGGGGGGGGATAATTTCAAAGAAATACATGGCCTTGTATATTTGATCATGAATAACTTTGTAACGTTTCAAAATTGATATGTATAAAATTAAAAAAGCATGACCGCTGCATGCTGCATAACTATTCTATGACATTTCAAAAGTAAGCCATTTCAAGTATGTCCATATAATAGTCTGGTAAAAACTGTGACAAAATTTTAAGTTAAAAAGGGGCATAAATATGTCAAAAATCAAAAACATTGGTGAAGATGTTGATAGTTAACATACATTTTAAGTTTCAAGTAAATACCTTTGATAGTATTCAAGATATTTGACTTTAAAAAATTCTTTAACAAAATATTCGAAGTTAAAAAAGGGCATAAATCTGTCAAAAAACAAAACAGAGTTATGGGGATTGTTTCCCCAGGTGTAGATGTTGATGGTAGACAAATAATTTGAGTTTCAAGTCAATACCTTTGATAGTATTCAAGATATTTGAATTTATAAAAAACTTTAACCAACGCAGACGCCGACGCGAGTGCAATAGCCTCCTTATTCTTCGAATAGTCGAGCTAAAAACAAACGTTATTAAGATGCTGTGTTTGGGAAAGTGACGCCACATTGTTTTATAGCGTTACGTCACAAGTAATTCACGCAAGTCATATTACATGGGGGATGTAATAAGAGATATTCCAGCACTGGTGAAAACTGCGGATACCCCGATCCGGTATGCAAGAAAGAATAATGTGTCAATATTCAGTTACCTGTATAACAATTCAACATAAATTCATTAAAATGTATTCAGTTATATGATTATACACTGTAGAGTTACAGTAACAGCAATTTAGTTTTCTAATGAGCCTTCCCAAATGATCATGATGAATATGATTACAAAGTTTTAAAAAAATAATTGAAAGAAAAGGTAATGGGAATAAAAATCAAAGCAAAATGCGAATTTTACGAAAAGGGCATCAATTCCAATATAAAAATATGTCTGTACACTATTCTTAATATAATGGCAAAGAAAGATGATCTTTTATCGTATAGATTTTCCTAGTACCATATTTCTATATCTAGTCTAGATTTTACATGGTCATGATCCTTATACATCTTATATGAATGATGATTTTAATAAACATTTGCAGAAAAGTGATTATACACGGACGACTACAGTGACGTCATTAACGTCATATAAACGTGACACGAAAGAGAGCGTTATCTCGATTTTACACCATTTATGAATATAAGATTCTAATCCGAGATCACCCATTTTAGAACTCGACATAGAGTTCATCAATACACTAATTCTGGCAAAGTTTCATGAAGATCAAAAAAAAATGCTTCAGTTTTTCTATGATTTGACCTGGTGACCTAGTTTTAGACCCAAGATGACACATAGAACTCGACCTAAAATTCATCAACATACTCATGTTGACAAAGCTTGACGAAGATCCAACAAAAAATGCAGCTTCTATTGCATACATAATACTTTCCTATGATTTGACCCACAGTCAAACGCATTCTAGATTTATCAAGACACACATTCTGACAGAGATTCTCACAGATCCTTTGAAAACTGCAGCCTCTATTGCATACAAAATGTTTGACTATGATTTGACCTAATGACCTAGTTTTTGTCCCGAGATGTGACCAAGTTTCATGTAGATCCAGTGAAAAGTGTATCCTCAATTGCATACACATGGTTAAGTGCGGACGATCGATAGACAGTTGAGGACATCAAGCAATCACAATAACTAACATTGCTGAGTTAAGCTAATAATGGAGGCGGATAGACGGAAAGACAATGCAATCACTGTTTACCCTTCCCCCTTTCAGCAGGAGCATAAAATAAAGACATATGTAAAAATATCAAAGTCATATTTCTGTCATTGAAAACCTAGAGAAGAACCACGCATACATGTAAGGTACATGTATTGTATATTCTATATTTTTCACAGTCACTACTCACTAATTTACATAAAGTCTGTATATAACTATTTTCTTGTTGATTTAAGTACAATTTATCTGCCGTTACGTTGCCGTTTCGCACAGTTCTGATACACAGCTTTGGTCTGTGTTATGGGTGCGGAAAACCTCAAGGTTTGATCTGTCATTTATTCAAATCTAACGTGCAGTGGGTGTCTGTGAACCCAAGCCGACATCACCATTTCCAGTGAGTCACACTCTTCAAACCGGTCCTTTTTTCTATATGTATCCTTTTCTATCTTGACATTTGCATTTTTATCTTCTGTAATACAAAACACAAACACAGTTCATAAAATATGAGATGTCAACACAGACCATTCAAATTGTTAAACTGTTATTGTCTTTGAATTCTTATACAACAAGAAATCAACACACACACTCACAGATTAACACACAACCACACAGCAAGCTGTATTTCGACACAAGGAAGCAGAAAAGTGTACAATTTTTTATATGCAGTTAATGTTCCTATACAGATGATATTATTAAAATGTTCATATGTTAAGGGACAGAGAGATTCACAAAGCTAGATAGCATCTAAGAACAAAAATATAAATATATACTCAGTAAAGTCTTTCACAATTCAGGTCAATCAATATTTCGGTTAAAATCAGTGGAATGTAACCAAAATTGAACTTGACATGTACTTTATGATCCGAACCTATATCTAAATGCTGAATCAACTGAATCTTGCAACTTTTCCAACGCTTTTGCCCAGAAACTACTATTTTGCAGAAATCTAAGTTGAAAAGGGGTCAGAATTTCTGTAGCAATTAATTGGTATATTATAACCATAATCGAACTTGACCTCTGTTTTATAATCATAAACATATGTGTAAAATCTGAATAAAATCCATAGTGATCAATACCACCATTTTGTTGAAATTTAAATCAAAATGGGACCAAAACTAACGTAAAAGTAAGTAGATTCCAACCAAAATCGAACTTGACCTGTACTTCATTATCATAATTAAACCTACATATACAATTTGCATTAAATCCACGCAAATGTAATTGATGGGAAATTGTTTAGACGGACGGGCATGGCTAAGATTTTATGCCAAAAGTCATCTCGCCCAACATAGAACTACATAGCTTCCATTAGTAAGACTTTCCTGTAAAATTATTCGGTCAGGTTTTACAGAGACAAAATCAAAAGACCACCATACATCCGATAATATGATAATAATATTATGATTAAAATGTACTAATAACATGCGCAGAAGTAATTGAGAAGCTATACTTTCATGTAATTTGGCTCCAAAAATCATAAGTTTAACTTACTGCCAAATTCCTTTATAAGTTTTTCCCTGAGCTGACCCATATCCTGAAGATAGTTTAGTGTCAAATACTTCAAATACTTCTTGCCATCATCTTGAGATGTAAAATCTATTTCGACAACTTCGTCTGTGTAATAGGCAATATTCTTACAGTCTGACAGAAGATGTCGATCTGGCGTTGCTTCTTCACCTTTCATGTGATTTTTCACATAGTCAAACAAGCTTTCGGCAGAAATGAAATCTGTTCTTTTACCCCAGTATTCATCGCAGAGCTTACAATCATCTGAACATAATTTCTCTGACTTTGCTTTTAATCCTTGTATGAGGTACTTTGTGAAGGTGCTGCCATTATCATTGACAGCTGCTTCCTGGTCTTCCTTGCATGCGTTTATCTGTACAACATTTTTTATATTTTTTAAATGTAACATCGGCGGAAAACAGCGATCTAGAAATATAATAAGCGTATCTATATTCTCCAGCTTTCCCAATTCTTCTTGAAAGTCTTCCAAAGTTATGCAGTCAGAACTTGACGCAAGCTCAAATCGATTTTTACCATCTTGATCTCCTGTACCATTCCCCTTAGCTCCGTGACAAGAAAAATAAATGAGTAAAGTGTCTACATCTTTTTCTTTACTAAAATGCTGAATTTCATCTTTCACTTTTGGCCAAAGTTCTTCTGATTCACCTCCGTCTTTCGGTTTGCCAGGGTTTTCTGGTACAACAATGCGGACCTTTTCTTCGCTAAAAGAAAGAAATGTTCGTTTTCTAAGATCATGACAATAATGAACAACAATGTCTACGAATAAAATTTCACAGGTTTCAGGAAGAAAACATATTCGACAATTTATTTGATGGCCTTGATGGCTGAATATTGCTCACCTGAGTACAAGTGCACTTACCTAAGAAAGTCACTAGTTGGTTAAGGGAGTAAAAAGTTGCTAAGGAAGTCACTGGTTGCAAGGGAAAGTCACTGATTGATCCATGGGATAGTTACTGGTTGCTCAGGTAAGTTCCTAGTTGTTACAGAGTGGGAGTTAGTGGTTGCTTTGTAAGTCAGTCCTTGCTCATAGAACATCATTAGGTTTCTGCTAAAACTCTAATTAAGGCAAGAAAGCCCTGGGAGCATGGTTATTTTTTACCCTAGGGCCATGATTTGATGAACAAACTTGGTAGAAGACCATTATACAATGTTAAATACCAAATATCCAAGCTCTAGGTTTTGTGGCTTTGGAAAAAAAATATTTATGTTTTGCTATACCAAGTAATCCCTCGGGGGTAGGGTCAATTTTGACACAGGGGGTATGATTTAAAAACACTTTGAAGAGGTCTGCTAGACACTGTTACACATTTAATATCCATGCTCTAGACATTATGGTTTCGGAGAAGAAGAATTTTAAACGTTTTCCTGTGTCTTTTTAAAACAATTGACCCCCTGTGTATGATTTGAATATCCCTGGGCTGGACTAATATTGAATGGCATGATTTGAATAAACTTGGTAATGGTGTATACCAAATATATTAGCTCTAGGCCTTGTGGTTTTGGAGCTTTTTGTATTCATTGTTTCCTATAGAAACCTATGTTAAATCAAGTGACCCCAATTTTGATCCAAGTTCATGATTTGAACAATTTTTGTAGAGGTCCACTAGACAATGCTACTTGCCAAATATCTCAGCTGTAGGCCTTTTGGTTTCAGAAAGGAAGATTTTTTAAGTTTTTCCTATTTGTTGCCAAAGCAAACAGAGATCTGCATGGAAATGAAATACATGAACAATTGGTAAAGCATCATGCAAGGAACATCCATGCCAATTTTTATCAAAAGTCGTTTCAGAGATGTCTTTTTAAGGAAAATTTTGACAGACTGACGACGGACAATCATCCATCAACCAAAAGAAAACCCTGGCTAAAAGAGCAGTAAAGGATAATCGCTTTTAAATTATTTCAAGTCAAAACAATGTTTTTTGAACGAATGTGTACAAAAAGCTCTGGTACAATTTATATCACAAAAAAACAGTCAACATAAACCTATATTGCTCATCAGAGTACATAAAGACCAAAACTAAGTTACAACAAGGGCCATGTTGACCATCAATTGCAACCTCCCCCCAACCCCCACTCCCTCCGCCCCCCACCCCTGCTTTTTTTATTACTTAGAAGTTGTGGTGAGAGGAATGGATATTGAATGTGTTACAAATTCAGTGAATTTATATTCCCTGCCAAATTTAAACAAGAGGGCCATGATGGCCATATATCACTCACCTGACTTCCTTAACACAAGGGGTCATGATTCTGAAATAATTTGTAGAGGTCTACAACACAATGCTAATTAACATTCCAAATATCTATTCTCTGACAGTCGGCCTTGTGGTTGTTCAAAGTTTTCAATATATATAAGCCTATATGAAATCAAGTGACCTCCCCTACTCCCGGGGAGGGTTAATTTAGACCAGGGGGTCATGATTTGAGCAATCTTAGTAAAGGTCCACTAGGCATTTCTTCATGCCTCGTAGTTTCAGAGAAGATTTTTAAAGTTTTTCCTATAAAAGCCTATGTAAAACCAAGTGACCACCGGGCAGGATCAATTTTGACCCGGAGGTCATAATTTGAACAATCTGGGTAGAGGTCCACTAGACAATGCCACATGCTAAATATCTAAGATTTTTTAAGTTTTTCCTATTTGTTGCCATAGCAACCAGAGCTCTGCATGGAATGGTTTTCTTTAAACAACTTTGATAAAGCTTAATGCAAGGAACATCCCTGCAAAGTCTCATCAATATTGGCCCAGTGATTTCTGAGGAGGTGTCGTTTGAAGGAAATGGTGGACAGACGACGTACGACATATGACGTACGAGGGAACCCGGACGGTTAGTGATCCTAATAGCTCACTCTGGCACTTTGTGAAAGGTGAGCTAAAGATAACTGAAAAATATCTGGAAAGTATATTGATTTATCTGTTTCAGAAAAAAAACTTTTTAAAATTTCACCACCACACTTGGGCCTCATCTCCAAGGGGATATTTTTTGTCAAGTACAGTGCGGTATGAAATTAGATATTGTAAGTTAAGTTAAATCAGTCCAACTATGTTCAGAAAATATTTATCTTTGAGTTTCTGTATATAATAAGTATGTAAGACTTGATGTGTGTTAAGTAGAACACTTGTCGCTTTGTCAAAATAAATAATAATTATGTGACAAAATCTTAGTATAAAAAGGGGCATAACTCTGTCAAGTATGACCTTCACCTAAACAATTTGACTGTATCACAACCCTTTTCTCATAAGTATTGCAATTTGAAAGTTTGATGAAAAAACTTTAGAAATGGCAAAGTTATAGCTAATGTTCAGTTTTTCGTGATAAGATATCAGTCCAAAAAGGGGCACCACAACTCTGTCAAATATAACCTTGACCTACAAAATTTGGTGGTATCAAAACTCTTTTGTCATAAGCAATATAATTTGAAAGTTTGATAAAGAAATCTTAAGAAATGGCAAAGTTATAGTCAAACTCTAAGTAAACAAGAGGGCCAAGATGGCCCTATATCGCTCACCTTGGTACAAGTCCACTTGCCTGGTGGAAGATCACTAGATAATGTTATATACCAAATAGGTTTTCCTATATACATCTTTGTAAAACAAGTGACCCCCCCCCCCACCAGGCAAGGTCAATATTGACCCCAGGGTCATAATTTGAACAAACTTTGAAAAAGTCCACTAGACAATGCTACATGCCAAATATCTAAGCTCTAGGCATTGTGATTTCAGAGAAGAACATTTTTAAACTTTTTCCTATATATGCCTACGCAAAAACTAAGTGACCACCCACGCGAGGTCAATTTTGACCCGGGGGTCATAATTTGAACAATCTTGGTAGAGGTCCACTAGACAATGCTACATGCCAAATATCTAAGCTCTGTGTCTTGTGGTTTCAGAGAAGAAGATTTTTTAAAGTTTTTCCTATTTGTTGCCATCGCAACCAGAGTTTTGCATGGAATGCAATTCTTTGAACAATTTTGGTAGAGCTTCATGCAAGGAATATTCCTGCATAGTTTTATCAACATTGTCCTACTGGTTTCAGAGGAGATGTCAATTGAATCAAAATGTTGACGGACGACGGACAATCATCAATCAGAAAAGCTCACCCTGGTGTAGCCAGGTGAGCTAAAAAGGGGGCATAACTCTGTCAAATATGATATTGACCTACTAAATCTAAAGAAATGGCAAGTTATATCCAGTATTAAGTTTATGTGACAAACAGATGGCCCGACGGACAAAGGGCAATACAAAAAGCACTTCACCTTCCCAAGGGCCTCATTTCCCAAAAAAAGTCAAAAACAGTTTCTACATAGAATATTTAATAAAAGTGCTACACCCCATTGATAGTCTATTTTCCAAAGAAATCCAGGGGCAGGTAGTGGAGATTAGAAAGAGTCATAACGAATAACTGACAAGGGGTTTTGGAGATTTAGCGTCCACAAGATTTTACTATCACTGCCCCTGTGACCTTTGACCTAGAGACCTGCAACATTGACCATGCACAACTACACATAGTACTTATTTCTTGTGTGAAGTATCTTTGAATTTTGACCGGGGATTTTGGAGATTTAGTGTCCATAATATTTCGTATACAGACAGACGGACAGTCACAATAACTCACCCTGGCACCTTGTGCAAGGTGAGCTAAAATGGTTAATTAATATAACGTGAAAATATGAAAGTCATGAGACTTTCAGAACATTTTGAATTTTGAAAATCCTTTTAAATAACAAGAAAGTCAATAAAATTTAAAACATTATCACTGTAAACACAGCTCTTATAATGTAATCTGCCAGATATCGTACATATCTTGAAGCCTGATGTCACTGTGATCAATGAAAAATTTGTGCTAAGTTACAAACGATCAAAACATTGTAGTGAAAACATCTTTGATATACATTGTACTGCAGATTTCATAATACCGCGCCGTTTCAGTGTTTGCTTTACACACAGGTAGTAAATGACGTCGATGTTACATTCTGTAGTTAGCTCCGCCCAAATCGATACCTATATCTACTACTATACTAACAGCACAACTAAATATACAAGTTTACACATCTCCAAGCTACAATTGCGACATTATTTGATTTTTTTTTTATGAATCTAGTGCTTATGTATTCTTATAGGCTAAAATTGGTTAATTTAAACCTCGAAAGTTTACTTCATAAAACAGCTGTACTGAAACTAAATTAAGATCTATTCAATTTTTACAAACGAAACCGAACTGCGTGTTCTATAATCAACACGAAACAAAGATTTTACACTTTTATGTTATTTGGGCCATATAATAAAATTTTGATGGAGGAAAATGTGTCCTCGGCAATGTCTCTGAAACGTTTGCTGTTCTAGGAAGACACGGTTGTATATAATCTGACCTATACGACGTATGTTTAGAATGGACTGTTTTAAGACATTTTATATTCGTGAATCACTGTTGAACCTGCAGAGAATATAGCACCCCTAATCATCTTTCCTGTATATTTTTTCACACGGGAAATCCTTTCTAAAGCGAGATTAGAAATGTATAATATAAAATTATATAGTTGTTGTTTTGTTGCATCATCGTCGATTTAACCGAAATTCACCTTCGTAAAATTTATAAATAAATGTCTAGATCAGTGACTGACCACACTTTAAACTTACGGTAAATTATATACATGGTACATGCGCTCGGTGTACCATCTTAGATTCAGGTAAATGCATCGCTGTACAAACTTACGAAAAGTCAAATCGTATGTCGATAAAATAAACACAAATTGAAAACATCAATAATTGGCTCGATTGTACATGTAATCGTCACCATTAGTAAGTGAACGAAACTACTTATAAAAACAAAGTAAATTTCATTTGTACTGGCGATATGACAACTTGTACTTGTCTACCGGTATAGATAGGTAGTCCTAGAAATAAACCCGCATTTATAATTTTTAGTTTTCATTTTTATGATATTTTACTTTTTATATTCATTGAGGAAATAAACACCAAAAATAAAAAAATAATTAAAAAAAGGATTATGTCTAAATAGTTGGACTGCCGGTGTAGGTAAACGCTCTACTTTTTGTTTTTGAAAGCTGCATTTACTGCTGGTTTCTCCAGTTTTACGCAACGACTCTGATGACATGTGCGCTAGATATCTTCAGCAGGGATTGTATAAAAAATCTAATAGTCAAAAAGTGTACATATTAGATATAAATCCTGTCTTTAGACAAACAAACAAAATTTAACGGTCTTTGTTACATTTCTTTCTACACAGATTATCATTTTAAAGATTTCAGAGCATCGACAGAAACATTTTAGCAGAAACACTACAGCACGTGCAAAGCATGCGCGGTTGTAACAAGATATCAGTATAGTCGTATTTTATAATGCATAATCACTGCGGATGAACGACCACCGGATATTGGGGCAAAGGTGAGCACAGATAATTAGTTTTCGCGAGTAACGTGTAACAACTGGGGTAAGTTAAAACCCGATTTTCACTCTGATGCATATCATATTGTGTCTATTTGTGTGTATTTAGATACTTTAATGACTGTCTAAGCCGAATGTATTCTCGTTGTGCAACATATATATGTTGAAATGTCCAAAACAAATAGTGTGCTCACTCGAAAATTCTCGACCGTTGGCAAAGTATGCCGTTTCATTTGATAAATCATTAACATATTAATAATCTGAATACGGCATATCATTTGCCTAACGACAACATATTAATGGTTAAAATTTCATCATTTAAGACGAAAGTATAGCGGAGATACGGTTCTCGAAACATTTCAATTACTGTACTGGGTATTGGTTAAACGTGTACTGAGTATTGACGGAGTGAGCGAATCACTGTACTGAGTATTGCATCAAGAAATGAGTAAAAAATAAAAATTTTGAAACTGGAAATGTATTTATTTGTTTTCAGTTGAAGGTATGAATTCAGGAAGTGTGTTGTTTTGCACAAGTCATATTAAACGTTGATAATTTATACTATAAAAGTGTATTATAAAGTGTTTTGTCTGGAGTTTTGAGTATTAGACACACATGTACAATTATATTTATATGTTTTAATTTTCACCAAATAGTCAACAATATCGTGTGTAAATGGATATGCTGTGCAGTACTGCACTAACCATTCAATGACTCGGACATGAAGTGACTTTGAATACAACTACTAAACATTTGTCTAAAATACGTATAAGTTGTAAGATAAAATGCAGTGTGTGTGTGTGTGTGTGTGTGTGTGTGTGTGTGTGTGTGTGTGTGTGTGTGTGTGTGTGTGTGTGTGTGTGTGTGTGTGTGTGTGTGTGTGTGTGTGTGTGTGTGTGTGTGTGTGTGTGTGTGTGTGTGTGTGTGTGTGTGTGTGTGTGTGTGTGTGTGTGTGTGTGTGTGTGTGTGTGTGTGTGTGTGTGTGTGTGTGTGTGTGTGTGTGTGTGTGTGTGTGTGTGTGTGTGTGTGTGTGTGTGTGTGTGTGTGTGTGTGTGTGTGTGTGTGTATATCTATCATTGCGAGGACACAAATCTGACTACACACCAACAAAGAGAGGACATTTTGGTTTTAGAGGACTTACACTAGGGTCCTCGCATTGTTTCTGCATAAAATACATCCTTGTGAGGACATTACTTTCATACAGCGAAATGAACGGGTCCTCAATTTGACGTGTCTATGAACCTTCTTACACACTTTATACACAAATCCCCCGATCAGCTCATGCCACGTGATCTGAATTGTGTATAATTCAGCCAATCAATTTCTAGATCGCAAGCTTTTTCCTCCGCCCACTGTGGTTCCCGATCTCTGCTTCATTACTAGCTTTCGGGCGGGAAACCAATACTTAGTTTACCAAACGCACCTGTTACTTCCGCTTTTACCGCGAAATATAATGAAATATTCTATTTGGCAATCAAATTGACATAATATTTTAAGTAAAATACTGAAATCGAATGAAACTATTAAATTACGATAAACCATAGTACACGTGTAGTTAATTATTGCATATAATGAATGTTTTAATGTGCAACACAGTGTCCGTCATTTGAGGACGAATGTGTAATGGAACAGAGTGAGGACATTTTCATGCAAAATTATCACAAATATGTTAATTATTTAATATTTGACATGACCTGTTTTTTCTTTGATACAAGCATAGGAGGTAATTCATATGAAGTAGGTAAACCCCTTAGGAAATTCTAGCCCCTATCTAAATGCTAATGCGAGTAATTATGACAAATACATTGAGCATGTTTGAATGAAAATAATCTTAAATAATAGTAAAATCTAATGTAAAAGCTTTGAAAAAGCTACATGATTACAAAACGGTCGGAATATGTAATGCTCATTATATGTTTACCATAGTAGGTATCATTGTGAGTACCCACATGTAACTGCAAAGAAAATAAAAACAATAGTTGTATACTGCACTGTATACTGTATTCTTAAGAAAATTAAACGCTTAAAATTGACGATTTGGTCAAAATGTCAAATTAGCCAGCTCGGCATTACTCGAAGGGTAAACATGAGGTCCTCTCCGCGTCTATTTATATATCCAGTCACAATGCTATAACAATTCTGGCTTATGTTTTAACAAGCTCAATCAAGGAAATCCATGGTCTTAACTATACCTGTGTGTAATTGGACTGCTAATATATAAATATCTAGTGTTGAATGGCTCTATGGTTTATGCTGAAACAGGGTCCATATGCTAAGTTCAAACACGCCTTTTATGTCAATTTGTCAATCATAAAATCAATGTAGATCCATTCTTCCTATTTTCCTTTCATATTGAGTAATGTTTCGTAATAAGTCTCCACAGACAGAGCCTCATTGAAAAAAAAACAATTGTCGTGTTAGTGACTTAAAGTTATGAGTTTCGTTTACTGGATTTACTGGTTTACTGATTTGTAAGAAACTACATTAACTTAAGCACAAGCTGTACAAAATCCCAAAAGTTTTGATTGTTTATCAGCACGCCTACAAAAAAAAACATGCATTAAAAAACCATAAAATTATGTAATCATAAATTTAGCACAAATTAAAAATACCGGCGATATGTTTTATCATGTTTCAAAGCCTGTAATTCCAACTGAAATCACATGGCTTGCCGCCGCCCGTCAAGGCCGCGTAGTCATAATATTATATCCGCGGACGCTCATCCGATCAGAATGCAAGGAATTTCTTTGGGGCATAATAATTATGTTCTTTACAACCGAGTTTCTGCTATATCCCAGTTTGTTTGGTAAAATCAGACCAGAAAAAAGTTTTTTATAACCGAGAATTTGTTATAAAAGAGTTCGCTATATAAGTAAATGTTGCTTTGTATACATAATTATGTTGGTACAAAAACTTCAAATAGTGTTCAACACTTTATAGTACTGGACCAAAGCCTCGAATCCCTAACTTAAAGTAAAAATAACCATACTTTTTGTCTAGACAAACAATTTGTGACAGTAATCTTGATCTCACAGTCGATTCGAATATATTGGTTAATGGTTGCGATGCAGGGCCCGTGTTCACAAAGGATCAAGGAAATCAAAATCAACTGATCCTAAAAAATCTTTGTTTTATGGAGCCAACAGTTCTAATACAGGAATAACATTTTGTGACCAAATGCTAACGATCAAATCTCACTTTTATGTCCCAAAGGGTGTACACTTTAGTATGTTTTAGTGAATACCAAAATTGACCGGATCATGTGTTGGATCAATTATAAGATCAGTCTCAACATTAGGGTCAACCCATAAAATAAAGTGATAATTATTTTCTTTAAAAATACGCATTTAGTCATTTTGAAATTTTGTCAGTATACCTACTTGATCTATCACAAAAGGAAGTTTTCAACAGATCTTAAACCTCAGGAAAGTATTGTGATGGCAATTTTGAGTACCGATTTTGATCTTGATATTGATTCAGAGATTTAATACTTTGTAAATACCGGGCCTGGAGAAACTATTTATTTTAACGAATCCTAAACAAATTTTAATACGAGACAGAAAAAAACTGATCTTCTTTTAACTAGAATACAGTATTACCATTCTTAGTACAGAGTATAGTTCTGCATGTTGTTGTTGTCTGTAATTGTTTACTGTTATGTTATAGGCCTACGGACCCTGGTTGAAAATAAAAACAAAACAAGAACAAAACAAGCGCCGTTAGCGTGGTCATAAAACTTCGGCCTGCAACTGACACTTGGAGACATGTCATATATGCCTATATCCTTCTCCCTTTTCTAATTCTACCTCTTTGCAATATATATAAAACTCCAAACAAAAAATCAAAACAACCGTCTTAGTATTGTAAGAAAACTTAGAATAATTCTTTGTTTTGCCACTACGAAGACATGTGAATATCACAGGAAACTGTTTGACTTTTGAATAAGGAAAGAGCTGGTATTACATCAAGTTAAATCTGATTTCACGATATAATTCAACTTACTTTGTATTTATTAATTAAGATATGTATGTTTTCCCTTGTAGTGTAACTCACGTTTAGATTTACAAAAATAGAATTAAAAAGAAATGCCGCAGGTAGTCTGGTTGTAAACACTTCGACCTGCAAATGACGGTGGGAGACATGTCTTGGTTTAATACATATTTATTCAGTATTGAATAAATTAGACAACAGGCATTAAATGCCTATACGTGTTCTCCTGGTAAGCCATGTCTTATCTGCTTACTCTTAGTTCGTATGATTTTTAAGTCGACTTGCGTTCTCTTTTTTGAGTTCGTTATTTATATGCCTTCTGTAAATCAGCACTCGTATGTCAATCGACTTATGTGGCAACATCAGTGCAGTAAATAGGCTACAAACTCTAAATTGGTCATCATTAGAAGCTCGTAGAACAAGAGCCCGTTTAATCATGTTTTGTAAAATCATACACTATGTTGTTGCAATCTCCCCTGAAAATAATTTACTCATCCCAAATCCCTCAAATCAAATCAAATTTTATTTCATGTCGGAATATCATTACAAAAAACATTAGCTATGCATAGCCTCAAAATAAGGCAAAGTAACATGTACCCTTTCAGGCACATTGGAACATCAAAAGACAGTTATAAATTCTCTTTCTACCCTAGGGCAGTTTGCCAGTGGAACTTGTTATCTCCCACTGCTCATCAAGCAGGCACAGTTGACGCATTCAAAACCATAGTCACTGTGCCTTTCATCCTATCAACCTACCTTTATCAGAAATTTTTAAAACATATTTTTAAACCCACCAAATGAAACCTATGTTTCGTTTTTAAATCATTATCACCTGCTAAATATGTAAAAACATAACAGAAATGTTTTAACTTTAAACCACCGCCTACACATAATCTTCAATTTGAAGGAGTGTAGTAAAACCTAAGAAGAAGAAACTTGTATTAATTAATTAATTAGACCAAAGACTGTATCCGGTAGGTCTTTGCAAACGCTGATCTGTCGATCGGGATAATTTGGTGAATAAAGGTTAAGAACTTAAGATAACCACTAACTATAACTTTTAAACGCTTTTCACACCGTGGACTGTACTTGTCTATATACAGATTGACATTAACTATAACTCTGCGACGGAGACAAAATGCGGTAACGGATACCGGCGTTCGGCGTTTACGGTGGATAAATGACCACATGGTGGTGCCATTTACCTTTTTGAACTGTTGAAAAGTTCTGCAAGGTAAGTTTCGTATATTTGAGGACTTTTTCTTTGAAAAGCAATTAAAATGGCGGCGGGAAGAAAAACTGTTGGTTTCATTTTGTATATAAGATATGAATACTCCGATCAGATCATTGACTATTGCGTATTTAACTCTATAGAATACCATACAGATGTCCACCAAAAAAGAGTTTACTTGTTCTCCCTCGCAGATGCCTTGAAAGTTTCTGATTTTGTTGTAAGAACCAACATAAAAGCCATTTTTGTGAATGTCCTGAATTAGGAGCCATAAATATAGAAGGTAATTGTATAATTGGGCTTTTAGTTGAACTGTTGAAGAACTACATTCTGAATCAGAATGTAGTTCTTCAACAGTTCAACTTCTTGCACATTCACTTTCATGTTTAGAAAAAGCATTAAAAGTTTGAATGTACCACTACCAGTAGAGAGATCCCAGTACCAAAACATTTTGCGCGGTTTGTGGGCATTTTCAATCATATCGGTTGAGAGTCGCTGTACTTTGAGGAGAGTGATAATTTTACCAATAAGACTTGCTATTCTGGGCTTTGCCGTGACGTCATACTGACCGGTTAACCAATCGGATTAATAGGTCGCGTTGATTTCTCCATTCGGTAAAAGGTGAAAACTTGGCCTTTACCGTTGACTCGTATGCAAGTTTAAATTTATTTTAAAGGAAACAAAAAGCTTTTAACAACATATATACAGGTCATACCAATTACCGGGAGTCTAACTGGTTAATGAAGGTGCACAGTTTTATACTCAAAATACACAGGGCGTCCCGTAGGCTTTGAATCTCAAGGGTCATTGACTCTTCAGCCTAAATTTTCAAGGGTCAAAATCAAATTTTCAAGAGTCAAGGTGAGATTTTTAAGGGTCGAACCATGGATCAATAGGGTTTCCAGTCTTATACATCATATTTTATTTTTGTTTGTGTTCTGAAGCTCTACTGTTATATTTTCGAAAAATTCTTAACCTAGATAAATCTAGCTGCTGATCGCTTTCCCAGTCTCAAATGTACGTTGTTTACCGTTTGACACATATTTTCGCGACCTCGCATGTCCGCGATTTTCGTCTTTTTTCTGCGATTTTATTGGAATTAACAAATACTGAATGTTATTTCACACGAATTTATAAAAAAAATATTTTATTTATCTTTCAATATTAAGTTTTTCATGCAGGATTCGAAAAGTAAGGCTCGTAGAAGTGAAAACTACGTCTATAACAATTTGCAAGTTAAACTTTCAACACGTAAGTCAATATAATTACTGTACGCTCTTACAATTAATTTAAACTCACGACGAATCATACACTTGAATATATTACTCGTCTAGGCCGCCGCACAAACATCCACTTATTATCTAATTCGAGTGTCACCATCATGTAAAACAACACCTTTTACACATATATCGATGCCGAACATGTGTTTATTGTTTGTCAATTAAATCCAATCATCCGTTGACTACGTCATTACCAAAGCCGAGACAATGGGCACGTGCGTGATCGTCGCTGATTAGATTAAAGCGAGTAGCTCCGCCTCCGTTCTCACTTTCTGACGTTTGGAATTAACAAGTTGATTGACACGTACGCTAAGGAATCGACGCATTAATGAAAATTCCTACGGTTCAAATATGACTCGTCGGGCGTTTTTATTGCGGGTCAAATACAGGTATTTAGAAATTTTCACGGGTCAAAACCCGGGAGCTCGGGTTTACCGAACGCCCTGAATACATAAAACATAATTTGCTTTTAAAATAAAGTTTCATCATTTATCTTCGTGAAAAAAAAAATCATAAACCTAAACTATGTATAAGGCGTTAAAAGCAAGCTTTATCAAATCCATGTTGACAGTCATCTTCATTTTTCCGAATATACTTATTACCGTGAATTTGAAAGAAAACTGTTTGAAACTTCTTCAAGTTTGTTTCTACCACAACAAATTTACTCTTGTCTCACAGCTTGTTTTTTTTCTGAACATTTTGATATAAAATTTATAGTGATGTTTTTGTTAAAAGTTTGATATTGAGGTCATTCCTAGACCAACTGTCATCAGATTATCATTCAATCTAAAAAAATATGCAAAATTTAAAAATATTACTTTTGCTTGCCAAAATGAACACAAACTTTTGAAATAAAATATTTTTCAGATGGTTTTGACATATGAAAGTATTTGAAGCACAGCAAATTAGAAAGGAAACTACGCTTTAGTATTTAATGATCATTCACGGTAATTGGTATATCCCGGTAATTGGTATATTGAGTATAATTATTATAAAAACAATCTGATAGTTTCATTGTAATGGAAGATCGTCGTCTTCTTTCATTTCTAATCTTGGTTATTGTATTATTAAAAGTTAAAGATGCATAGAGACCAGCAATGACAGCCGAGGAATCGCCTTTCCCGAATGTAAATAATTTATCAGTACCTGGATGTGCGAAGCCGAGAATTCATGCAGTTTTGTTCCTGTGTCCCAGGCAGGACTAGGGTTTGGGACTCATACTCATAGTTCTCTATTTATCCATGTTTTATTAAACCGTTCTTTCCCTCGCCTGATGTTAACAAAATATTCCTTCCTCGCCCGATGTTAACAAAATTTTCCTTCACTCGGTGCAAAATAGGGCTACCCATTCCAGTATGGCTATTCACCATTGATTTTGCCTCACCATCAAATTTGTACCCTCGAATGTCTCACACGCTCACAGCAGTGTCCGATTACTATTAAGTTTTTGCAGTTTACAGCTCACTGCTTCAGAGGTTAAATGTACAAGAAACAGATTCGAATACGGCACTAAAGCAATACACCTGATTAACCTATCACTGTATGGATACGTGTTTTAATGCATCTGCGACCAGTGCAGGATCTCCACTTTTCACTTTTGAATTCATTAAAGAATTTCTAAATGAAAAGCGAAAAGTGGAGATCCTGATCAACCTGCACTACTGCACGGATGTGCAGGCTGATCTGGATCTGCACTGGTCACAGTTGCGTTAAAACACGTATCCATGTGGTAATGGGTTAACAGTTTCAAACAGGGCTAAAATCTGTCCCTTTTACTGAGTTTCTTACGAGTAAAATATTGCCGACCACTTATCTCTGCTTAAACTTCTATGTACAAAACCCGATATGTGGCCAAGTTTTACTTTAACAACTGATTTAAACCTTTAAGACTGAATAAAATATACTTTTAAACAAAACTTGTACCGTCCCCTTAAAACATATCCAGATATTTCATCAAGTGTTTTGCTTAGCCCGTGCACCAAGAGCAATTCATTTTAGATATTTAAAAATGTTTGAAGTGTTTACACTAATATATTTTACAATACAAAGGAGAAAAAAAGAAAATAATGCCTAAGCCTTAAGGGGCACAAATTCGTGGTGATACAGTTTGTGTTGAATGCTGACAGGATTTCTTCAGTAAAAACTGTGAACAGTACACATGCCAAGAGACAGCTATGCTGTTTCTGTTTCATGATATACTAGATGATTCTACTGGTTCTCTCTTGACGGCAAGGCAACATAGTCAAAATATACTGTAGCTGATTGAATCAGAGATATTTTCCCAGAATCCCACTTTAAATAGCTAGACATATTTAAAGGAACAGCATTATTTCATTACCCTAAGTAATTTACCCACATTACATTATGATTTGAACTAAAAGGTACCCATGCTTGTCATTTAGGAGAAAGTTGATAGTTATGAATTACCGTAAGTACGAGTTGACATTAATAGCCTCGTTGAGATATCTTACAAAAGGCTATTGTTCTCACTTCAACATTTTTTAAGTTACAGTAATTACAGCATGAGACCAAAACGCAAGAAGCAGAGAAAGATCGGTTTACACGATAATTCCAGCCCAGACTACCTGCACATACAGGACTTTGGAGAAAAGGGTAAAAGAATTAATGTATTCGGGTATGCTGAAGCTACTCTGATAGTAAAGAAACACACTGTACCGATATGTGATATATTGCAATGTAATTTTCATCACATACTGGACAGGGAGCTCAGTTAGGTTTCAAAATTTTCATTGATCATAAAATATTTGGAATCCGTATGTAAATTCTATACTTGCAAGTACAGACTTTTAGTGTTATGTCTTAACCCATTACTCCATGGATGCGCATTTAATCACATGTGCAACCAGTGTAGATCCAGATCAGCCTGCACATCCGTCTAAAGGACAAAATTGCATTTTTGCAAAATTTGGATTTGAAGTAGATGGAAAATCATGATTTTTTCAAAAAGTCTTGACCTGTCAGAAACTAGTTATTATCAGTTGCTACTATTATAGATATCTTAATTCATTGCCCAAACTAATCAAAAAAGGCAATGGTTGACATGCAACCCTAATTTTGACCTTAGTCCTACCTTTGTGTATTTTATTCTACAACAGGGGCGGCAAAATTACTTATTATCTGAATTACTTTCTTGTCCACAATGGCCGACTGTCAATATGAACTTTAAAGTTAAAATTCTTGAAAATTTCACTTGTACGTATCTGCCTTGAGACAAGCTGCCACTCCTGTTAACCATGACTTATTGGTTGCTTTGCTTGTTTTTGAAGATACAACTTTAAGGGCAGTTGATCTCAGGTGAGAGATAACCTCTTGTTATAAAGTCACCATCATTCTTGATAATATAGCATCGTTACCATAGTTTTTGGAATGTATAGCATTTTGTGACTTCCTGATATAATTTATTTAAGGGCGAGGAATTGTGGCTTCAGAAAGAATTACTGAAGGAAGTTTTGTTGTCATTTATTCTGGAAAGAGGACTCATACAGAGCCAGCAGGTGATGACACGTATGTGTATGAAATAATGAGGAAAAAGCCAGTTTGGTAAGAAGTGTTACAATCTTTCAGATTTGATAAGATACCTTTCTCTGTATGACACTATACGCCCGCTTGAAAAACAGGGCGTATTATGCAAACACCCATGGTGGGCTAGTGGCGTCCGGTTTGGTGTCCACTCTCTAATTCTAACAGTTTTTATCTGATCTTCACCAAACTTGGTGAAAATGTTTGTTGGCATAAGATCTTAGCCAAGATTGATAAGCAGCCGAATCGCACCAGGCATCCTTCAAGTGATTTATTGAAAATTGGCTAAATAAATATTGTCCGCTCTCTTACTCAAACAGTTTTCAACCGATCTTCACCAAACTTGGTGAAAATGTTTGTTGGCATAAGGTCTTGCTCAAGTTAGATAACCAGCCCAATCACACCAGGCATTCTAGAGTTATTGCCCTTGAATCATTGAAAATTGACTAAATAAACAGTGTCCGCTCTCTAATTTAAACAGTTTTAAACCGATCTTCATCAAACTTGCTGAAAGTGTTTGTGGGCAATAGTTCAAAGGTCACGTGGGTCCTTGTATTTTAATTTGCTATGAGGGGCATATTTTGTGACATTCTTCCTCTTTTGTAGGCACCTGCAGTGTTGTTTACAACGAAATTTGTTAGTATGTCATGAAAGTGATTAGGAGAATGAGAAGTTTTTCTTATTATTCTTCAATAATAATTATGCAAATTTCAGTCATCATTTTAAATGCCATGAATGGCTTTTGATACTGTAACAGTAAATACTTTGGCTTGGGGTATTATTAAATGCCAAAAAGAATGCCTTTCTGCTTATATGAAAGTCAGTCTATTTTTATGCCCCTGAAGGGTGGCATATTAAAATTGCACCGTCCGTCTGTGCGGTCCCCACTTACAAATTCGTGTCCAGACTGTAACTTTGTCATGCATTGAAGGATTTTAAAATAACTTAGCACAAATGTCTAGCACATCAAGACGACGTGTTGCGTGTAAGACCCACGTCCCTACCTCAAAGGTCAAGGTCACACATAGAGTTTGAAGGTAATGGAATCCTGTATATATGCACACATTCGTGTCCGGACTATAACTTTGTCATGCATTGATTGATTTAAAAATAACTTGGCACAAATGTCTAGTACATCAAGCCGATGTGTCCCATGGATTTTAAAATTACATACCACACATTATTGAGCACATGGAGAGGACAAAGACTGTGAGACACCTCTTTCGGGGGCATTCGTCACTTGTGAGGGACAGCTCTTGTTTCTGCTCTATTTGTAGTTTCAAGGATTCATGACAAAAAGTGCATTTAATGATCTCTTTGTTTTACATACCTGATGAATCTTTTAAGCCTAATAAGTTACCGTCCACTTGCAAATTAGTTTTTTTTTTCGCCGACTGGTCACATGCTGGTAGTCAAGCCACAAATCTGCATGAAAGCAAGCATTATTGTATGGATATAAATATTTTATACTAATTTATTATACGCCCTGCACAACATCAAGTCAGTGTGATCTTGTGCGCTCAATTCTTGAAAACCCCTTGATATAATTTGACGAAACTTCACAGAAAGAAGTGAATTGAATTAAACCTAGTTGTGTATGCGGCATATATCAAGTTTGCTTGGAAACCTTTTCACTGAGTTGTGGGACTTTGTTTTGCATTTTCTTCACAATACAGTATACATAGAGGGATAAGTATTTAAGCCCCGATCTCACATTCACTGTGACGGCCCTGGTTCCTCCTGGTAAACATTAGACGGTATACCTGTATGAACCGTGACATTTAAAATAATGTAAGTTGGATCTCATATTCCCAATGGTGTCCCTGTAAACCTCCGATAATGAAGCAGAATCTATAATTTGACCCCGGTTTAGTCCCGGTATGACACCGGATATCCACAGTGATTGTCCAGCGTGAACCTGATTGATCCCAGTGTAATCCAGAGTGACCCAGGTCGTAGCCAGTAGTGCCTGGATGACCGCCGGTATCATCCCATTATAGCCCGGCTGTGATTTGGTGACACACCGGCGCCTATCGTAAGTTTCCCTACCACCAACGGTACAAGACGGAGCCATACCGTGTTGTCGCCTGCCCTATGCTGTCCCGGGGCCGGAGTTGGCCTCAGCTCTTCCGCGTATAAACTGATCGCCAGTGACCCGGAACATCACAGTTGAGTCAGTAGACACACGGTGGATATCCGGTGTTACCCCGAAATTGCCGGCATTGCACCAAAGCTCTATCATGTATAAAGTGATTGCCGGTGACCGCTGATAACTACAGAATATCACGGTAGACACAAGGTGGATATCCGATGTTACCTCAGAAATTGACAGCATAGCACTGATATTGCATGGAATATGCTGGTTTGAGCAATCGTCCTGTGATTCTGGCTGTATCAAACATTTTAAAACAACCGGGGCCGTTTGCTGGTTCGACAAGGTTCACAAAGGATCTTTCCGGCCATTCACGGAATTGTCAAGGTTGTCAGGATAAACCGGGAGACCAAAGCATGGCAGTGAGATCGCGGCTTTAGCATAGTTGTGCATAGTGCATATAAAGTTCTGTTTAACTTTGACTTTGCCTTTTTACCTTACATGTACCATACAGTATACATAAGGGGTTTCGATAGAGTAATTTTATACCTCAAAAGGCTTCACTTTTACTATTGTAACAATGCATCTATAGATGAAGTTCATGAAAATGTAATGTTTGATTTACTGATTTAGGATTGATGCAACATTTGATGACGGCTCGTATGGAAGGCTCATCAATGATAACCATGTATCTCCCAACCTGATAGTGAAGGTTGTAAAAGTGAAAGGGGAAGACTACCCAGCATTCTACGCAAACAGGGAAATCATGGAAGGAGAGGAAATAACCTATGATTATGGTGGTGGATACTATCCATGGAGAAATGTTAGTTTTGTCTTGTATTCATCTATTAATGGATTTTAAATGACAGTGGTCTCTGATAAAATAAAACATTTCCTGTTTATAGTTTCAAGCTTTTCAAATAAAGTTAGATTTTAATATTTCTTATGCTTAAAAGACTGACCAACAAGACTAGTGAATGTTAATTCTGTTTGCTAAAAATGTTTTAATGCTTGCTTTTATCGACAGCATGAAACATCAGATACGAAGTTATCAAGTATGTATGTACTGACAGTTACTGTTATTGATATTTCAGTTCACTTTGATTTTTTCGTTTTGTGTTTTTTATATGCCCAAAGAGACGTGTTATGTTATATCCCCTATCAGTCCGTCTGTTAGCAAATTCTTGTGCGGATAACTCCTCATTCGTTATTGAACGGAATTTGATCTAACTTTCAGGGATGATTCACTTTGACATATAGTTGTGCATAACGGAGATAATTTTTTGATCTGCCCTTGTTCAGCAGTTTTATGGCCCTTTGTTACTTTACATAAGCAAATTCTTGTGTGGATAACTCCTCATTCATTATTGAATTTGTTAAAACGTTCAGGGATGACTGACCTTGACATGTAGTTGTGCATAAGGGAGATAATTTTTGGATCCGTCCTTTTTCAGCAGAATTATGGCCCTTTTTATTTTACATAGAGTTTTACAAGGAAATTCTTTTGCAGATAACTTGCTTTGGAACTGTCAACACCCTTCAGGCGTGTTTTGCTCCGCCTAGCAGTGCTCTTCAACTTTTTTTAAACAAGGTTTTTGAAGAAGAAACTGGTTGTTTGTTTGTTTGTTTGTTTGTTTTACCAAAGTACCTGGGAAGTACTAGAACTTGACCTTATCCTCTATATAAGAAACTGCCAACATTCGCACCTAAAGGGACATGATGGTCATAGGATGGCTCAACCACTAAATATTATTATGCAAGTCCTTACATAGACATGAGATCCTGCTGCTTAAAGTGTAAAAGTCCCTTGGTCCTCGGTATGTTGTTATATTGCAACATTAAGTAAGGGCATTTGTTTGAGCAACCATAAGCAGTTTCATTTTTACATTTCCTTGAATACTTGATTTTGATTGAAGAATACAGAGGAGTTTATGTGCCTATTGGCCAGTCATTCAGTTTATTGACTGATTGATATGCTTGATGATCAAAGTCTTCCAATTTTTTTAGTAATTAAGTTAAAAGATTGACATTCCATGAAGTGTACATGTAGTTGTGCTAGACATATTTCTCGGGATTGATCCAAGCATTGTAGTAGAATGCCATTACTCTCACAAAAAATTAATGGTTCTTTGGCCCTCTTGTTAATCTTAGTATTGCGTTGCCTTGTGATACTAACAGTTTGAGGACTTGGCAGTATTACACAGTGCAAAATACAGAAGTTCTTTTTGGCTTATAGCAATACTATCTGAAGAAATGTAAGGATGGAGTTAATACTTTAATAATATTCTACAGTGGAGCAGGGCAATCAGGCTGTAAATTGGTGCTCTGTAGAGGCTGGCAAAGATCAGACACTTGGTAAAGAATCTCCACTGGCCAACTCTGATGTTACACCTACAAAAGATGACCCAAACCAAGAGAGCATGGAATCAGAGGACCTAGAACAGCCAGAGAAAGGTATTAACATGTTTGTTTTTCGGAAAGCTTATTCATTCATGGAAATGTTTAAAATCTAAAGATTGAAGGCCTAGAACTTCTGAAATTTTGCATTTTCAATAATTTGGTGGTATTTTAAAAGGATTAATAAAATTCTGTCCCTGCATTAATTGAAAAGTGTAATACTTTAATAATATTCTACAGTGGAGCAGAGCAATCAGGCTGCTAATTGGTGCGCTGTAGAGGCTGGCAAAGATCAGACACTTGGTAAAGAATCTCCACTGGCCAACTCTGATGTTACACCTACAAAAGATGACCAAAACCGAGAGAGCCTGGAATCAGAGGACCTAGAACAGCCAGAGAAAGGTATTAACATGTTTTTTGTGAAATGAAGTTTGTGTTGTGGTGTTCTATGTTTTTGTTGTTTTATTGTGATTGTGCTTTTGTTCTATTTAATTGATATAGTGTGTAATTGGCAACTCCATTCCAACAAAATAATCATTAAGGTGTCAGTGCAAGTGTTATGGTAATTGAAATTATGTAACACATGTTATTAGAAATGGACTTGTGACAAGGTTACATTTCTTGTCTAATAATATTGCATTAAGAAACAGCAAATACTAGTATCAAGGAATTAACAAAAAGCTAACTGTGGAATGGAAACCCTATACCACATGTCCTCCTCTTTCTTTGACTAGTTGAAATATTATTATGCAAGTCCTTACATAGACATGAGATCCTGCTGCTTAAAGTGTAAAAGTCCCTTGGTCCTCGGTATGTTGTTATATTGCAACATTAAGTAAGGGCATTTGTTTGAGCAACCATAAGCAGTTTCATTTTTACATTTCCTTGAATACTTGATTTTGATTGAAGAATACAGAGGAGTTTATGTGCCTATTGGCCAGTCATTCAGTTTATTGACTGATTGATATGCTTGATGATCAAAGTCTTCCAATTTTTTTAGTAATTTAGTTAAAAGATTGACATTCCATGAAGTGTACATGTAGTTGTGCTAGACATATTTCTCGGGATTGATCCAAGCATTGTAGTAGAATGCCATTACTCTCACAAAAAATTAATGGTTCTTTGGCCCTCTTGTTAATCTTAGTATTGCGTTGCCTTGTGATACTAACAGTTTGAGGACTTGGCAGTATTACACAGTGCAAAATACAGAAGTTCTTTTTGGCTTATAGCAATACTATCTGAAGAAATGTAAGGATGGAGTTATAATACTTTAATAATATTCTACAGTGGAGCAGGGCAATCAGGCTGTAAATTGGTGCGCTGTAGAGGCTGGCAAAGATCAGACACTTGGTAAAGAATCTCCACTGGCCAACTCTTATGTTACACCTACAAAAGATGACCCAAACCAAGAGAGCATGGAATCAGAGGACCTAGAACAGCCAGAGAAAGGTATTAACATGTTTGTTTTTCGGAAAGCTTATTCATTCATGGAAATGTTTAAAATCTAAAGATTGAAGGCCTAGAACTTCTGAAATTTTGCATTTTCAATAATTTGGTGGTATTTTAAAAGGATTAATAAAATTCTGTCCCTGCATTAATTGAAAAGTGTAATACTTTAATAATATTCTACAGTGGAGCAGAGCAATCAGGCTGCTAATTGGTGCGCTGTAGAGGCTGGCAAAGATCAGACACTTGGTAAAGAATCTCCACTGGCCAACTCTGATGTTACACCTACAAAAGATGACCCAAACCAAGAGAGCCTGGAATCAGAGGACCTAGAACAGCCAGAGAAAGGTATTAACATGTTTGTTTTTGGGACAGTTTATTCATTCATGGAAATGTTTAAAATCTAAAGATTGAAGGCCTAGAACTTTGTCTTTTCAATAATTTGGTGGTCCTCTAAAAGGATTAATAATTGGCCATGATTTATTTTACTCATTGCAGGAAAAGTGTATTTGCATAAAAACTATTATGTTTTATTTCTTTTGTAGGTTATTGTAAAAGAGTTTTTGTTTGTTCAGGAAACAGAAAAATAAAGGTATTTCAGTTTTATGATAACAGTTTACTTCATTTTGACAATTTCTGAATTTAATCTTTATTTGTAAAAAAAATGCTTGCAGCATATTTAACATTTTTGCCAAGAAACTTGTTAAATAAACCTAACAGTTTTTCTCTACTTTTATACCCCCAAAGAATGGCATATACATGAAGTAATCAGACTGTTTGTCTGTCCGTTTCCACTTCATGTCTTCTCCATATCTCCCATATGCTTTAACTTGTGTTTAATGTTCACCTCACCAAGGCAATGTCCAAAACCCATGGGCCACTTCCATCAGACCAAAGTTCAAGGTCACAGCTTAACTTAATAAGGTAACAGATTTGAGCCTTGATTTTGTTTTTGCTCCTTATCTTCTAAAGGCTTGAAGGATTTTCAAATGTTCACCTTATCAAGACAATGGGCAACACTTGTGTGTCACTTTCAGCAGCTCATGGTCATCACAGCTCAAGGTCAAAGAGTTGGGCCTCAATTTTGATGTACACCACATTTCTCCTGAATGCCTATAAAGATTTTTTTTTTCATGAGACTTTTGTCAAATATTCACTTCACCAAGGTGATGTGCAGACTTGATCTCTTTTTAACTGCAAACATGGGGCCTTGTACATGATGGCTGCACACTTTGGGAGGCATACGTCAGTTTCACTGACATCTCTTGTTTTGTCATGGCTGTCTGTTAGTCTTCCAAAATTTATGCTACCTTAAAAAAATTCGAGTTGAGGTCTTGAGATTGAAGGAGATATATCATCAGCAGATCAAGGACTGGAAGGGCATAGATGAAGGAAGCCACAGTCATGTTCTTGTATCAAATTTCAGTTTTGTTCCTATGAGACTTGAGAAGTCAGTTTGTTTTATGGGCCCTTTATAAATGTTTTCAGAACAAGCTGGTTGAACTTGTTACAAAATGTGGGGGGAATATGCTTCAGAGTTCCAGACTAATACTACGCATGTTATCATGCAAGCAGGTATGGCTTTTATTATTAAGTGATTTAGCTTAAGTTCTAGCAAATCATGTAAGGTTTTTCAGTTACATAAGTATTTCCCCTCTCTTTACCAGGGCATTTATCATTAAGTCGACTGCTATTTTGTAAGGTTGCTGGACAAATTAAGTGGTAGTTGTAGTTTGGCCTTGAATTCAGACAGAATTTGTACATTCTGTTAATATTTTGTTATGAAAGAGAAAGGTGAGGAAATCATTAGCTATTGAAAGAATTCTTGCTTTCAGCTGAGGAGAAATGTGTGTAGATACAATGTATAAGCAATGCTTTGTACATGTATTTCAGATACAGAACGTTTCTGTGACAGAACAGTAAAATACTTCTTAGGCATTGCTCATCACTGCTGGATTCTTGACCACCTGTACATAAATAAGTGTTTAGAAGCAGGGTACTTTTTGCCAGAGGTGAGAAACATTCTTTGAAAGTGTCAGTGATTATGTCTCCCTGGAGAGACACAGTGATTTGTAATTGTCTGTCTGTTGTGAAACTTTTGTCTTTGCACTTCTCTTAACCCATTACTCCATGGACACGCTTTTAATCACATGTGCGACCAGTGTAGATCCAAATCAGCCTGCACATCTCTGATCGGGATCTGCACTGTTAAGGGTAATGTAAAGGGTTCAGCTACTGTTGGGATTTTCTTTGTGTCTTGTTGAGAGATTCAGGAGCAAGGCTTTTTTGCACTCGCTCCGATGTTAGCGGGTTAAAGTTTTTGATATATAGTCAGATATTATTGATCATAAATGTTTGGAATGATACACCTTAAGCTAATTTTTGCAGAGTCTACACATCCAGTATCAGCAGTCCAACACTTAGATAATCATGTATAAGGTTGGATTTTGTAAACAATAGGAATATATAATGATGGTATTTGGCCCATGTGATGAAATTTAGGCCTTGGAAGTTGTTATATTGTTTTTATCTTCTTTGTAACAGTTCAGAGTTTTTTCCTGAATTTTTTCATCGTGTTTTATGTTGTCCCAATAATGATTAATTGATTTGCAGGAAGAGTATGAAATCTTGGGGGATATTGACTTTCCAGCAGGACTTGGTGCATTATTGTCAAGACAATCTAAAAGGAAGATACTGAGAGGTGTGAATATAAAAATCTCTGGAGAATCACCGGATTTGCCTAAAGGTACTTTTATTTAAGAAATACTATGGTAACTGAGTTTGGTTTTCATAGAATAACTTTAGTTGGAGTTCTTATGTGCGTAAGAATATATCACGAAGGTCAGAGTGCTATATAATTACTCATAACAACAATGAACGTACAATAACTAGGTCATAGGTTCAGTCAATAGAAAAAAACGTCTGTTGATGACGCAGGGTCACTTGGCCCTCTTGTTTAATTACCTGCCTTTATTGAATTTTCTTGTGCAAGCCAGAAGTCATAATGAATTGAATTTTTTCAAATTGCACACGGGATTTGATAATGCTTCCTCCCTTTTGTTTGCAGTATGTTTTTACTACAGTTGTAAAGGGGTAGGGGCAGGTTTTATCACCAAAATTATTCTTTTTTGTGATGAAGCAGTAGGATTGTAAGCCTGAAGACCTAAGGTACTAAGCAGAGCTATTGTTCACAGAAATATGTATGTGTATTTTAATGTAATAAATGCTCAATATTTTGTAGAGGCAGTGAAGAATATTATTCTGTCATTGGGAGGAGGGCTTGGACAAAACAGCTCATTCGTCATGTCCTTAGATGGAATGGGTTAGTTACCATTTATAACTATATTTTTAGCTAAGTTGTTTTGAGATTAGCATCAAATTTCTGTTCTAGGTTTTGATTCAAGTTTTCATGGTCACATAATCTCATAGACTGCACATGTATAAAATTGAAACTTCACACAAGGCCTCACAGTCAACAAACCTGTTTGACTAAGACCATTTAGTGCAAATTTTATGTACATGTATTATCAGCGATATATCTCTGGATATAGATATGGACCTTATTATGCCCCCACCACCTGGGGAGGGGGGCATACTTCTGTCCGTTGATCACATCCTTGTTACCTGAACTCCTCATTCATTATCTGACACAATTTCTTCAAACTTTCAAAAATTATCATTTAACAATAATGATCTTTAGATGGACTTCACAATTAAAATATAGATCTCAGCAAATGTATGTTATTCACACCTTGATCTCTGTTATTGTGATATGTTTATTCGTCTTTGAAACTACAGCACATATTGACAATGTTGTTGACTGGTAGGGGATGTCTGTATTGCCACTGCAATACCTGATCACTTATAAATATAACAACCATCTAAGGAGATGCTTTCTGGTTTTTAAAATGTTACTTGGACTTTGTACCTTCTCAGTTATGCTGCCAAATAAAAATCACTGACCTTGATGAAATATTTAAATGGAAAGATACAGAAGGGCTTTTTGAATTTCCAGATAACTTTGATCAGGACATGTAGAAAAATATCAACTTTTGTTACAGGTGGACCAAATACAGTGCTCAAAGATTGGTTATTTGACTGTCTAAGTACGTTCACATATTTAGATGTTGATACATATTACAGGTATGTGACATTCACTGGTTCAGATTTGAACTGCTGTTGGTTGTACGCTCCCTTCCCCCATCCCCCTCTCCCCCCACCCCACCCCACTATGGGGTTGGTGGAAATTTAGTTTTAAATGAGTAACAGAAAGTAGACCTCAAAAAATATTTATATAATGACTTTTTAAGTTTTAGCTCAGCTATTCATAAAATAGTACAAGCTATTTTACTCACCCAAGCGTTGTCATCAGCATCACACTTTTGTTTAAAGTTTTGCGTGCAAGCATATATCTTCATATACAGTAGAGAGATTGCATTAAAAAATTTTGTATAGTGTTCTAAGCCATTGACCTCGCAGTAATAGACAGGTCCAATAAATCTGACTTGAATTTTAGCAAAGTTATGCCCCTTTTTGGACTTAGAAATTCTGGTTCATGATAGTTTAGGAAAGTTATGTCCTGTTGAGGACTCGCTAAGATTTCACTATCAATACGCTAGAAAAGTCAAGCACTGGCTGTCTTATGGGCTGCTCTGTTCTACTAAAGATTGAGTTTAAGCTCTTGAACATCTATGTTGCCCATAGGTATCTATTAACTAGACAACAGCACACATTATTTATTACTCCTCTATAATGTCTGAATCAGTATTGTATATACATAGTGACAACTGGTATAGTATAGACTGTTCACTTTTAAAAACACACTTTTAGTCTTACTGTATCATTATCCTATTTGCAGTGGGAAGCATTCCAACAATGAGAGGGGTGAGGCTGACAGTGATGATGTCATGGAGTTCACTACCAATAGTGATGATGATGATTTAGATAAGGATTATGTTCCAGAAAGTGATCGTTATTCAAGTGATTGTTATTCAAGTGACGAGGATGTAAATGAAAACCAAGCAGATATTGAGTGTTCGGACAGCAATTTATCAGTAATAATGCCAATGGTAAATGCCAAACAAGCTCATAACAATACAAATCTGCCATATGATGACGTTGGGGATAAGAACATTAACCAAAGCAAAGCAGATGCTTTCAGTACAAGTGACACAGACATGGAAGTAGTGCAAAATACTGAGCAAACTAGTGGGAGCAAGCCAGATGATGACAGTGTGCATAAGGAAAGAATAGAACATGGACAGTCATCCACTGGTAATCTCAGCAAAGCTGGAAGACGAATATATGTCACCAAAAGCAAGAAAAAAGCAGATGGCAAAAGAATATGGGATAAGAAACATGTTTGTGTGTTTTGTGAGAAACAGTATTCTAAACTTGCTAGGCATTTGGAGCAGAAGCATTCCACTGAAATAGAGGTTCAAAGAGCTTTAGCATATGAAAAAAAATCAAAAAGAGAGGAAAGAGGAATGGAAAAGTCTGATGCAAAAAGGTGACTTTGCACACAATATCAAAGTTTTTGAGAAAGGGCAGGGTGAAATTATTCCATGCAAAAGGCCAACAAATGAAGCAGAAGGAACATCATATGTTCAGTGTAAGGAGTGTTTTGGGACATACCTAGCTTGTGATTTATGGAGACACATAAAAAATGCACACCCAGATAAAAAGTCAAATGGAAAGTCTTCAAATCATCATCAAATAGAAAGTGCATCATTAATGCCTGTGTCTGATGTTGCTATGCAAGAGTTCAGAGAAAAGATATTAGACAGACTGGCCAATGATGAAATTTCCTTTATTGCTCGATCTGATTACGATGTAGTATTTGGTCAAAGGAAGTTTATAAAGCATGCTCGGAATACGCATTATTTTGGATACATTCGACAGAAAATGAGAGAATTGGGTCGTTTTGTGCAGTCAGCAAGAGAAGCTGATTCTTCAATAACTTCCTTGAAGGATTGTATTGATCCCATAAAGTTTCAAGTCTGTGTCACTGCAGTAAAGAATTTGTGTGGTTACAGCAGTTCAACTTCTTTGTTTGATATTCCATCATTAGCCAAGAACATAGGACATTCTTTGCATAAAGTTGCACGTAAAATAAAGACCCATGCCATGGCTAAAGGTAATAAAGTACTTCAAGAAAAGGCTGAAATGTTCATTGACATGTACAAAGAGGATTGGGATGTTGAGGTAAGTCATGCGGCTTTGGAATCTCTTGAGATTCGGAAATACAACAAACCTATGAGAATTCCTCTAACTGAGGATCTGAAAACTTTATCATCATACCTGAAAAAGAAAGCAGAGGCAATTATGGCTATGACTGAAATAACACAGGAAGAGTTCAGAGATCTCAGTGAGGTCACTTTGGCACAAGTGGTACTTTTCAATAAACGGAGAGCAGGAGAAGCTGAAAGACTTGAAGTAAAACAGTACCTTGATGGTGTACAGCACGGTAAAACTCCGCAGACTGAGATTCTTGAATCCCTTTCTCCACTTGAAAAAAAGCTAGCAGAAGTAATTGACAGGGTAGAGTTGAGGGGTAAACGAGGTAGGCGTGTCGCAATTCTACTTACACAAAACTTGAAAACACAGTTGGATTTCCTCCTTAAAAACAGATCCTGTGGTAATATTAGCATTGAGAATATGTATATGTTTGCCCGGCCTGGTGAGTCATCAACACCAATTAGAGCAACTGATGTTCTAAGGAAATATTCGTCAATATGTGGAGCTAAGCAACCAGAGACATTGACCAGCACTGGCTTCCGAAAACATGTGGCAACAATCTCCCAGATGCTGAACTTGAAAGATAATGAGCTTGATGTTCTGGCAGGTTTCCTAGGGCATGATATAAGAGTACATAGGGAGTTTTATCGATTGCCAGAAAGCACTATTCAGGTTAGTTTATTGCAATAGTCGCTATTTGTTCCAAGAGTTTTGGATGGTAAATGAAAGGTTGAAACATTTGTGCAGCCAGTCTGTCATGTTCTGTTATCAGTAGGAGAACTTGTATTTGTAAAACATTTTGATCAATTAACTGAAACTAAGTTAACAAACTTAACAGGTTAGCAATGGCAGTTGATTAAGGACATACAGAAAGCTGAGAGAGAAAAAAGCTTTAACTTGCTAAGTAATTTGTCCTTACTAAAGGCTTAAATTAAATTTGTACTATGTGTCCAACAACTTGCTTAATGAGGACTTCTAAGGTGTGTTTACACATTTTCAGTGGAAGGATTTGGTATCACTGTAAGGACTTAATACTAGGGATGTCAACGAATACCCAAATTGGTATTCGGATATTCGGTCAGCCTTCCGAACAATTATCCGGATATTCGGTCTTTTAATGTACTAAATTTGATACGTTTTTGATCAATTTGTCACATATTTTCGTGATAATAAATTTATAGCTTACGGTTACCCTAACCAGGCAAATATATACTTTCCAGAGAACTTACTTTTATATATTTTAAATCAGAAAATTAATGGCTGTAAGATTCAATCAATCACAACATAAAAATTAGGACAAAATACACGTATTTCATTTACGTTGTTATCACGGGAGCTAACTCTGTAAGGACTGTTGTACTTTCGGTTTCGCTTTCTCCGTGATAGTGTCGTTACATGGACATTTATTTACTTTTTCTGCTGCGTCCTGGGAAATTCATTTCCAGTACTAATAGATCAGCAGGAGGCTTAAGCGGACTTGGAAAGAAAAGCTTCAATGAAGAACAACCTGAAAAGTTTTTTCATTTTAATTGGAAAATATAAAATTATCTATTAAACTTGTTTAATGTTTGAAAAAGCGGGCGCAGTACAAATTGAAATTGCTTAAATTAGCGCCTTTCCATCATGTATTAGCGTAATCAAGACTTTAAAACACTTGCATAATAATTGTCCTTAATCTAAATGTTTGTTCAACAATTCACACCAAGAAATTGAAACTCTTTTGTTTGCTTAATCTCTTTTGTCTAATCGCGATAGATTGACTGTATGAAGTGTCATCACCACGGCAACTGGGTATTGTGAGAGTAAAAAAAAGGTGCATTACTGATCAGACCAAAAGAAAATCTGTTCGGTCAAGATAAGTGAACGAAACAAGGGAAAATGGAGCATTTCTATTTATTTTAGTTCATACTTAATATGTTAACATGTTATCTTGGCAGAACATCTTTACATTGTCATAATTCAAAAGTTCATCTGCATCTGAATCCTTATCAAAAAGGTTATCTCCATCTCAAGTGACATATCACATATATCAGTAGCTGAAACAGCTTCACCATCTTAATTGTCCTTAGCTATGCACCTTCATAATACTTCAGTGACCATATTTTGTCAGATCGCAGCTGCAAATGAATGTTGGACAGTCTGACTGAAGTGTCTGTACTTGCCAAAATTTGTAGGACTTGTCTGATGGCTTGGTAGTTTTCAGGAAATCTGAAAAAAGGTGACTGTGGCAGGAAAACCTTTAACCATGTTAACTGTGCTAATGTAAAAATTTCACGCCACAGTCCGCTTTTTATGTAGTAACCATTTCACAGCAGATGTTGTAAGCAAAACAATTCATGAAAAAATTGAAAACAGTAACCTTGACCTTAAAATGACCTCAACAGCAATCCCAACAACTAAAGATATTAAATACGCTGTGAGTTTGCAAATATCTTCATACTAGAATATATTATTAAAAAAACTGACCTTGCCTGCCTTTTACCTATGAGACTCCACAAACTATTAATTATATTTGACAAATGGCTTAAGTTCACAAATAGTAATTTATATCATTTAACAATTTAATCATCGTAGTGTTCAATAAAAGAGGTTATGTTAAGGTTAAATTTATGAATTAATTCTGTCAGCTAACCAATTTTCCAGTTTCATAACATTGATTATGCACTATGAGAAAAGCACACTTAATCAGAGCTTGTATTTTTGTTACAAAAGATTGAGTGCTGTCTCACTGACAGTTTTTGTCAATGCAAGTTTTACATAAAAAGTAAAAATAGAAAAAAATTGTTTCTTATTCTTTACAGATTGCCAAAGTTAGTAAGCTGCTGTTGGAAGTTGAGCGAGGGAACCTTAACCACTACAAGGGAAAAAGCTTAGATGAAATTCAGTTTAATCTGGATGGTATGTTACCTGTTGAACTTTTAATCTTGAGCTTTTGACCTTTTTACCGCCTGATTTCAGCGTGTGTTCGTATAACTATCATTGGGAGGTCACATTTCTGACTACACACCAACAAAGAGAGGACATTTTGGTTTTTGAGGACTATTGTGCTAGCACTGTGGGGACTGAGTGTGAATTTTTGCATTTAAAAGTATAAATTCCTACTGTTTAGTTTAGTTTATACTAATTAATTTAGCTCGATTGTGAAGAAAGCTTTTAGCTTATCGAGTCACTCTCGAGTCCGCTTCCTGGAAAAACCAGTACTGGTGTCATATGAGAAGGTACGGTCGTGACCTTGGTGGGGCTCGAACCCGCAACCTCCAGGATGAGCGGCAGACACCTAAACCTCTACACCACCTTACTATTTACCAATTACTGACTCTTTGATCAGTTTTCTTATTATCATGGATATAAGGTTACGGTATTATAGTAAAACCTGCTTTAACCGGCATCCATCAGGACCACAAAATTGTGCCAGTTAAAGCAGGTTTTATTCATATAGAATATAGAGTGATTTTGCTGGGAGGCACTAAATGAACATGCCAGATAACGCAAGATTCCTTTTAATTCAGGTGCCGGATAAGGCAGGTTTTACTGTATCATATTATAAAGATTCATCTTGGCCCTTATATTTGAAATTTTGTGTCTGTTGATTTTTAACAACAGAGAGCATTTTAAATTCTTTCACGTTTGAAAATATGGGGATTGCTAATGTCTATTTTCAGAACCACTGGAATATGAAGAAGTTGAGAAAGAGGGAGATGACGAACTTCCAGGTACAGTGGAGGAGGAGGAGGAGCGTCCAGCAAAACCAGTCACTCAAACACTCAAAGGAAGGAAAAAAGTAAAAGCAGGAAAGTCTGATGGCAAACGAACACCATGGTGTGAAGAAGAAAAGGCAGCTGTCCAAAGACAGCTGGACAAATTTTTTTACTTGGATCGACTGCCAGGAAAACATGTCATTCTTGAAGCCCAGAAACAAGAGCCTGTACTCCTGAAACGGCCTTGGAGTCAGATAAAGTTCTACATTAAAAATAAAAAATCATCTAATAGAAAGAACACACGTTAAATCTGCAAAGTGTATTGTCATGTGGAAAGATATAAACTACACACAAAAATTATAAGATAAAGGGAATCTACCACATCATCAGTTGTAGATAAGGAAATCTCACCCGAGGGTTGGGATACGTCCAAAAACGAGGCTCTGCAGAGTTTTTGGTGGTATTTCAACCCGAGGGTGAGATTTCCTTTTCTACAACTCGGTGTGCGTGGTAGATTTATTTTCTCACCTGAAAAAAAAGTTTTCTTTATTGATTAGATATACATAGCGGCATGTATGGGATGGCCTATTCAATGTTATTTTTCAGTTGGAAATGTTAGTTGCGTAGTAGACTACGTTCACTTCAGTTCTAAATTAACTTCTTTCTTTAGGTTAACATTTCACAGCTTACAATGTTTATTGCAGAGTCTATTGAACTTCAATTTTAACGCAACAAAATATGTAGCGTGATGCTTATTTATGACGTCAAATTTGTGACGTCATAGCGGTGAAAGATAAGCGATGATAGATATAGAGAATCTACCACGTACATGAGTTGAAGATAAGGAAGTCTCACCGAGAGTTGAGGTATGTTCGAAAACGAGGCTCTGCACTTCAACCTAATGTGCGTGGTAGATTCATTTTCTCACTTACAACAACATTTTCTAGACTGATTAGGCCTACTTGATTATTCAATGTTGTTATTTTTGGTCGCTGAGTGGCGAATTTTTTCGCTTTAATATGTATTAGACTTTTCTAAATCGACATTCTGCTTTTAATTTACGATTCTAGCATACTAAATGTATATATTTACACGAAGAGTCTTTAAAAAGCTATTAAAATCAATTTTAAACGCAAAAATTCCGCCACACGGTATTGATTCGTGACGTCATATTAACAGGATAGAGTCAACATTTTTGTCGAGCCCGCCTGCGATGAGCTCGATATAGTTGTCACTTTTGGCGGTTCGGTGTATGTGCGTGCGTCCGATTTTGTCCGGACCATATCTTTTTCATGCATGGAGGGATTTTAATTTAACTTGGCACAAATGTTCACCATCATGAGACGGAGTGTCATGCGCAAGAACCAGGTCCCTAGGTCTAAGGTCAAGGTCACACTTGGAGGTTAAAGGTTAAATTCAAGAATGACTTTGTCCGGAGCATATCTTTTTTATGCATGGAGGGATTTTAATTTAACTTGGCACAAATGTTCACCATCATGAGACGGAGTGTCATGCGCAAGAACCAGGTCCCTAGGTCTAAGGTCAAGGTCACACTTAGAGGTTAAAGTTCAAAGTCAAGAATATCTTTGTCTGGAGCATTTCTTCTTCATGCATGGAGGGATTTTGATGTTACTTTGTACAAATGTTCACCACCATGGGCTACCCTTGTTTTTAGAATTACTTCCCTTTGTTGTTACTATAAATAGCTTATATTGTAACTTTTTTATTACTGGCCTTAGAGAAAAATCGAGACCAATTTTCTGTGGTACAACATGCATGTTACATCCAATATTTTGGTGTATTTTTACCCATCTCTACTTGGTAAGGAGTTAGCCCTTTTGACATGGCGGGCTCGACATGTTGCACATGGGCATCTAGTTTATTTGATTTTGACCAAACTTGCATACAGCTTGTATATCCATAAGATCTCGCTTCCTTTCGATAACCAGCAAGATTCGTCAACAACCATGGCTAAATTCTTGTGAACACTAATATTAGAGGCAACAATTTTTATTTGATTTTGACTAAACTTGAATACAACTTGTATATCCATAAGATCTCGGTTCCTTTTGATAACCAGCCAGATTCGTAAAAAAACATGGCTGCAAGTGTTAAGTGCCCATTTTCACTTTCAACAACTTAAAACATTTAGTTAGAGTAGTATTTGAGACTACCATTTCAAATATTCAAAGTGTTAAAATCAAATCCCTTCATTTGAAATTTTCGATTTTACTGTTAACTGGATGATACATTCTCTATATGCAAATTAGCTAGCTATAACCTAAATATTATGTACAATAAAATTACTACACTTTTGTGAACTATGTTAAACAATTAAATGAACATTTATTTAATTCTTCTATTGTATTTTCCACCAGATTTTAGATGAAATATATTAGAAGAATTAAATAAATGTTCAATTAGTTAATTTACATAGTTCTCATAGTCCAGGTGGTATGCAGTGGGTATTAATCACCTTCAGTGATAGCTCTAGTTAGTCTTGTTTGTATTTTAACTGAATTTCCTGTTATCTGTGTTTCTAAAGGGCTATTCTGAATTTCAAATTCTAGAACATATATCATCTTATTATTGTAAGTGTTGTTTCTTGAGCTTTAATTTGTATTCAGTATGCATTATTTCTGCATAAAGTAAGATCTGATGGGTGCTTTCTATCTGCTGATGAGCGCTCTCTCTCACTGGCTCTAAGTCCACTTGAAACCATTAGACATACTACTATGAAACTAGAAACATATGTTCACACCACCTGAAAGCTAGATTCAATATGTATTACACTTTTCAACTTTAGAATTTAATATGTAACTATAAGAGCAGCAATTTCTATTGCCCTTTTTAATGATGGCACAATTTCAAATCAAAACTTATTAAAAAATTAGAATTCAACATAAATTTTTCAAGATTTTGATGCATTAATATCAGTCTTACCAAAGAATCATGTTTTATTCTTTTATTAAATTCAGGATTTTCAGTAAAACAGTAATTTCAAAATAGTCTTTGTGTTTTCATTTTTAGCTCAACCTTTCGAAGAAGAGGAGCTATCCTACTCACTTCAGCATTGGTGTCACACCGTGGTTAAGTTTTTCGTACTACCTCACTTCATTTCCCAACCATTAGAGATATTGCTTTGAAACTTACCATACTTGTTAACCATCATAACCTCCATCCACAGACAAGAGTACATAAAGCATACATAATGCTATTGATTTGAAACTTAAAATACTTATTTACTGTCAAAGTGTACACCAGGAGAAACAATCCCCACAACCCTGATTTGAATTTTATTAGAGTTATGCCCCCTTTTTAATAAGAGATTTTAGGTTAGTCATATGAAGTCATATATCTATGTTGCTATCAAAGCAATTGACTTGAAATAGTTATTTACTGTCAAAGTCTACACCAGGAGTAATAATCCCCATAACTCTGAATTGAATTTTGAGAGTTATGCCCCTTTTAAAGTCGAGCCACTGTTCATCATCTATCTGTCCAACAGTTGGTGAACTCTTTTAGAGGTCACACTTTGAATTCGATTTTAATGGAACTTGATCAAAATGTTTATTACCATGAAAATGTTCACATTTGGATGCAATGCCTAATGCAAGATTGAAAACAATAGATCGAGGGGAAATGTCTTGCATATAGGAATCTTCACCTGCAGAAAATAACTATTGTCTTCTCTTCAACATTTTTGATGTAGAAATGGACCACTAAAAGTTCATAGTATAAAGTTTAAGGCAAATGTAAGTGCTCTAGAGTGCTGGTTATCGGTAAGTTGGTCGAGCCTTCCCAGGAATACAGTGCAACATACAGCAACCAGATAAAACAAAGTGGCTGTTGTCCGGAGGTGGATGTTCATGCATGTACTTTCCTGCTGATAATTGCAGCTGCCATACAACACAAAGAATAAATATAACATGAGGAAAGCTAGAAAAAGAAGGCAATAAAACATGCGTTTTATTATTTTAGCATAATTCCTGTTTTGAAGGCATTTCCCTAAGGAAAAAAGGAATTTATATGAGAACAGTGCTTTTAATATATCCGTCTAACTCTTTCGTGCATTCAGTGCACGATACAGAACGGTATCCCAGTTCCAGAGACACCTGGTTCTTTAACATGCCAGGTGTAAAGCACCCATACATGGGACCTCGGTTTAAGGACTGAGTCTACCCTAACATTCAGTCCCCGAGTGTTGGTGTCAGTAGAAAGTCCTCAGTTTGGAATGTAAACATATGCTCTTGCAATGATAGTTATATTAATTGTTGTGTAAAATATGCAAATGAAGGTCCTCGGTTTGATGTGTAATATTACGTCCTCGCAATGATAGTTACAGTTATCGCGTAAAATATGCAAATGAAGTTCCTCGGTTTGAAATGATGTGTAATATTACTTCCTCGCAATGATAGTTACAGTTGTCGTGTAAAATATGCAAATGAAGGTCCTCGGTTTGATGTTTAAAATTACGTCCTCGCAATGATAGTTACAGTTATCGTGTAAAATATGCAAATGATGGTCCTCGGTTTGGAGTGTAAAATTACGTCCTCGCAATGATGGTCATGGTTATTGTTGTGTAAAATATGCAAATGAAGGTCCTCGGTTTGGAGTGTAAAATTACGTCCTCACAATGATAGTTACAGTTATCGTGTAAAATATGCAAATGAAGGTCCTCGGTTTGGAGAGTAAAATTACGTCCTCGCAATGATAGTCATGGTTATTGTTGTGTAAAATATGCAAATGAAGGTCCTCGATTTGATGTGTAAAATTACGTCCTCGCAATGATAGTTATGGTTATTGTTGTGTAAAATATGCAAATGAAAGTCCTCTTACTGCTGTCCTCTTAAATATACAAAGAGTAGGGAAGTCCTCAGTTTCAATATCTACCATTTTAACGACGTGTAAGAGAAATCTGCATAGAGCAACTTAAAATTCGCCTTGGTATTTATTAATTGTATAACCGTTGTCCCTTTAAAACCACAATTTAACATAGTCCTCATAAAGTGGTCATATGTCATGGTCCTCACAACCTGAGTCATACAAGTCTGTGTGTGTGTGTGTGTGTGTGTGTGTGTGTGTGTGTGTGTGTGTGTGTGTGTGTGTGTGTGTGTGTGTGTGTGTGTGTGTGTGTGTGGCGAGTGTGTGTGAGTGCGAGTGTTGTATAGTAACACAATAAAAAAAAACAATTGTTTTACGAATTCTCATAAATGCATTACTACAACATTCATTTATATCGAAATGTTAATACCTATTGATAAAAATAAATTACACGATGCTGTGAAAAAATGGTCCGTTAATCCCTACTATTATCTAAACAATTACGTCAGTCTTTCGGGTTTGTACAAAGTATCATTATCCCGCATATTGTCAGAGATGAAATGGACCATCCTTCCCTAAGACATCACACGCTTTGGCTTTTTTGATGTATACAAGGGCAATCAACGTGAAGATATACTAAGCAATTTTAAACACTTGCCCGTGATGTGAATATTTAGTTTTCCGGGATGTGTAAATTCAAATTATTTTGTAGAAATAGAATTGATTTTGGATATGCAACATGTCATACTGTACCTTAAATTGGTTTGATCTAAAACATTTTAAAATAAATTAAAAAAGGTATATCAACTAGCATAGAATATTGCAAAAACAAGGTTTTTTCTATGAGTTTACCCACTGACCTAGTTTTGGACCACAGATGACCCATATGCAAACTCAATCTAGAGTTCACCAAGACTGTACATAATTCCGAGTAAGGATCATGAAGGTTCAATGAAAAATGGAACATCTATTGTATACACAAGGGTTTTCATTTATTTGATCCAGTGACCTAATTTTTTACCCAACTTGACTCATATTAGTACTCGACCTAAAGTTCATCAAAGCAATCATACTAACCAAGTTCATGGAGATCGAATGAAAAATGAAACCTTTATTGCATACAAAAGTTTTGTCTATGATTTGATCCCATGACCAAGTTGACCGATATTCGAATCGACATAAATTACATAAAGGCAATCATTCTGATCAAGTTTCCTGAAGCTCCAGTGAAAAATGCAGTCTCATTTGCATACACAAGGTAAATTGTGCACAGGCGATACGCAGATGATAGAAAGACATAAAGACGACGGACACCATGCGATCACAATTACCAACCTTGGGTACTTTGTGTTGTGTTGAGCTAATAAAACGCTTTAAAAAGCAGCAGAATATTTGTATTACTCACTTTTAATGCTCAATACTCAGTACACGTTAGTATCAATACTCCGGTACACCAGAAATCAAAATAAACAATACCCAGTACACTAACTTTAGTTATATATGTATCAATATTTTGGCCCCGAAATAACGTTTGTGGACAAGATCTTGGACACTTATGTCTGGTACTTGCCCAAATAAATTGCTCGATTCAGATTATTCAAATCTAAGCACATTTGCGAAATAAAACGGTAAACATTACCAACGGTCGAACTTTTCAAGTGAGCAGGCGATCTTGTTTTTGGTAATTGACATATTAACCGACATCATTTACAGCTCGGGCATACAATGGAATAAGATAGTCATCGAAGTATCCAAAAACACAAAAAGAAACACAAGATAATGTGCATAAGATTAAATATCGGTTTTTAACTTACCCCAATTGTAAACGTTCCTCGCGAAAACTAATTATCTGTGCTCACTTTCGCCCCAATATCCGGTGGTCGTTCATCCGCAGTGAAAATGCGAGTATTGCGATCCGATCATTTATAGACAAATTATTATGAAAGTGCGAAATCGAATGTATATTTACGATATTTTTTATTCGCTCTACTTCTGTGACAGATATATAGGGTACACTAATTTTATGTAAGTGAAATGACACTTGTACTGGATTTACACGTACATGTTGTATACGTATATCCTTTTCTTTGATGGGACTCTAGCACACAAGCTACATGTACGTAAACCCCGACTAAACACTATTGAATGCCGTAAATAAGATGACCGATTTATATTTTTTTCTCAGTTGTGTCATGGACGTATGAGGTTATCTGATTGCTCTCCGTGCTGTGTAAAATGTAGCTCCGCCTACAGACGCTTAAGTCATTCATTACCTGTATTCAATCGATACGCAACAACACTGAAACGGCACGCTATTATGAAATCTGCAGTAAATATTATGAAAATATTAAGATTACCTTATCCCAATAATGCGTGGTGCTTTAGACGTAATCAGTTTCTTCAATTCTTTCAAATCCTTGGTCAAAGCCTTGGCTAATGATTCCTTCTCTACATCATTTCCAGCAACAAGCAATGATCCCCATTTAGAACCTTTAAATCACAAAAATAATACAGTTAAATAGTGTAAAATGTATATTCGTAAAATTATTATTTTCACTGTAGATAAAGAAATCACTCTGTGCCAGGTGAGCTAAAACAAGAGGGCCATGATGGCCCTACATCGCTCACCTGACTACCATTGGCTATAATAAAAGGGGTCATGATTCTAACATAATTCGTAGAGGTCCACTACACAATGCTAAGTAACATTTCAAATATCTATTATCTGCCTGTCGGCCTTGTGTTTATATATTTTCCAATATATAAGCCAATGTGAAATCAAGTGACTTCCCCCCTCCCAGGAAGGGGTTATTTTGACAAGGGGGTCATGATTTGAACAATCTTGGTAGAGGTCTACTAGACAATGCTACATGCTAAATATCTAAGTCCTAGGCCTTGTGGTTCCAGAGAAGAAGATTGTTAAAGTTTTTCCTATATAAGCCTATGTTTAACCAAGTGACCCCCCAGACGGGGTCAATTTTGACCCAGGGCTCATAATTTGAACAATCTTGGTAGAAGCCCACTAGAAAATACCACATGCTAAATATCTAAGCTCTAGGCCTTGTGGTTTCAGAGAAGAAGATTGTTTAAGCTTTTCCTATTTGTTGCCATAGCAACCAGAGTTCTGCATTGAATGGGATTCATTGAACAATTTTGATAGCGCTTTATGCAAGGAACATCCCTGCAAAGTTTCATTAATATTGGCCCAGTGGTTTCAGAGGAGATGTCGTTTGAAGGAAATGTTGGAGGGACCGACGACGTACGAGGGACCCCGGATGGAGAGTGATCCTAAAAGCTCACTCTGGCACTTTGTGAGCTAAAAACAGCCGCATCCTCATTTCCAAAAGGATCAAATTCATTTTGGTAGATAATGAAATCGTATCATATTCATCAAATAGAATCAAGTTTCTGTTTAGATTATATAGAGAAAACAGCCGTACTGGCTGCCTCATTTGGTAAGGGAACAACTTCAATTTTACAATTTTGGTACAGAGTCATTAGTGATCACTCTGTCAATGAAATTAAATTCTGATTAGTTTTTTCAGAGAAGGAAATAATTGAAGTTTCTAAATAGAGCACATGTATAAAGAAAAAGAGGGTCAAGATGGCTCTTTATCGCTCATTTTGCTTCCACATGTTACAAATGTATACCGTAATACAAAATCAACAATGGCGATGCAGAAAGGGTAAAACTTGACCTGGGGTTCTGACTGGAACTACCTATTTGCCTTGTGGTTTTAGACAAGAAGATTTATGAATTTTTCGCTCTAATTAAGCCTATGGGAATGAAGTGACCCTCTCCTGTCAGAGAAATTGATAACTGAAAAATAGATTTAAGTTTCATTTCAACCAAATTCTTACTTACATTGTAACTATTCAATTCAAGGATTACAAATAAGTTTTATTATTGTGCATTATGAAATATTACAAAGTCTTATTAATGATAGCTAATCCAGTCTGCAAAATGAAATGTTGAACAGAAAAAGTTGCAAAACAAACCAAAATAGCTTCGTTATCCTCTCAGAAAGAAATGATGTCTGTGGATATTATAGGTAAGTATTTTTAGATGTACAAAAACCATTGCAGTATGGATGTTATTGGCAGAATTCTCATCACTACTGAAGTACCTACTGGATTCCTACCAGTTGTCTGGCACTACAAGATCTTCGGGCTATCTTATGTTTCGTACTGTTTAGGCTTTATTCCGTACTCAAGGTCCTAGATTACGGAACCGTGTCACTGAGATGTTCTTTCGGGTTATATATAGGTAACTCAAACTTCTCATATTTTTAAAACATCCCGCTTAAATCACCTCTCTATTGGGTTACTATTTATAATCTAAGCTGTCATCAGTAGGGGGTTTTCCGATTTTATTGCTAAGATGTGCTAAGATAAAACGTAAAGGTACACTGAACATCGATATTGCAGACGATGTGAACGAAACTATGTCAGATATATAATTATTTGAATAAAAATGTGTAAAAGTAAGAATATTCAAGAAATACGTGTAACAGATGACGCGTAATATAAAATCGATATGGCATAAGTAGTTTTAAATACAGTCGTATAAAAAATTACAATGATTCAAAAATGGTTGAGTGGTTACGATCATAGTTTGTCACCCGCACAGACAGGGTTCAAGGCTCACGCTACGCTTAAATTATTTATTTGGCTTCCCTTTTTTTTCTTTTTGTAAGGATCAGCATGAGCAAGAAAAATAATTACTGTTCATATTTTATCCTTGTGAACATGTAACCTATAAATGTAAATAATGCAAGTTAAATGATGTGTATCTTGAATAAAATATACTTATATTTATTGGGTTATTTTCGTACATGTATTTAGAATAGTAAAACAAGCACTTAACATCTTTATTGTGCATTATGAAATATTACAAAGTCTTATTAATGATAGCTAATCCAGTCTGCAAAATAAAATGTTGAACAGAAAAAGTTGCAAAACAAACCAAAATAGCTTCGTTATCCTCTCAGAAAGAAATGATGTCTGTGGATATTATAGGTAAGTATTTTTAGATGTACAAAAACCATTGCAGTATGGATGTTATTGGCAGAATTCTCATCACTACTGAAGTACCTACTGGATTCCTACCAGTTGTCTGGCACTACAAGATCTTCGGGCTATCTTATGTTTCGTACTGTTTAGGCTTTATTCCGTACTCAAGGTCCTAGATTACGGAACCGTGTCACTGAGATGTTCTTTCGGGTTATATATAGGTAACTCAAACTTCTCACATCCCGCTTAAATCACCTCTCTATTGGGTTACTATTTATAATCTAAGCTGTCATCAGTAGGGGGTTTTCCGATTTTATTGCTAAGATGTGCTAAGATAAAACGTAAAGGTACACTGAACATCGATATTGCAGACGATGTGAACGAAACTATGTCAGATATATAATTATTTGAATAAAAATGTGTAAAAGTAAGAATATTCAAGAAATACGTGTAACAGATGACGCGTAATATAAAATCGATATGGCATAAGTAGTTTTAAATACAGTCGTATAAAAAATTACAATGATTCAGAAATGGTTGAGTGGTTACGATCATAGTTTGTCACCCGCACAGACAGGGTTCAAGGCTCACGCTACGCTTAAATTATTTATTTGGCTTCCCTTTTTTTCTTTTTGTAAGGATCAGCATGAGCAAGAAAAATAATTACTGTTCATATTTTATCCTTGTGAACATGTAACCTATAAATGTAAATAATGCAAGTTAAATGATGTGTATCTTGAATAAAATATACTTATATTTATTGGGTTATTTTCGTACATGTATTTAGAATAGTAAAACAAGCACTTAACATCTTTGTTGGGAATATTGCTTTGCACAAAGTAATTTAGTTGAATGCCCGATAATTGGTTGCCCGATGTGTCTTTTAAGAGAAAAATTGTACCCCTTTTCTGGCCTCATTTATAAACAAGCTGTTGACGCAGTGGATAAACTAGTAAATTTATCCTGTGAAATGTTCATGGGGTTACTAGTATTTGTTGCTACACTAAAGCCACAAATGTTCATTTTCCGCCCGAGAACTGGTAGGAATACAGTACACTGTTAGGTAAAGGGCAGTATAAATCTTATAAATTACATGGTAAGTGGTCAGCGGGTCAGCTTCACACAGCATGAGGGAAAAAATCACCCAACATGCAATTCTCCTAAGATGTTATCAGTACACATGTGCTCAGAAAATGAAACAAGAAATCTTTCATACTGTGCAGATTGTTAATACATGTTACAAAATGTATATCTCAACTGAAATTTCATTTTTATGTATTTACTCAATGTTAAATGTTTATCTCTGTTACAATGAATGCATTTAACCTTTACCCTGCTTGCTGCAAATGATCCTGTCTTTGAAACCAGTGTAGATCATGATCACCCTGTACATCCATTTAGTATAATCATAATCTGCACTGTTCTATACTAGGTCAATACATTTTCACTGAATGCCTCAATAAACAATTTATGGTACATGTACTGTCCAAAATGATAGATGGAAGAGTATATTTTATAAATAAACAGGGTATTAACTAAGAGTTAATTTCTTTTATGAAAGAAAAACATGTATAGACATATTTGCCTTTGATAAATCTGATATCTTTTTTATATGTTTTGTATATATCAAATATTCATTGAATTTTATATATGGACTCTCTTGTGGTGTGAATGTAAAAATTACAACTACCAATTTTATCTAGGAAAATCTTTACCTTAAAGTAAGAACCATCTGGGCTGACATGATTGATAGCAAAGCATAAAGGAACTAGGGGTCAAATCCTGATTATAATAACATCTCCAGCAGAGGTGCTAATAGCCTATACTGACCTATTCTAGGAGTATTTTGTCATTAAATTGCATAGCTGCTATTTATAGCCTTATATCAGCACTGCATGACCTTGTGCCAATTTTCTGCCCCCACTGAATTATGCATGAATGACCTGGAACTGACCTCTGAAGGCGTCTATAGAGAGATCAAGAGATGTGTACTGAATAGGTTGGAGTTCATTAGTTAATACTGCAATAACATTAACATGGGGTATTCAATAGAAAACACATTATTAAAAAAACTTAAATGTACTCAAATGTTGACCTATTTAGACAACCTGAATACCTTAGAAATGGAAATAATGCATAAAGCCCATTTCTAGATTTCTTTATCAATCTAAGAGTGTAAAATAAAGTGATTTCTCTGCAGCCTAAATGTTAACCCAATGTTCTTGATTTGAACGATCTTGGTAGAACAATAAGCAATCCTACATGCTAAATATATCTAGTGTTACTGTTATGAAACAGCCTGTGACAATACTATTTTAAACAAATTAGGTTTCTTTGTTATAAAAAAACAAAACAAAAAACGTTGTAATAATGTGTTGTTGTTGAATTTTCTATTTTCATTTTTGTTTCTTTGTTATGACATCATTTTAAGTATTAACATGCTTTCTGTGGGTCATAATTTGAACAATCTTGATAGAAGTCCACTAGGCAATGCTAAATATCTAAGCTCTAGGCCTTGTGGTTTTTGAAAAGTTTTCCTATAAAAGCCTATGTAAAAGTAATTGACCCCCTGGACTGGGTCACTTTTGACCCGGGGTCATAATTTTAACAATCTTGGTAGAGGTCCACCACGCAATGCCACATGCCAAATACCTAATCTCTAAGTCTTCCTGTTCTTGAGAAGAAGATTTTTTAAGTTTTTCCTATTTGTTGCCATAGCAATTAGAGCTCTGCATGGAATGGAATTATTTGAACAACTATAAGAGGGCTTCATGCAAAGAACACCCTTGCCAAGTATCATCATTGGCCCAACGGTTTCAGAGGAGATATTGAATAAATTTTGATTAGTAGTTTCGGAGAGGAATTTCTTTTCCCTTTGCGTTGGTTCTGCATGGGTCAGAATTCTTTAAGGAATTTTGGTAGAGGTTCATGCAAGAAAATTCATTAATACTGGCCAAAAGGTTTCAGAGGATATGTCGTTCGGAGCAATTGTTGACGATGAACGACGACGATGGACGACGGAAAGCAAGGGGTCGCAAAAGCTCATCAAGATCACTGAATACCTACTCTACGTTTCTTCATATTGTCTTAAGAGTCTTCATAAGTTCATCAAAATCTGGCCTCTTAGATATTCACAACGGAACTTCGGGTGTACATAGACACCAAAAAAACAACAGCAAGAGCTGTCCCCCACAAGTGACGAATGCCCAGAGGTGTCTCACAGTCAGTGTCCTTGACCTTCAAGATGTGTAACCGGTACTTGCCCATTACACTTTATCTCCATGTACTATAAGTTTGTTCCAATTCATTTTAAAATGTTTCAATGTATAACAGAGTATCAATCCCTACATGAAGATGTATATATTTATAGGATTCTACATCTAAGTATGATCTTGATCTTCAAGGTAAGGACGCAGGACTAGCACATGACATGTAATCTACATGTGCTCAACAATTGTGCCATGTAAAATCAAAATCCTTCCATGCATGACATAATTATAATATTTACAGGACTTGATTACCTTTAAACTCTAAGTGTGACCTTGTCCTTTGAGGTAGGGTCGCGAGTCTTGCACGTGACACGTCGTTTTGATGTGCTTAATATATGTGCCAAGTTATTTTAAAACCCATCAATGTATGACAAAGGTACATTTCGGACACGAATGTATGCATATATTCAGGATTTGATTATCTTAAATTTCTAGGTGTGACCTTATCCTTTAGAGTAGGGGCGTGGGTCTTTCACATGACTCATGGTCTTAATGTGCTTAACATCTGCTGTGCCATGTTATTATAAAATCCTTCAATGCAAGACAAGGTCACAGTCCAGACATGAGTGTGTTATATACAGGATGCATTTTCCTTTAAACTCTAAGTGTGACAATGACCTTTGAGATAAGGATATGGGTCCTGCACGTGATACGCTGTCCCGATGTGCTGAACATATGTGCCAAGTTATTTCAAAATCCTTCAATGCATGAAAAAGTTACAAGTTGGACACAAACAAATGGACGGATGAATGGCGCAATTTTAATATCATCCCAACTTTTTGGGCATAAAAATCATAAAGGTTTTCAAATGAAACACAAATATCACATTTTCGAGCTTAAATATATTATTTACGACACATACCTATGGTAGGTTCAAGATATGCACCACAGTAACATGTAATAGGATTGAGGAAGCTGTTCTTTTCACAAGCTGTGCAAACTTCTATGTACTGTGTACAGTTGGCTTCATGCTTCTGCTTCATCGAAGATTCACTTGCTGAAAAAGAAATCATTTTAATTTGAATAAGTATGTACACCAATCAAGTCGGGAAAGGGACTTAAATACTTAACACACTGGTATTGGTACAAGAAATGGCCTGTATCATTGCAGTATCATGTTAATTTCGATACATGTATCATTAGACGTAAAATTGAATCCGGTTTCCGTTCCAGCAGTTACAAAGTAGACATTACTATAGTCACATGACCTTTGAGGTGTGACATTAAACCAATGTGTATAACAAGAGGGCGAACATGGCCCTATATGGTTTACCTGGCTACCATTGACTGTAATACGTGGTCAACATTCACATCACAGGTAGGCTCCATTTCACGTTGGGACCTTATTGTATTATTGATTTAATATTGATGTCCTACCAGAAATTATAAAAGAAAGCAAATGCAGCATTTTATCTTCGAACGAGTTGACATCATGCCAACTTTCATCAACTCTCAGCATCGCGCGTAGTTTAATCACACAGACAACCAGGACAAAGATATCTATAGTCTGTATAGCACCAACCCACCAACTTCAAATCACAACCAACTCGTACTCAATCCCTCAACCACATTCATTTCGTACATATAGTTGTACACTGTATCTCAAATACATATTGAAAAACTAATAAACGTTCTAGAGACTACACTTTGGGGTACGTTGTTTCGAAAGTTTATCAAACAAGTCCTAAATTGCTCACCTGCAACTTCTGACGATATTTGACCAAACCTCAATTCAAACCTCAACTATATATCATAAACACAAACATTCTGTTTGACCTTTACAAGGCAATAATACTGACCAATTTACATGATGATTGGGTTGTAAATGTCACCTGTATGGCATACACAAGGTTTTTAACCAGATGAAGTAGTTTTTGACCTCAGATTACCCATATTCATACTCGACCTAAATTTCATCAAGACAATCATACTGACAAATTTTCATGAAAATAAAAAAAATTGCAACCATTATTACATACATAAGGTTTGTGTACAATTTTACCCCATGACCTAGTTTTTGACCCTAGATGAATAATGTTCGAACTTGACCTAGATTTCATCAAAGCAATCATACTGACCAAGTTGTATGAAGGTCCAATGAAAAATGCAACCACTATTGCATACACAAGGTTTTTCTATGATTTGACCGGATGACCTAGTTTTTGATCCAGATGACCCATATTCGAACTTATACCATCAAGGAAGTGATTCTTATCAAGTTTCAATAAGATCCAGTGAAAATTGCAACCCATTTTGTATACACAAGGTAAAATGTGGACAAACAGACAGACGACGGACACCAGGCGATCACAATAGCTCACCTTTGAGCACTTTGTGCTCAGGTAAGATAAAACGTAATCTCAACATTTCTTCTGGTAACTACAGTCCCTAAAATTCTGTAACAAAATAACGTAACTGTTACAGAAAATTTACAAACTTTTTATCCTATTTTCATTTATTTTGTAGAACCCCACGTCCTTGGAAGTTCTAACCAAACACTTTCTTTCACCATAATTCGTGGTGGTGGGGAAAGTTTACAACCCATGTACATACTTTCAATCTTTAAGACAAGTTTAGAAGTCATTCTTTTATTCAAAATTTCACGAGTATTGCCTTTTTGCAAGAACAATTGTTAACAAGTCTGTCATCCACATACTGTCAATCTTTATGACAAGCTTAGAAATCACATATTTATATTTTACATTTACGGTTCCCTGCAGATTATTTTAAATAAATTTCTATACACCGGTAAGTCAACGAGAATAAGTGATCCCCGAGCGAGTGGGGCCAATATTGTTTCCAGGAGCAAGATTTCAACAAACTTGTTATTGTATACTAGACAATGCTACCCACTAAATACCCGATATTTGTGATTTGGGAGATGATTATAAAGGTTCACTTGAATAAGTCTATATAGAAACTAGTAACCCTAAGTGCAGTCAATTTTCACCTTAGGTTAATGATATGAAGATACTTGGCAGAGGTCAACTAGACAGTATATCTCACCAAACATCTAAGATATATGGCTTTGGAGAAGTTGATTTTAAAGTTTTTCTATGCAAGTCTTAATATGTAAAACAAATTACCCCTGGAGGAACCCGAAGTTGACCCGAAGACACAATTTGAACAACTTTACAGAGGTCCACTAGGCAGTGCTACACACCAAATATTTATGTGGTTTCCGAGAAGAAGTATGTAAAACCTGACGACTTCAAGGGCATGGTAAATTTCGGCCCGGGGAACATGATTTGAACAATTTTGGTAGAGATCCACTAGGCAATGCTAACCGTCAAATATCTTAAGTTCTGGGCCTCCAATCAAAGAAGCTTTGGGTAGAGAGTTTTGAATAAACTTGAAGGTTTCTACTCAATCCTAAATGTCTATTATAAAAGTGACATATTGTACATGCAATGTATTGAATATAAAATATTGTTTAAACCAAAGAAGCTTTACCGGTACTTTTTTCCCTTAGGATCTCCATGGAAACTTAAGTTCTGCACGGAGTGAAATACTTTGAATAATTTTGGTAGAGTTTCATGCAAGGAAATTTTCTGCCTTAGTCTTTATACTTGTCATTGCGGTTTCAGTGATGGCATTTTAAGAAAATGTGAGCCATGGATGACATACCATCCTAAAAACTCACCATTACAGTATGCCAAGTGCTCAGGTGTGCTAAAACTTACCTTTCCGATTAATTTTGCAAATGTGACACCACTTGTTGTCACCATCTGGGATGTCAAGCAATTCGCTCGGGTTGCATTCATTCCAAGTTTCCTAATTGAACAAACATCAAGTTGAACATGTATAATACATTCACCAGCTAATCACCAACTGAAGTTCGTGGTAATTTTTTTTATTTCCATTAACCCGTTTTTCATAATTTATGTTGTTAATGATATGGCTGCTCAAAGTAGCACTGAGTGAATTAAGTGGCAACGACAGAAATGCATTACTCAAAGACTTAATGCAGACATAAAATAAGGAATATACTGACAATTGGATTAAATAAAAAAAACTAGAGCTATCACTAAAATGTGATTATTACCCCCAAAAAACTGCTTTATAAACTGAGGAAGTTTGTAGTAACACAATACCTTGGAAAAAAAACAAACAAAAAACGAGATATTGTTCTTGGCAATAACTCTGTAATTTGTCAAGATAGAGTTATGGTTCTTGTGCACTGCACTTCCTCTCATTGTGCTAGACCATGGTATGAAGTTGTATTGAATTATAACCAGTAGTTTTCAAGTTAAGCTCCGGACAAGGAAAAGTAACAATGGGCAATAACTATGTTATTAGTCAAGATGGAGTTATGTTTCTTGTGCACTGCACTATCTCTCAATGTGCTAGACCATTATGAAGTTGTATTGAATTCCAACTAGTAGTTTTCAAGTTATGCTCCGGACAAGGAAAATGCAACGGACCGACCGCCCGACCCCCTGACCGACCGACCAAAAGACCGAACGACCAACCACCGAATGACTCCTATATAAGTCAACAAGTAGACAAGAGTGAAAAGTTTGAAATTTGACTGCAAAGTTGAAAAGGGCCATAATTCAAATGAAATCCTTGGCAGAGCTACCTTCTCCCGCCTGCGTTTGGGAATCATGATGGTAAACAAGTACTCCAACTTTCAAAGTAATATCTCAAGCAGTTCAGTCAAAAAGTGTACTGGTTCAAAAAAACTTAACCAAGATTCTTAGTCATTAAATGGCTTGACAGAGTTACCTCCTCTTGCCTACATATTGGCGTAATAATGCAAACAAGCATTCAAAGTTTCAAAGCAGTATCTCAAAGGGTAAAATCAATAATTGGTTTTTACCCATATTCAATGTATTTTCGAAGTCAAAAAGGGGCATAATTCTGACAAAAACCTTGACAGAGGTATGAACTCTTGTGTGTTGATGGTAGTTAACAAGTATGGTAAGTTTCAAAGCCATACCTCTTATGTGTTTTTAAATAAAGTGGGGTGATACACAAACTTAACCAAGCTAAATTCACTCTTTGTAAGTAAAAATGGGCCATAATTCTAACAAAAACCTTAACAGAGTTATTTCCTCTTGTCTGTTCATGGGGTTTATGATGGTAAACAAGTATGGTAAGTTTCAAAGCCATACCTCTAATGGTTTTGAAATAAAGTGGGGGGATACAAAAAACTTAACCAGGGTGTGACACCAATGCCGACGCAAGTAGGACAACTCCCCTTTTCTTCAAAAGGTCGAGCTAAAAACTTACTGATGTGTAGAGGTGTAACGATATACCGGTATATTGCAATACAGAATCAGGCTGATACGTACCGTGGTACAAATTTCCAAACCGCGAGATTCAGAGTTTAATGAACTACTTTACATGTACACATTGCTATGCATGTAAATAAATGAAAAGGAGAAAGAAGAAGATCATGTTTGACCATCTTTGCAACACTTTGGTTAAAATTATAATTTGACTTGCCCATAAGTCATAGCTTTTAATAGGCAGTTTTGGGATATTGTGGCACTGTATTTACGGAAGCGATTTGGTTTTTTTTACCGCTTTCTTAGCTTTTCTGTTACATCAATATATCGCAATAAGTATTGCAATATGGGTTGGCTATATCACATTAGATGTATATTTCAATGTGGGTGCAACCTTTTTTATTTGTCTTGATTGTTAGCTAATGTGTTGGTACTTTTAAAGCACTCAGAAAAGAAGGCGGAGTTTTGGACATGGAAGTAGCTTCTTCCGTCTTTTCTAATTTGCTCCCACGCAGAAAATAAAATATAGAAATAGATATAATATCTGTATAAATACATCAGTCGCATGAAATAGTTGTGTTTAAGAACCTAAATATTATTTTTGATTGCGTCAAGTAAGCCTTAGAATACCTTCACCTTGTTTTCCTTTAAAAAGGCCAAGAAAATTCAGGATTAACGTCATATAATATTTTGATTCCTGGAGTCAAAACAATGAATGAAAACGTTGACTTATTCACACTGACGTCATTACTCCATGTTAAAACGTTGTACACTTCAGATTAACGGTTCGCTTTTAAACCGATTGTCTACTTTGATAGGTTCTGAATCTGACGTCTTCTGCATAATGTCACAGTACGGTATTTTTTTATACATTATGTATTAGATGATTAAACTTAAATAAGTTTGTATAATATATTTATGTATGATATATTGACTGGTTGTCCAAATAGGGGAGTGAATTCCAACAGCCACTATTTATACTATTTTACACATTACCGCCGAACTGAAAAAAAGTGCGTAGTAGTAACGATAGTTTTCATAAATTCGGCTTATAAGAATCAAAATAATCTATGGCTAGGAGTGCTTTATCGAAATTGAAGCATTTCCTGTCGATAATGTGCCTGTGTAAAAATTCAGTCGGGCTTCGCCCTCGTGAATTATTCCACCAGGCTCATCACCTCTGCGGAATGCTTCAATTTCTATAAAGCACTTCAAGCCATAGATTATTTATTATGTAAAACACAATTAAAACAGTATTACAAAATCAAATTCATGGATGGGTTCTTATTTTTTTGATGAACTAATCAAAAGTGAGACAAGTCAAAGTACCTAAATGGAAGTAAAGTTTCAGTTGTGTCTAAAACTAATCAATAGTTCTAATCTTCATGAACTTAAAGTTTACTGCAGTTCAATGTTAATAGTAAATTCAAGACAAGATGGCCAAGATGGCCCTATATCGCTCACCTTAGTACAAGTCCACTTGCCTGGTGGAAGATCACTAGACAATGTTATGTACCAAATAGGTTTTCCTATATACGTCTTTGAAAAACAAATGACCCCCCCCCCCCGAGGCAAGGTAAATTTTGACCCCAGAGGCAAAATCTGAACAACCTTTGAACAGGTCTAGTAGAAATGCCAAATATTTAAGCTCTATGCCTTGTGGTTTCAGAGAAGAAGATTTTTTTAGTTTTTCATATATAAACCTATGTAAAATTAAGTGAACCCCTGGGCAAGGTCAATTTTGATCCAAGAAGCATAATTTGAACAATCTTGGTAGAGATCCACCAGACAATGCTACATGCCAAATATCTAAGCTCTAGGCCTTGTGGTTTCAGAGAAGAAGATTTTTAAAGTTTTTTTCTATTTTTGCCATAGCAACCAGTTCTGCATGGAATTGAACATGGAACATCCCTGCATAATTTCATCAACATTGGCCCTGTTGTTTCAGAGGAGATGTCATTTGAATCAAAATGTTGACGGACGACGGACAATCATCCGTTAGAAAAGCTCAGCCTGGCAAGGCCAGGTGAGCTAATATGTTATTATTCTAATTTCATTATTACATGTATATTAAAAGGAATATAGGTGAGATTTCTTTACATTTACGACTCTGCAAATGCATAAAGTTTCTGAATATTATCTCATATTCAAGGCTAATGAACGGCGTTATACTTACCATAATTTCTTTAACTACTTTATCCTTGAAATGTGAAACAGTCCAGTTCTTTGCTTCCAAGCAGTCTTGAGCAATATTGTTAAGGCTTTCTGATCTTCCAGCAACTTCTTTTAGCCAGACATTTTCCTTCAAACAATCAATACCAAGGGCATCAAAAATATTGAATATACAAGATATATCCTTAAACAGATGGTTAGCCCTATTTTGAATATATAACAGAGATAGGTGTTTAGATTTAAGAAATAATATGTATCCGTGTTTGGTTTATCGCAGAATAACCCGAGTTCGGAGTTTGTATGCGTAAGAATATATCACGAAGGCCACAGGCCTGAGTGATATATTATTACGCATAAGAACGACAAACAAGGGTTATTCTACCATAAACCAAACTTGGATATTTATTATTTCGATTCTAACACAACTTATGTAAAACAAAAATTGAAGAAAAAGATTTTTTTCATCGAACGTATTTACTCCTCCCACAAACACTGTAAAGATGTTATTTCAATGCGACTTTCAGTCATGAAACATGCATATGCAGTGTTTCAGTTTTTCATAAAAAAATTTAAAAAATTTAGTAATCTTATTTTTAAGTAAATGTAACAGGAATTTCATTTATAGAAGTGGTTCGAATTTTCAGGGTACGCAATAACGATTCAAGTTACGAAAAATATTAGTTACGGGTATAGATATATGACATCACAGTTTCTCTTGAGTAATGATGTCACTGTATAAACAAAAACAATAAGAACAAAACAGTAAATAAAGTCAGTGTAAATGGTGTCGTAACATTAATCAAGTTAACTGGACGTGTGACATCCATCTGATCCCCCCGCTTTGCCCCAAGTCATTCACAGTATGCCATTTAAGATCCTCTATACGTCAGGTAAATTGAAAAGCCAAAAACATTATGCGCTTGCAGCGTCGTTCTATGTCAGTTTATTGCAGAATAACCCAAATAGATTTTGTTCTACATATATGTAGGTTATTCGCTGGTCGTGTTAGAATCCATAGTATAATTTCCTGTCAAGAGAAAAATGTGTAACCAAAACTAGCGCTCGGCCATGTGGTTTTCACATACAGGGCTCTCCCGCCTGAGCTTAGTTTAATCTAGTTAGTCTAATACTATTGTTCCATGTAGTTACATATAATCTAGTAAGAAAATCTGCAGAAATGCCTGTTGTACCATGTTCATGCAAATAGTCTCTCTTACTTCTAATTTATAGAAGAAAACTTACTTGTAATTTTTGAATGATTTCGTGTGTTTCCATATACTTCAAAAACGTATCACTATTCCCCTGTGGTTCAAGACCAGTCAACATCTCGCGGATGACTGTTTGTAAAAATAATACAAAATTTAATGCTAGCATTTTATAATTCTGCTATGTACTACGATCATACACAGTGCCAGGGATGTGCTACTTGTAATTGTACAGCAGTCAACTGAGCACACTACGGCAATGCATTCACTAGATATTGGCCAGGAAAAAGGTATGTTGAAGGGCACAGTGACCTTGACCAGTTGACTTCAACCTCAATAGGTATCATCTCTTATCATGACCAACCAACCTACCAAACCAACCTACCAACGTTGATGTACCTAGGCTAAATCATTATCTAGTTGTTAAGCAGACAAGGTTAAGTCTACCAACAGACCGATAGACAAGTGCAACCCAATAGCTAGTATATCACAATGGCTGTAATGACAGTGTAACTAGTGGTGCAACTTCCTTGCTGTATTGAGAGGTGGACCGGACCAACAAATACCACATTTTATTTATTATATATCAAAATGACCGCTAGGACTGTAGATTCTGAAACTGCCTGTTGCAGTTGCCTAGTATGTGTCACAACATGCATATTTGAGTGTATTTTACATTACTGCTAAAATCTTAAAACAATAGAAAAGAAGTTAACTTGAAATTATTACCCTTTTAAATATAAATGCACATATATAATTTCATCATTTTTGATAAAAACAATTTGGGTCTATAAGTATGTGCATTCATATTATGTGTTTGACTATAGTAATACACCAAAGTACTATGTAATTAACATGACCCTACTACAAAATATTCTAACTTATCATAATCTTACCAACTCCGAATGCATAATAATCCCAGCTCTCAACAGCATGTCCCTTTCCAACATCGGGATGCAAATAATAAATTTTTCCTAATGCCTGTGATGTTTGGTCATCTTTCTCCCTTGCCAATCCAAAGTCAATTAGGCGAGCATTAAATTTGGAATCGAGTACCACGTTTTTCGAGGATATGTCTTTATGTAAAATCTGCTTTCTAAAAATGAAATTTACACATCCTTTATACCATATTCTAAGACAACAATCTCTGGTTAAAAAAGGCCAATTCAATCGTTTTGTAAACAACTACATACTTAACCATCTTCTTGGGGGGCAATTTCAAGGTTGTGCTTTAAAGAAGTAATTAAGTGCAAACAAGAGATGTCCCTCATAAGTGTTGAATGCCCAAAAGAGGTGTCTCACAGTATATGTGATCTTGACCTTCACAGTGTAGACCCTGTACTTGCGCATGTCACCTTATCTCCATTTGCTCAAGATTTTTTTCAAGTTCATTTTTAAATTCTTCAATGTATACATGTAAAAGAGTTACAATATTGACATGAACATGTGCATATATACAGGATTATGGAATGTCTGGCCTCTAAGTCTGACATGGATTTTCAAGGTAAGGATGCAGGCCTAGCATCTGACATGTTCTCCCCACGCGCTCAACAATTGTGCCACATAATTTTAAAATCCTTCCATGCATGACAGAGCAACCATGTATACAGGATTCCGTGACATTTAAACTCTTAAGAATGACCTTGCCTTTGAAGTAAGATCATGTGTCTTGCATGAGACACATAGTCTTGATGTGCTGAACATTTGTGCAAAGTTATTTTAAAATTCCTATTAAATGCAATTCTTCAAAGTTACAGACCTGACACGGTAAATAGAAGCAGGCACACACGTACGCACAATGCGATTTTAATATTACCCCTTTTGTGCACATAAATATAGAAAATAATCGCATTTTGTGTTCTATGAAAAATTCCATTTAATGTTTTCCTACAAACCATGTCACATGTCAAAATGTGTAGTTACGGATTCCCTTGCTCCAAAATAGAGGTTGTGCTTAATTTATAACCAATATTTTCAGAAATGATTAGTATTTAATAAAATTTTGCAAAACAAAGTTTTGTTTACAAGTATCACAAACAGCATGTTGAGTTTTTACGTTGATCTTACCTGATACCTGGTACTTCTGTGTGGATATATTGTATTGCTAATGCAATATGGAGCAAAATCTTTAATCTTGTAACATGATTCATCTTGATTTCTCTATTTTGAGCAAGAGCATCGTGGTCTTCTTTTATGGCTGAATGTAGGTCACCCTTTTCACAGAGTGGTGAAACAAACCAGACCTCTTCTTTTCTGAAAATTTGAAATTACATCAGTCAATTGTCTTCATGTAGTGCTAAAACTTAAAAACCAATGAGCTGGAAAATGCAAACTTGAGTTAGCACAGTTTGAACATAATTCTTAAAGTTGTTTTAATAAGACAATAGCGCTAGATTAAATGCAAATCTGCAATTGGATTAGGATATATAAAGCAGACTTAAACTAGACCTATCACTAAATGTGATTAATACCCCGAAAATACCGCTTTATCAACTGAGGAAGTGAGTAGTGACATAATACCTTGCACAAAAACTAAAACAGAGATATTATTCTTGGCATAAACTCTGTAATTTGTCAAGAAAGAGTTATGGTTCTTGTACATTGCACTTCCTCTCAATGTGCTTGATCATTGTATTAAGTTGTATTGAATTCCAACAATCAGTTTTCAAGTTATGCTCCAGACATGAAATAATGACAAAGGGCAATTACTCTGTAATAACACAAAATATAGTTTTGGTTCTTGTACACTGCACTTCCTCTCAAGCATTATAATAATTTGAAGTTATATTGAATTCTAACTAGTAGTTTTCAAGATATGCTCCGGACAAGGAAAATATCAAAGGGCAATAACTATGTAATTACTCAAGATAGAGTTATGGTTTTAGCACACTGAACTTCCTCTCATTGTGCTTGACCATTGTTTGAAGTTGTATTGAATTCCAACCAGTTGTTTTCAAGTTCCGTACAAGGAAAATGCAACGGACCAACGGACCGCCCACCCACCCGACCGACTGACTGACTGACCAACCGACCGACCAACCACCGGGTGAATTCTATATACCCCCCTAAACTTCGTTTAGCCAATAAATGCCAACTATGACCCGGACCTTAAGTTGGTGCAGATGTTAACAAGGTCGTCTCAACTAGATGAACACTTGTTCCATGTTTCATCAAAATCCCTTAAGGGTTAAATAACTAGAACTATCACTGAAGGTGATAAATACCCCCCAAACACCCCGCATACACAGTATTTTAAAATTATGTAATATTTGATGCTTTGTTTCTGTGAAGTATAATTAAATTTTGACCAGCAGGTTTGGAGATAAAAAGCGTCCACAAGATTTTACTCTCTAAAGCCCCTGTGACCTTCGATCAAGTAGCCCGAAACATGGTCCATGCACAACTAGGCATTGTACTTATCACTTGTGTGAAGCATCATCAAATTCGGAGTTTTGGAGATTAAGCGTCCACAAGATTTTACCATCTCGAGCCCCTGTGACCTTGACCTTTGACCTAGAGATCCGAAACCTGGACCATGCACAATAAGGCATTGTACTTATCACTGTGTAAAGTATCATTAAATTCTAACCATGGGTATTGGAGATCTAGTGTCCACAAGATTCCGTCTACAGGTAGGTGGTATTAGGTGGTATTTCCATTGTTCTCGAACAATAGAGTGACCACTTAAGTAACAAAAGAATGACCACTTAAGGGACAAAAGACGGAATGAAGACAATAGATTTCTATTGTCTTAAGCCACACCTCCTACCACCTAAGGTACCCAGCATGCGTGCGGACGGACGGACCGACGGACCGACGGACGGACCGACGGACGGACGGACGGACGGACGGACGGACGGACGGACGGACAGACGGACGCCCATGCGAAGGTGTTTTAGGTGGTATTTCCATTGTTCTCGAACAATAGAGTGACCACTTAAGTAACAAAAGAATGACCACTTAAGGGACAAAAGACGGAATGAAGACAATAGATTTCTATTGTCTTAGACCACAACTCCTACCACCTAAGGTACCCATCAAGCGTGCGGATTGACAGACGGACAGACAGAAAAGCTGAATCCAGTATACCTCCCCCCCCAAACACTTTGTGTTCGGGGAGGGGGTATAAAAAGTCATTAATCTGCCTTAACTGATTACAATTATAAACAATACATATGGTGCACAATTTACATCCCTTTTTGTAGCTCAGTTACATCCAAAGTTACATGAGACAAATAATTTTGTCTCAACAATTTTTTGAAATCACATCCTTACCCATTAGGGCGTTCCACTACTGCTATTAAAGGCAAAATGAATGGGTGCATCATTCTAGATGCCATTTTTTCCTGAAAAATGTAAATGGTAAAAGATAACTTCGTAGTTTTGCTCTGTCATATCATGATAAATGTAAAATGCTGGTTAATGCCTTCCTTGAAACATTTAAAAATAGTTTATTTTTTTAACGTTATCTATTACCATTTAATTCCATAATTTGTTTAGTGAAAACTAAAAGAAGTTCATGTATTCTCCTCTTTAAATAGAAATGTTATAAGAAATGTCCTGTTTAAGGTGAATGATCAGATTATGACCATGTTACAGATTTATTTGAAACTTTAACATCTGATAATATACACTCATTTATGTTCACTTAGCGCTTAATTCAAGTAAGATTTTCACTGGAGGTTTTTTTAAAACTTGATTTCCCTATCCTGGTTGCCCAACAAAGATTGATTTATTTTATCATAAGTACAAATTTGATACACATACTTTGCCTAAGGAAAGATATAAATATAAGACCTATTGTATTATATTTGTAAAATATTTTCATTAACAATTATATATTTGGAATTCATTAAAAATGCAAGTTTGAAAAATTATTATTACCTCCCTTTACTTATTTTGGTTGCGCAACCAAGATAGATTGGAAATAAATGAATTCAAAAGCTACACCTAATTTTAAACTTGCCGTTTGGTTCAGAATGTTAAAATATTTGTATATCTATCCAATGCAAATGTAAAGGTAGAAATTATATTGATATAAAAAAGAAAAACTCAACTTTTTAAATACTTTCATATAAAAGGGGAGTAATATCAAAGTCTTATAAAAATTAATAAAATGTAAAATGTCTAATAGGGATCTAACTCTATGTAATGGGTCTTTTTGTCCCTTAAATAAATCTATAACATGTATAACAAGAGAAATAAATCCCTTAAATAAATAAATAGTAAATCCTTTAAATAAATCTTACAACAAGAGGGCCAAGATGGCCCTATATTGCTCACCTTAGTACAAGTCCATTTGCCTGGTGGAAGATCACTACCCGATATATACTAAATAGGTTTCCCTATATACATCTTTGTAAAAAAAATGACCCCCCTACCCGGAAAGGCCAATTTTGACCCCAGGGGCATAATTTGAACAAACTTTGAAGAGGTCTACTAGGCAATGCTACATGCCAAATATTTAAGCTCTATGCCTTGTGGTTTCAGAGAAGAAGATTTTTAAGTTTTTCCTATATAAGCCTATGTAGAACTAAGTGACCCCCCGGGCAAGGTCAATTTTGATCCCAGGGGCATAATTTGAACAATCTTTGTAGAGGTCCACTAGCCAATGCTACATGCAAAATATCTAAGCTCTAGACCTTGTGGTTACACAGAAGAAGATTTTTAAAGTTTTTCCTATATTAGCCTATGTAAAACTAAGAGACCCCCGGGCGGGGTCAATTTCGACTAGGGGGTCATAATTTGAACATTCTTGGTAGAGGTCCACTAGACAATGCTATATGCCAAATATCTAAGCTCTAGGTCTTGTGGTTACAGAGAAGAAGATTTTTAAAGTTTTTCCTATATTAGCCTATTTAAATAAAGTGACCCTCTCGCTGGGTCAATTTTGATCCGCGGCTCACAATTTGAACAATCTTGGTAGAGGTCTGCTAGACAATGCCACATGCCAAATATCTAAGCTCTATGCTTTGTGGTTTCAGAGAAGAAGATTTTTTAAGTTTTTTCTATTCGTTGCCATAGCAACCAATGTTCTGCATGGAATTGAATCTTTTGAACCATTTTGGTAGAGCTTCATGCAAGGAACATCTCTGCAAAGTTTCATTAACATTGGCCTAGTGGTTTCAGAGGAGATGTTGTTTGAAGGAAATGGTTGACCGACAGATGAACAGACGGACGGACGGACGCCGTACGACCGACCCCGGACAAAGAGTGATCCTGTTAGCTCACTTTGGCACTTTGTGACAGGTGAACTAAAAAGAAAAAAAATTGTCATCAAATGTTGCTAAAATGTAATTGGCCACCTTTAAAGAATTTCTAATGAAATAATTAATTACAATGTATGAAGAAATCAAAGACTGATTATAATTTCAAGATGACCAAGATGACTATATATTGTTCAACTGAGACTAGTGTTAACAAGGTTTTCCTTTGATTTGAATGTGTGTGAATAGTTGTTGACCCAAGATGACATAAAACTTGATCTAGGACTCACTGAGAAAAACATTCTGACCAATGGTCATGATGATTGGGTATAAAATGTGGATGTATTGACCTTTTTTTTGCGTATTTACACGATTTCCTGCTAAAAAAATATCTCTCGGCTTTTATCAAGGCAATCATACTGACCAAGTTCAATGAAGATCGAATTAAAATGCAACCTCTATTGTATACACAAGGTTATTCTATGATTTGACCTGGTGATGATGGACACCAGGCGATCACAATATCTCACCTTTGCACTTCGTGCTGAGGTGAGCTAAAACAATTAAAGGGCAGTAACTCTGGAGATACTAATTTAAGTTTCATGAAATTCTATCTATTGGTCCCTTAATTATTGATTTGCATGCATTAACAGAAAGACAATGCCAAACAATGTGTATCCGCTTTTGGTAGGGGATAAGTTGATTTTACACAGACGATTAGTTGATTACGTTTCATTTACTTAAGGTTGAAAATGATGCAACTAGAGTCTTTCTATGATTTAATATGTGTCCTAGTGTTTAACCGTAGATAACATTACCTTAATAGACAAACATACTGAACATTCTATGACCAAATTACTATGCCCGATACCTAAAAAACTGTGATAAATATAAAGGCATTACCCGTGTGACTGACCGATCCTGAGACTCACTGTTACCAATAGCAATTTTCTTAACAGCAACACATATTCCAAATCCATCAAGAACAGTATCACCTAAAACATGAACACAGAATTTTTGTTTGTTTACTGTTTTTATATGGACAATTATGAAACAATATCCGTTCCAGCAGTGTTCATCGCCTAATAAAGAATGATATGGAGTTCTGATATGCAGGAATTAACCCCGGAGGCCTATTGGTTCCTGCTTTGTTTATGACATAATAAAATGCAACTTTTCTACTCTCTGTATATAGACATAAAATCATGAGTCATGTCAGAATAGTAACTTTAAGCATGATGTGTATAACATTCTAAAACTATGACTGTTGAAAAGTTCTAACATCGGAATTAGTGTTCAACAAATAAAAACAAATTGATGATTTAGTCCTCTACCTGTTTGAATTAATCTTTCAAGGGTGTACACATTTAGAATACGGTAAAGATAAACAATATTAGTGGTAATTCTCTGCACTTTAAGCCTAGGTTAATACAATGAAAGTGCCAAGAAGAATGTGTATGCACATTTTTATTCATTTTTGTCTTTACACACTGGTGGACTTTAAAACGAAGGTGTGACCACCACCACCAGAGTATGTAGCTTAGTGTTGTTTGCCACACATCCATAAGGTAGGGTGATGACTGTGGGACTACAGTCCATGCATGTACAGCTACAGAGCAGATTGGAAATGTTGTAAAAATACATACTAGAAACAAAATTACAGAAGGACTACACAGTCCAATCTTAAGTCACAAAATCGGTTATACTGTATGACCTGTAGGTGACTAAAAACAGCTTTGCAAGACTACTTCAAACGTAACATTTTAACTACTAGATTTTTCTATGTCAGAAAAAAAGTTAGACTTTTCATTGTCAGTATACTACTTTGAGTAAACTTGTTTTCAAATGGGTTATTTTAGAACAGTTCCGATCAAATACACATGATATGATACTATCATCATTTCAGACTTCTATTCAAGAACATGTATCAACAGACAGATGAATATTTATTTTTCATTTATTATAGAAAGAATTACTTGTACGTGAGTGAAATGAGACCCTTACTTTGCTATGAATGCTGCATATTTATGAGTCATATGCTATGATAACCGAGTACATTAGATACTTATTTTTATGGCTTGCCCGGTGGTTGAATGGACTACCATTCCGGAGGAACCTAGTTCAAATCCAGGCTGGGGCACTGGAAATTTCAGAAACGCTTTTCAGTGTTTCACACCAATCTAGAAATAAACTGGTTAGATACCCAGAGGTAGTCTCATGTGTATCAGTGCTATACACTAAAACAAGAGGGCCAAGATGGCCCTATATCGCTCACCTGGCTACCATTACTACCTGGCTATAATACAAGGTCATCAATAGCATAAAGGGTCAATTTTGACCTGGGGCTCACGTTTTCTTCTATATAAGCCTACGTAAATCAAGAGACCACTGGGCAGGGTCAATTTTGACCAAGGGGTCATGATTTGAACAATCTTGGTAGAGGGTCATTACACAATGCCACATGCTGAATATCTAAGCTCCAGGCCTTGTGGTTTTAGATAAGAAGATTTTTAATTCTTTTTCCTATATAAGCCTATGGAAAAACAAGTGACCCCCCCCCCACCCCCCGACGAAAGAGTTAGTTTTAAGCTGGGAGTCATAATTTAAGCAATCTTGGTAGAGGTCTACTTGATAATGGCACATGCTAAATATCTAAGCTCTAGGCTTTGTTGTTTCAGAAAAGATGATTTTTTAACATTTTCCTTCATTAAGCCTATGTGAAAACAAATGACCCCAGGGTGGGGTAAATTTTTACCCAGGGGTCATAATTTGAACACTCTTGGTAAAGGTCCACTAGGTTATGCCACATGCTGAATATCTAAGCTCTAGGCCTTGTGATTTCAAAGAAGTTCTTTTGAAGTTTTTCCTATATAACCCTATGGAAAAACAAGTGACCCCTCCGGGCAGAGTCAATTGTGACCCGCGGGTCATAATTGCAACAATCTTGGTAGAGGTCCACTAGGTAATGTCACATGCTAAATATCTAAGCTCTAGGCCTACCTGTTCTTGAGACGAAGATTTTTAAAGATGATTCCAACAACTTTGAAAGGGCTGCCAAGTTATATCATCAGTGGCCTAGTGGTTTTAGAGTTTGAAAGAAAATGTTAACCGACATATGACATATGACGGACGATAGACCAAGGACTATAAATAATCAAAGGAAAACAACTTACTTTTATACACCTTACCAAAAGCACCACTTCCAATTAAAGTTTTACATTCATTCTCTAAGACATCAATGTCCTTCTTTTCTAGCTTAAGCAGTCGTCCATCAAATATACAAGCATCTTTAGGGGGTCTATAACATTTATTGTCTCGTTTACTCATTAACGAGGGTCCATCTGTCTCATTTTGTGCTTTATCATGTTGTGCAAGTTTTCCTGGCCCCTGTCCCCCTGTTCTGGCAGTGACAACTTCTGTTTTATCATTGAGATCATGTGCTTGTTTTACTGAAAAAAAACAGAAAACATAAACAAGAGGGCCATAATGGCCCTATATCGCTCATTTGAATACAAGTCCACTTGCCTAATGGTGTGGTCAATTTTGACCCAAGAGGCATAATTTGAACAAAGTAGGTGGAAGACCACAAGACAATGTTACATACCAAATAGGTTTTCCTATATACATCTTTGTAAAACAAGTGACCTCCTTGGCGGGGCCAATATTAACCCCAGGGGTATGATTTGAAAAACTTTGAAGAGGTCTACTAGGCAATGCTACATGCTAAATATCTAAGCTCTCGGCCCTGTAGTTTCAGAGAACAAGATTTTGAAAGTTTTTTCCTGTATAAGCTTATATAAAATCAAGTGACCACCTTTGAACAATCTTGGTAGAGGTCCACTAGACAATGCCCCATGCAAAATATCTAAGCTCTAGGCCTTGTGGTTTCAGAAAACAAGATTGTTAAAGTTTTTCCTAATATATAAGCCTAAGCGAAACTAAGTGACCCCCTGCGCGGGGTCAATTTTGACCCAGGGCTCATAATTTGAACAATCTTGATAGAGGTCCACTAGACAATGCTACATGCCAAATATCTAAGCTCTAGGCCTTGTGGTTTCAGAGAAGAATATTTTTAAAGTTTACCTATATAAAGCCTATGTAAAACTAAGTGACCACCCGTGCAGGGTCAATTTTAAAGTTTTTCCTATTTGTTGCCATAGCAACCAGAGTTCTGCATTGAATGGAATTGTTTGAACAACTTTGATAGAGCTTCATGCAAGGAACATCCATGCAAAGTTTTATCAACATTGGCTCAGTGGTTTCAGAGGAGATGTCATTTGAAAGAAATGGTGGACGGACGGACGGACGGACGTACTTACCAGACGGACTGTTTGAGGTTATCCCTTTGATCTTTCTTTGATCTTTTTAAAACCCACAATGAAATTATTTTACCCCACAATACCATTTTTTAACCCCATAATGACAGAATGAACTGAAAGAACCTCACAATGCTTAATTGTACTCAAACCCTAAACCCATGATTACTGGGCATGTACGGACTGACGGACGTATGACGGACCCCGGACGGAGATCGATCCTAATAGCTCACTCTGGCACTTTGTGCCAAGTGAGCTAAAAAGGCATGTTGAATAAATTCATATTTGTACTCAAATACCTATTTTTCAAAATTGAGTATTTATAAATAAAACAAAGTTTGCAGCACTAAAACAAACATTTCAGTTCGGAAAAACAAATGTTTGCTTTTCAAACATTTTCTATTGTAACAACAGATTATTATGCATGCCTTTTTACAGAACTCCACACGGCTTCATTTTTATACAAAATCTGTTCGATTTAAAGCTGCTAGTTCTCAGATTTTGGTAAAAAAATTAAGTTCTTCAAACTAGATATAAATTATGTATTTCAGAACACATAGTCATATAAAAAGGCTCCCGCATAAATTCCTGTCACGTTTATCTTTAAATTTAAAATAATATGCTACCAAATTCAAAATCGTAAACACATAACCATATACTTTTTATAAATAATTTAACTGCAAAACAGTTTTATTCAATTAAATACAGTCTATTCTTCTTTACTACACCAGTGTTCCAGCTAGCACAAAATAGCAGGGCGCAGTAACCTTGTTCTTGTGTATTTTTTCTCTGTCACCCTGCTATGCCTTTTTTTGGCAGAACCTTTTCATTAAAATAACTTTATTTGTAATAAGACCCCTAAATCCATTCATGTGACTTGTCACTGTAACGATGCATAAAATGATATGACTGGTATGTCTTTAATACATGTACCATCATTATTCCATTTTTGAGTAAACAGGCGGTTTTTAAAGATAAACCAACTTTTTATGCTTTATTTCGTTTAACACGAATTCAAGACATAATGCTATTTTAGTAATAAACATAAAAGTTAGTGCATAACAATACATTTATAATGTGAATAAATCACATGTTCCTAAATGTTTTAAATACTTTCAAAAATACATTCCGGTAACCACATAATAATGTATAATTTAATTGCATACGGACCAACATTCTTTAGAAGTTTTAGAAACTTGTGTCCATATTTCCGATGTTATTCACATGTTCAATCTTTGACGACCGAAATGAACGTGGAAATTAATGGGAATCATCACAAATCATTTAAAACTTTATTGTAATGATAAATGTTTATAAATGCAGTACAATATGAAAATGAATATTTTGTATGTTCTGACGACCTAAAGTCGATTTTCGAGCACTGTTAAAAAAGTACAGACTACCGATATGGTATGCAAGAATCCACGTTCTGTTCCTCATGTTTGACATCAGTTGAGACAAGTTCAAATCAAAGCGTTGACGTTTTCACATAATGCTCAGGTGAAAACGCTGATTAAATTAAGTAATGTTTTTGACCGTCATTATTAATACAATGGCGTTGCTTAACTTACATGCTAGAATATCTTCTATCGAAAGGTTAAGGTGTTCTGCAATACTACTCCATTTAACCGTCACAGAAGGACTCGCTTGATGCAATAGACGAAACAATGCTCCAATTGTACCCGTCTGTCCTGACTGTTGTTTCCACATTTTTAGTAACCTATATTTTTGCATTTGGTATGAATGTTCATCCTTTTCGATTTGCTGAGCTTTTGCATCGGCGTTCTTTATTTCGAGGCAAAGTGCAAGCGATGGCAGTCCGTCTGTTGTGACTGCTTCAGCTAACTGGAGAAGGTCCTTGTCCTTGGGTTGAGTTGCTAAGACATCTGAAAAAACATGTACCTATTTGACAAAAAAAAATGCACTGTGTTTTCATTTTATCCCGCATCAGGTAATTTCGAAGTAGGGGTAATGTCGACGGTCTATCGTTTTCCGAAAAAAAAAGTTGCAGGAATCCTTATCAGCAAGTTTCATGAAAGTCAAATGAAAATTGCGACCTGTATAGCGTTATCAAGGAAAAGTTTACGGACAGACGGACGGACGTGCTCCGTCAGGTCACGGTGTGGGTTTAAATGCATGTTGGTGCGAATTACAAACAATACTTCTGGGGTGTAGTTTTATCTAAGTATACATGGTACTTGCAAAACTAATCATGTCGCACCTGATACATTTACGGGTTTTTTTTAGAAAAAGGGAGGTAATGCTAAATTGGATTTCTTGGATTCACAAATTAAATTGTTCATTAACAGTAACTTTTGGGGTGCAATGTCCAAATGCTTGTAGGTCTTTTTTGCATATTTTATTTTCGCACAGCCAACACTACTCATTAAATTTCCTTGGGTTATTTTTTTGTTTATTTTATGGTGAGTGTAGAGCAAAACGAAACCACTCAGAGTTGCTACGGCGGCATCTTTCTGCATAAACTTGGCCAGATAATTATCATGAAACGTTTGTTATGTTATGTCGAAACAATTAATTTAACGGCCATTATCGATTCGATATACTGTTAAATGGTAACATTAAATAAACGTTATAACTCTGCCAATTTCTGCATACAGTCATTTAATAAAGTTTTCGTGAAAAGTAAAAAAATATAAATAAATGTGTTCATAAAAGTTTTTAATTTTCGTGATTTTTTAAAATTTCTGTTCGGGGAGCACCTTCAAGTGAGAACCATTCCGATTATGTAGATCGAATGCAGAAGTGGGCACTACCATGATTTTTCTCTTATAAAAGAAACTAGCGGAACTATTCGAACTTTTTACAGAAAGAGTTGAAGAAACATGTACTTTATATATAAGTGCATACAATAAATCAGATATAGAAATGTAATCAACTAAAGTTCTATACACACCCTCATCAACGCTCTCCGGAGTAGTCATATTCAATGCCTGAAATAAATATAAAAAACATTTGAAGTGATTGTATACAATAGTCTGGTGGAGTTCGAACCCAGGACCATCAGATCCTGGGCCTCTGCGGTTCTTTACAGTTTTGCATTGAAAAAGTATCAAACATATATTCTTGCTTGGTGATATATACCTGGGCTTTCTCCTGCAGTCTGTCAAGTCTTGATCTCATCTGGTGAGCATTGAACCGTGACCTGTAAGCAAATCATCCATATTTCCTTCATATTATATTCAATATATTATCCAAATCATTGGGTTATTACTGTGGTAAACAGCTATTGTTCATAATTAAACCACATTGTTACTTTTTACCCCAGGAAAAACATACAATCTACATGCCGCTCTTCATTGACGACTTTTACACTTGATACAGAGTTGAGAGACAAAATATTTAAGAAACAAGAGCCATGTTACACATGGTTAATCCCCCCGCCGGGAAGAAGTTACCTGAAGGTTGTACTTTCGTACATTTTACTTGGTGAGAGGAAATCCTTAAAAAGCTGTATAGTTATGGTCATGCTGAGTACAGTTTTCAAGTAAGTGGAAAAAGAATAAGGCAATGAAGAGAAGGTTTGCAAAATTATATTAATGTTCATTATCAGTATAGGTATGATATTTTTCTATTTGACTAAAAGTATGCAAGGTAGAGTTATTGTTCTTGCACACCGCACTCCAACCAATGTGCTATGTCAGTGTATTAAGTTTGAAGAAAATCCCTCAAGTACTTTTGGAGTTATGCTCCAGAATTTTTTTTCAAGTAAATCTGATAAAGGGGAATAACTCTAAAAGAAGGCAAGGTAGAGTTATTGTTCTTACACACTGCACTTCCTACCGATGTGCTATGTCAGTGTATTAAGTTTGAGGAAAATCCCTCAAGTACTTTTGGAGTTATGCTCTGGACAAAACTTTTAAAGTAAATCTGATAAAGGGGAATAACTCTAAAAGTAGGCAAGGTAGAGTTATTGTTCTTGCACACTGCACTTCCTACCAATGTGCTATGTCAGTGTATTAAGTTTGAGGAAAATTCCTGAAGTACTTTTGGAGTTATTCTTCGGACAAGTAAATCTGATAAAGGGGAATAACTCTAAAAATAGGCAAGGTAGGGTTATTGTTCTTGCACACTGCACTTCCTACCAATGTGCTATGTCAGTGTATTAAGTTTGAAGTAAATCCCTCAAGTACTTTTGGAGTTATGCTCTGGACATCACTTTTAAAGTAAATCTGATAAAGGGGAATAACTCTAAAAGTAGGCAAGGTAGAGTTATTGTTCTTACACACTACACTTCGTCCCTATGTGCTCTGTCAGTGTATGAAGTTTGAAGAAAATCGCTCAAGTAATTTTGGAGTTATACTCCGGACAAAATTGGGACGGACGGACAGACAGACAGACGGACGGACGGACGGACGGACGAAGACCATTTCTAATATCCTCTTCGCCCTCGGCGGGGGGATAAATAATTATTAGCCAGGTCCAGTATGTTGTAAAATTACTTGTTAATTGTTATCAGTTAATTATTATATGAATACAGTATACTGTCTTGTTTTATCCCAAAATTTATTGAGGCGTTTAGCTTCTTTGTTTATACCGGTATCTTTAGATTTTATTATTGAAAATGAAATCACTGGTTAGGTAGAGGATCAAACCAGCAACCACAGCACTGCTCCACCTGGCTATACCTGTTTGATATAGCTGATAGATCTACCAAACCATAATGTACAATGAAATATTGATTGCTTTTAAACTAGCATACCTTGTGCCTGGTGACCTTGGTGGACTCAGTGACCTCTGTCTTTGCGGCCTTGACCTTGGACTTACTGACCTGCCTCTAGCACTCATTCCATCTACACCTTCAGGAAACAGTTCCCTGGAAAAATAAGGCATTCATTTTAAATTAATAATGTACATTCCTAATAAAATATCCCTGTAAACAAAGTTGTAGTGCATGGCTAAGAAATATATACAATGTAATACTATTACTACATGTATATAATAATTTATTAACTCTCCCTTGTGAAACAAGTCCTTACAACTTGCATGTAGATAAGTCACTCTCAAGACTCACTCCAGATAGAATCAACCTCTAAGAGAGAGAGGCAATGTGGAATTATCTGTGCCTTGCCTAATGACACTACCCCCATGGCACTGGTACGGATCAAACCTGGGACCCTCCTATTTTAGGCGAACACGCTACCATGCCCCACGGTGGCTTTCATATGGTTATATATAATATAAAATAATATGAAGTATAGTATACAGAAAGTTTTCTCACTGCATGAGTTCTGTATCCATATCCTGTATGAGAAAGTTTTTGCCTGCTGTCCGTGGACTCTTTGACCTGCTTCTGTCATATGACCTTCTTCTATCTCTAGACCTACTTCTGTCCAGAGACTTGTGCACACTACCTCCTGGCTTCCATGGCTCTCTATGGTAACAAGTATACATATATTACATCATAAACACTGATGGAATGGTTACCAAATATTAATATATTTGACATACATAACTACTGATTGTATTAAGGCAAGAAAACATCTTGCAACTGTTCCAATTTAGAATGACTCCAGGACCTATAGATTAACTTCAACCTTCCATTGTAGGAAAATAATTATGCTTCTGTTGATGTTTTCTAATTAGAAAATCTACATAATAATTTTTTTTCACGAAAAACTGTTGCTAAGAAGACTGCAGTTTTAGGACTACAATCATAGAACATTTACTTGAAACACAAGAGAAGGATTTGACTGAAGGGAATCAGTTACTGTACCTTCTAGATTCATGCTCATCTTGCTCCTTTGTTTTCAAACTAGACGCCAGTGTAGGGTCTGTGAAGTGAGTCTCTGGGACATCTAGGGTCACAGACCGTTGTGCTTTCTCACGTTTGTACTGTAGTCCCTTTGGAAGGATCAGACTTGTGTTGCCAGGCTCAGAGACCATGCTCTCTTCACAAGGAATGTTCCATGCTACACCCTGCCCTCTATCACCTTGCAGTAAGTGTTCTCTTGCCAATGCCTGTAGCCCAGCTTGCAGGACATTTTGCCTCTCAGGTGTAAACTTTCCTGTAATGTAAGGATTCACATCACTGTTACCTGAGCAATGATTGTTTGAAAAAGAACACAAGTGCTTATGAGACATTCACTCAAAAATTGGAATCTAAACTATCAATAAATCTGAGAGTTATATCTGTATGTTTGAAATGCAAGTTATGAAGTTACTTGGTGGGAAAACTAAATGTTACAGATGTGACAGAATCAATTCACTTCTAGGTATATAAAATATTCTACTATCCTCTTACTCAACAATTTTAAAAGAATTAAAGGTGTTCACTACCATTTCCTAGATGTTTTATAGGACAAAATTTTTCCAATTATGAGAATTTATTCAAACTTGGTATGTTACCGAGAATCAAATCTGAAAAAACATCTAAAACAAGAGCTGTCCCTCACAAGTGACGAATGCCCCCGAAAGAGGTGCCTCACAGTCTGTGTCCTCTCCATGTGCTCAATAAATGTGCTATGTAATTTTAAAATCCTTCCATGCATGACAGAGTAACCATGCATACAGTATTCTTTAAACACTAAGTGTGACCTTGACCTTTGAGGTAGGGATGTGGGTCTTGCACGCGACACATCCGCTTGATGTGCTAGACTGTTGTGCCAAGTTATTTTAAAATCTTTCAAAGCATAATAAAGTTATAGTCCGGACACAAATGTATGCATATATACAGGATTCCATTACCTATAAACTTTAAGTGTGACCTTGACCTTTGTGGTAGGGATGTGGGTCTTGCACACGTCACGTCATCTAGATGTGCTCGACATTTGTGCCAAACTATTTCAAAAATCCTTCAATGCATGACAAAGTAACAGTCCGGACACGAGTGTGTGCATATATGCATATATAGAGGAATCCATTACCTTCAAACTCTAAGTATGACATTGACCTTGGAGCTAGGGACGTGGGTCTTGCACATGACACGTCGTCTTGATGTGCTTGACATGTGTGCCAAGTTATTTTAAAATCCTTCAATGCATGACAAAGTTACAGTCCGGACACGAATGTGTGCATATATAGAGGATTCCATAACCTTCATACTCCAAGTGTGACCTTGACCTTTGAGGTAGGGATGTGGGTCTTGCACGTGACACGTCGTCTTGATGTGCTAGACATGTGTGCCAAGTTATTTTAAAATCCTTCAATGCATGACAGAGTTACAGTCCGGACATGAATTTGTAGTGGGGACGCACAGACGGACGGTGCGATTTTAATATGCCAACCTTTGGGGGCATAATAAAAATCATAGGTCACCAGCCATGATCTTGAATTATCTGCCCTTGAAAATCAGAAAATATAACAAAATGCTGTGTTCAAGGCCAGATATTTCAAAATCAAGGCCAGTGATCTAAGATTTTTATTTCAGCTTTCCTTTTCAAAATTGATTTCCAGTCAACATACCAAGTTTGATGAAATTGTCCTGTCAAGAAAATGTTTGCCCTATATACATATAAGAAACAGAGGAGCCCCTTGTACTTACTCCTGGGTCTCTGTGATTTCTGACTGGGTTTTGTTCTCTTATAAAACTGCTTCTTCAAGAGACCTGTAAAAATATGTAGAGAAAAAAGTCTATTTCCATGATAACAGTGTATATACAGAATAAACTTGTGATAATGTAATACATTTAGTAACAATTGTCTAAAATTTCATTGTTTTTATTAAGAACAAAGATCAATAAAAAAGGGGGAAAAAAGCCTGGTGTATGAAGTCATATCTGTAGCTAATGCTGTGGCAGACAAAATTTTACTTTGAACAAGTTTACTGATTTACCGATTTATTTGATGTCAGTACTAGGCAATACACCATAAAGACTATATGAGGTAAAATCCCTATCTTGCAGAAATCTGTTCGATGAATTGACATATAAACTATAGTAACAAGACACAGTGGTGTCAACAAAATGTGCTTGTAACATAATGATAATCTTTATTTCAAGTTGGTAAGATACAAAGAACATCAAACATAAGCTAACATGAGCTTTTGAACCGACCAGACATATGTTAGTATATGGTGGCCTTACTGTGTAGCAATCGGGAGAGGCCGGAGAAAACCCACCTGTCTAATCTGGCAGCCACCTATCATCACACATACTACCCAGGACGGGGATCTGATCAGGGTTGCATTGTTGAGAAGCAAGTGCCATAACCACTGCCCTAATCAGACATCTAACATTTCACTATTACAAGTTAAACGGTCAAGCTATATGAAGAGTTTACTCCAATAATCACCTTTTGGTCTGTTTTCCTTCCCAACCCTTTTCTGTTGTGGTTGTCTGCTCCTGGTTACCGGGGCAGATGGCGCCACCTGTCTACCTGTTGGAGACTTACGTTGTCTTTCTTCCATCAATATTTCTTCCTTGTTCTGTGCATTCTCAGCACACCAGGCTTTGTTCAGTTCCTACAAACATAAATTTAAGTAAAATTATGCAACTTTTCTATAACCAGTCTGAAATCATTTAAATTTTATTGGCTAGATGTGACTTCATCATCAAAACTATCCAATCAGATGCCTGGGATTTGACAATGGTCTCACAGACAGAATTGATGGGAAATGGTAACAATGCAACACTAAAATGTCACAATGATCCGTACAATTTTCAGATAACTTTGCTCCATATTTGTATTCCTTTTTGCTCAACCCATAACTAAAATTAAAAATACATGTTACCAATGCAAAATTGGTGGTAGGTGTATATTTGCACTCTATTCTGTTTCCTACTCAGACTGTAGACACTAACTGTAAACTATACATGCGCAAAATGTTACTTTTCAAACTGAAAGACAGCCATATCTGTTAAGGCATGGGATAACACTACATCGTCTGCCTCTGTGGTTGAGTTGTAAGAGTTACTGACTTGAAATCACTGTAACCTCTCATAGATTGAGGGTTCGAGCTCTGCTTCAAACCATGTCTCTCTATGTGAGAAAGTTGGCAGTTTCTTACAGATTATAGGAGTCTAGTACTGCTTCTTCTCAGGAACAATGGTTAGGTAAACTACCTGATAAAATGACCAAAAATATGACCGGATTGGGCGTTTAACTCCTACAACATCACACTTACATCAACTCTATCAAGCATGTTGACCAGGTCCTGATGAACGTTATCAGTGTTGCCCTGGGTGCGTATCTGAGTACTTAACAGTGTCAGCTGCCTTATTAGGTGAGCTAATTCATGGTATCCAGCTGGGAGGCCTTGGCGCAAGTCTTGCTGGGGAAGCTGTTGGTTGACAAACCATTGGATGGCCCTTACGGCACCTCTGTGAGCCGCCGCCAAACGTAACATAACCTGGCTCTAAAATATGTAATAGAAAGAATTATCATTTTTTTTACTATACTGGTATAGTATAATTTTATTTAAATTTGTATATAGAACTGTGGAATAAATGAATGTAAGTATTATGAGTCTGTTTCGTACATCAGGCAAAAATTCTTTGTAAATTACTGTATACTTCAAACACAAGACACACTTACCTTTTTAGTGTGTTTAACTTTATTGCCTCTTGTGACCTGATCTTGCAATGCTTGGACCTGTTGCCTCAGGTTGTAAATCTGTCGCGCTGCGCGTGTTGCATGTTCCTCTTGTCGCAAGGCACGCCATGCTGGATTATCCTCATCACTCAGGTAACCATCTTTCTTGCGGGTCTTGGCAGGCTGCAGGATTTCACCTGGTCTGTCTGCATCAATTATTTTAATAGTACGTCAGACTGTATTTTTTGGTTAATTGTGGATCATAAAATTTATTGCCTCATCTTTGCTGTTTCTTGTTTGTCAACTGTTAGCTGAATTAGCTGATGACTAATATTCTTTCAATAAAAAATCAAAATTTCAATACAGTTTTGCTATAAAAGTTTCTTTTCCCCACAAAGTTTTTATTTTTGATAAATTTTGTAAATGAAGCACTTTGCTAATTCATAGAAATTCTAAAATATCAAACAAACAATGATTAGATAATGAAATTATATCTGTTCCGGCGCTGTTCATCGTCTATTAAACAATGATTTTGAGTTCTGATGTGCAGTTATTAACCACGAAATCCGGAGGCCTGAGTGGCTTATAACTACCCCTCGGTTTATTACATGATAACAAAGCTGAAAAGGATGTGGTGAAATATACCACATCGGATTTTGTTTCTTTTAATATTGTAAAACAAAAGCAATTCCTTCACTTTTCTACTATTTTATTTTGTAAACACAATACTTTTATATTCAAACACTTTAATTAAATAATTGTACTTTCCACGTTTAGTTCTAAAATAATAAATCCATGAATACCACATGTTTCCCTTTTTATATCATAAATTCCCGCCAAAAGTAACATATACAAAAGCATGAAATACATGAATAGGAGCAATAATATATCAATACAAATTCCCGCCCAAAGTAAAATACACAAAAGCATGAAACACATGAATAGGAGCAATAATCTATGCAATTTATCAAATTGGAGCAAATTGGAGCAAATTCATAACATATTCGTGAAATTCACGACACTCCCGCCAGAAGAAGAAGCTTAAGAATTCAAGTATTAGGAATATTTTTGATAAACCTGTAATAATAACCAAAACTGGCAAATCTTAAGAAATTAAATAGGTTTCATGAGTTAAATGAAAATTCAGTTTAATACAATGCTAGGTTAATATTACTTTTATTATTTTGTTGTCCCATTTATTACCTTATGAAACACAATATATATATAATTTGATGTCTTCCCTATACAATTTTTATACACATTCCTTGTGTTAAAAGTACATACAGTTGTCTTACTTCAGGGTGTGTACTGAATAGTCATCCTCGTAATTCACCCATGAATATATAGGTTCGTCATTCCTGTATGTAGTGTATTTGAATCCCGTTCTCGTCCAGCATTCTACAATTGTTTTTAATGTTCGTGTTTCTATTGCTCGCTCCTCATCTAAGATTTCAATTACACCGTTAACGCTTTCATTATCACTGTCTAAATCACTCATTTCACCCTCGTTATCACTGCCGTTATCATTTTCAAAATCTTTATCATCATCATAATCCCTGATGTAATCACCACCTTCACCGTTATCACTGTCATGATAACTTTCGTTGTCGACATCGTTATCGCTATCTTGCACGTCGTAAAGTTCATCCATTAAAGCATAAACTTCACTATCTGGATAACTGCCACCGTAATCACTATCACTTTTCTCTGCACCGCTATCAACACTGTTATCATCGTTCTTATCACTGTAATATATTATCTGTGCACCGTTATCACTACTGCCATCACATTTCTGTTCATCATTATCGTAATCACTGTTGTTATCATTATCTGCACCGTTATCAACACTGTTATCATCGTTCTTATCACTGTTATATATTATCTGCGCACCGTTATCACTACTGCCATCACATTTCTGTTCATCATTATCATAATCACTGTTGTTATCATTATTCGTGACGATAATTACATGTCTAACATCTTCCTGCAATTCTTCCTCAGTACGTGTAGCAACTCTTGCTGGCGAATTTAAAAGACTGATATCAAAATTCTGTACCATATCTTCTTCAAAGACGTTTAAAATGTCATCATCTGATGAAACACCCTCGTACCTGGTATCATCACGCGTCTTCGTGACATAATTGGCAGTTGTCGCATACAGTGATTTGCGCCTAGCCTCTGTAATGGTATACTTGTGAATAAACTGTAAATGTTTGTACAAGTAGCTTCTTCTGATGAATTTTGCATTGCACATTTCTTCCGTACATTTCCAACATTTCTGCCTATTTAAGTTTCTCTTATATTTATATATTTTTGTACAACTGTCACACTGATAGCGTGTCATTGTTACTGCTTCTCTAAATAACGAATGAAGGGATTAAATTTTCACGCTGTTTTATAAAACACTTTTCACGAAATTCACGTGCAACTTTACCGCCGAAATATAACAGTAGTGTTAGTCTTTGCTCCGTTATAACCACGTGCAATTTTACTATAAACCGTTTGCTCCGTTTGATAAGTTTTCGCGGGAAATTTAAATATCGTAAGTTCTTGCTCCGCTTGTAGACACTACACACGAATTATTACTGTAAATATACTTTGCATTTCTCTTTAGCTATTTCTGCAGCCTTTCTCACAGGACGATTAACTTCATTTTCTGTGACTAATGGCAATGAACTATCAGTGTCTTCTGCTGATTTAGAACACTCGAGTGGATACAGTAAATTTAACGGTCGGCCCAGAACTTTTCCGGAAGGTAGTCTAACTTTGGCAGATCTAACCTGTTTATCGCGACTAACCACAAGTTCAACTATTCTACCCATTCTCCAGCAACCACGTGGTAATTCATCTTTGATTAACACTACAGTTCCTACTTCTAAACCAAACGGTGACTGACTTCTACCACATTTTAACTTCACTTGTGTCCTCTCTCTTAAACTAAGTAAATACTCTTCTCGCCATATTTTCCAAAAGGCGCTTAATAACTTTTGCCCTTTATGCCACCTTTTTAACAACGCATCAGCAGTACTTTCAGTCGGTTTGTATGTGTAATCATCTTCATTCTGATCAATGTCAGGAGAACAAACATTTCTATTCAATGTCAAGAAATGACTGGGCGTTAAGGTAATGCTGGAGTTAATATCATTACCTACATATACAAGAGGTCTAGAGTTTATAGACGCTTCAATTTCTTTTAGCACCGTCTGCATTTGCACCAAACCTAGAAGTTTATTTCCCAACGCTTTTCGTAGGGATCGCTTAACCAAAGCCACCAATCTTTCATAAAACCCACCCTTCCATGGGGCGAGTTCAACTATGAAGCTCCATTTAATCTTCTTGTCGGAGCAAAAGCTTTGAACATCCTCATTTTTTAAAACACTGGTCCAAACTGAGTCCAAAACTCTATTGGCCGTTTTGAAATATAAAGCATTATCAGATATTATTTCAACAGGAGTGCCTCTTTGCGAAATGAATCTTCGAAATCCTAACAGAAATTCTTCTGTTGTCATATCCTGCATGAGCTCTAAATGTATCGCGCGTGTAACTAGACATGTATACAAACATATCCACACCTTTTGCTTTTCACCATTTACTTTTATATACAGCGGCCCGAGGTAGTCGATCCCAGTGTGCGTATATGGTTGAGACTCCGTCACGCGCGATTGTGGTAGTTGAGGCATGTTTGGTAATTTGTAAGGCGCGCCTTCCCACCTACGACACACTAAACATTGGCGTAATACAGCTTTCACCGTTGCTCTACCTTGTGGGACCCAGTATCTATAGCGTAGCTGACTGAGAGTCTGTGAAACACCACAGTGTAGAAACTGCTTATGACATTTTTCCACAAGTAGCTGTGTAATTCTATCATTCTTTGGGAGCAATATGGGATGTTTCGATCCCTCGGTCAAGTTTGATTCTTGTAGTCTTCCTTGACAGCGCAAAATACCTTCTTCATCCACATACAGGTTTAGCTGACTTTGTAAGTTACTTCTCTTTTTTAAATGCATTGACGTAAATATATCAGCGTAATGATTCCGCTGCACATAAATTATCCAAGTATGTTCCGCTTCACTGATTTCAGTACTTGTAAGGGAACCACTTTTTGTAGGTTTTATTTTCTTCAGTTTCCGTATGAATCGCAATGCTAATGCAGTCACACGAAACAACTTCGTGATAGATGAATACTTTGTGGAGTCAATGCCAAAAGGGGGTGAATTCGTTTTAATTGACACTTTTTCTTCTTTTATTACATGTGTTGCTACACTTCGTTCTGATACAGATTGACAGGTCTCGTTCACTAGATCAGTTTTACATACTTTGAAACTGTTATGAGGCCATTTATCTTCACATTCACCGAGCCACTCTGGTCCATGCCACCAAAGTGTATTGTTTTTCAGATCGCACACATTTGTTCCACGTGTTGCACTATCTGCAGGATTTTCCGTGGACTTCACATACTCAAATGCGATATCATTTTCTTGATTTATTTCACGGACCCTGTTTTTTACAAACACTGGTAGTTCTTTTTCTGAACTCATCCATTTAAGAACACACTGTGAATCAGTGAAGAGATACTTTCGTTTGAACGCTAGCCTAATCTGTGCTTGCACGAATTTCATACACCTGACACCTATTAGTACTCCCATGAGCTCCAATCTTGGAATTGTGATGCTCTTCATAGGTGCTAAACGTGATTTAGCAAATATCAACTCCGCTTGTGATGAACTATTATTCTTATGTATGTAAATTACACAAGAATATGCTTTTTCTGAAGCATCACAAAAGCAAACCAAATTTGTTGTTTCAGATTGGATGCCATTCTCTGGTGACAAACATCTTGGAATCTTGACGTTAGATATGTTTTCCAAATCTGTTTCTATTTCATTCCACTCAATTTTCATATCATCTGGAACTTCCTTATCCCAGCTGATTCCTTTACTCCAAAGACGTTGGATAAGTAGTTTGCCTCTTAACAACACTGGTGAAAATAATCCTAACGGATCGTAGTGCACTGCCAATCTTTTAAGCACACTTCTTTTAGTAGTAGTTTCATCAACACGGGTGATAGGTTTTAAAGACACGGTATCTTGTTGTGGATCCCAACACATTCCAAGAACCGTTAATGAATTTACTTCAGCTTTGTCTTCTTTGGGTATGTAAGCGTTGAGAATATCACTATTCGATGCCCACTCTCGGAGATTCATAGACGCCGTTCTGAATATTTCCTTTCCTCCGTTGTAGAACGCAATGCCTTCAAAGTCAGTATCGGTACCCGTTATCAAGTTATCCACGTATATGTTATTTTTCACTTTCTCTGCAATGTCGTTGTTGTACAACTCTAGATGACACTGTATTGTCGCTCCAAGTAGGAATGGACTAGCTATAATACCACTTTATTTATGTATGTATTGATTTTTTCAATACATTTCACAACATTTGCTATTTGCTCCTCTAAATCAATCTCATCAATGTTAGAATCAAACAGAATTTTCGCTTCATCCAAAGAAGTATATAGAATATTCCTGTACCGAGTCCTTACACCTTTCAAGTACACCACATTTGCCATTTTACTATTTCTAAGTCAGATATGTATATAATTCACAAACCTTGTTTTATTTTTTCATGTATTCTCCGTTAGTCACTTGTTCCTTCAGTTTTGAATATCCGGCTCGCGGGACCAAACAATGTGGTGAAATATACCACATCGGATTTTGTTTCTTTTAATATTGTAAAACAAAAGCAATTCCTTCACTTTTCTACTATTTTATTTTGTAAACACAATACTTTTATATTCAAACACTTTAATTAAATAATTGTACTTTCCACGTTTAGTTCTAAAATAATAAATCCATGAATACCACATGTTTCCCTTTTTATATCATAAATTCCCGCCAAAAGTAACATATACAAAAGCATGAAATACATGAATAGGAGCAATAATATATCAATACAAATTCCCGCCCAAAGTAAAATACACAAAAGCATGAAACACATGAATAGGAGCAATAATCTATGCAATTTATCAAATTGGAGCAAATTGGAGCAAATTCATAACATGTTCGTGAAATTCACGACAAAGGATGTTATTTCGATTCTAACGTAATCAGATATTACAAAAGGTGAATAAATGTAAAGCTTTATTTTCTATGCATACATGTATATTTATCTAACGTAATGCGGCATAATATAATGTAATTTTTACAGCATATCGGTTCGTGCGTTGTTTATGCCATAATTAAACATAATTTTTCTACTTTTTGTTTAATGAGACAAACTTCGTGAATCATGTTAGAATATAAAATTGTGTCTGCTAATGAATTAAAAAACTCGCGAATAAACAGAAAATTGGAAAATCACAAAATAAACAAGTCGCGAATATAAAGACTTTTACAGTATCTTAATTTCTGTAGAATTGAATACAGCTTGCTGGATTGATACCATGTATACAACAAGCAAATACTAAGAAGTCATTTAAAGCTTTTTTTTCAAATTTAATTCTGACAGATATTCAGTTTTGCAGGACATTTAGCAAAACTCAGAAAGTTAGTGCAAACATCTTGCTCACGATCTGTAAAAAGATTCCGTCTTAACTACCTTCTGATAGATGGACGGATGAACAGGCACACAAACAATAAGACAAAGCTCAGTCTGAAAGCTCTTTCAGTCTGGTGTTCTGACAATAAAATAATTTATATTTTTTGATGCGTTGCTCCTCTTTCTACCTCTTATCATCTAATTAAAAAAAATAGTACATAACAAGTGAAAGCATACTTACCACTCATTGCTTTTTGTTCTATGACTTGAATTTGTTGTAAATAACTTTCCATTTCTTTCTGCATTCTTTCAATTTCTTGTGCAGGGTTATCACTTGGCAGTGACCTTGGATAGTGATCTGTGTCTCTAGTGGGTGGGGTGTTTGTTGTAGCTAAAATATTGCAATAAATCAACGTACTGAGACAATAACTGTGCAATAATGAAAACAAAATGTATAGCCAAAATACCTCGCCAAAAATAGTATTTATACGGTAATAAATATCACCTGTCAAAACAATTTTTATTTCTTATAGTTAGAAGTCTATGTTCACAAGTTTGACTAAACTGCATCAGAACAAAAATCAATAATAACCTGGTAGGTTAAATCTTGCCATCCTGTCTCTAGGTGGGGTCTGGGTTCGAGCCGCACCGGTACCCGAATTCCATCCCTGCTCTTGTATCTTAGGTGGATCCCTTCCTGCCCTCTTCATCTGTAATCTCTCAACCCTTTCTCTAGCCTCTTTTTTGTAAACCATTTTTGTATCACCTTAAACAATTCATACAGTAAACAATTTTTGTATCACCTTAAACAATTCAAACAGTAAGTATTCACTTTATTCAGAACAATGGGAAAGTCTTTATTCTGACTTACTAGGCAGTTATTAACTTATTAGGATATAAACCACCATTATAATTTGTTAAACCACCGAAAAAACGTAAAATAAAGTAAGTTAATTATAGAACTACCTTTACTAAATTTTGTTTTCGCTGCTTTTGGAGATGGAGTTCTGCTCACTGGTCTACCTTCCCTATGTTTCTTTAAGTCCATCTGAGCAAGGCGCACAGCTAGGGCCATCCTGTCCTTGGCTACTGTGGATCGCACTGAAGAAGGTCTGTCAGCTGCAGCATGGCTGGATGACTGAGGTACATTGACTAAACCATCTGCCCTCTCCACAATGATGGGATTGGGCTTATGATACCTGAAGTAAATTGATCATCCTCACAGAAATCCGAAACACGAAAAAAACAATCAAATATATTTGAGTAGTAAAACAACTAGATTCTTTACTAATACTATGGCAGTTAAAAGGAAGATTCCGCAGAAAAAATACTGAGTGCTTTAGTACAGACTGGTGTGTTATAACCATTTGAACAGTTCTGCATAAAACTTTCAGCAGTTGATATTAAATTAAGTTATTGCATGGCAATTCTGATATCTGTCTCTGTTTCTGAGAACGAAAATGTGAATAATACTAAAGATGAATACTGTACTGTAGTGGTAGCAATGATTTTTGTTTTGTTCTTACCTAACAGCAACATTGGAGGCTGCAAGTGGTACGCCCAAATTGAACTTCAATTGGTTCTGCATTTTAAATCCTCCCTCGGCCATCTGAAGGGCAAGAAAGAAAATTAAAGAATGACTATACTCACTTTGGACCTCTGAAAAACATGAACTTTAAAGCACTTTACTGCTTGATCTTTTATGACTTTGGGAACTTCAAAGGCTTGTCACACCCCCCATAAAAATGGACGGGTGTTAGTGTTTTCGTCATACTGCAGTTTCATTTAATTGAAATTTTGTAGTACTTAAACTTGTTTTTGTCTAAGTTAATTTTAGTAGCACAATAGACATGACAGATCAAAAGAAGTGCGTGTTTCTTGTTTTGTTTCATTAGTTTTGTAAATAAAATTAAGTATGAAATAAAATAAAACATAAATATGTTGCAACCAGTTAATGACTGCTATTTATATGACCAAACATTTAAATTGACAAGTTGTTGAACATCCTTCAACACTAAATTAACACCTTTGATAGCAAATCTTTTCATTCTTATCTCATCTTCTCTCTCGCAAACGTGATGACACCAAGAATGAGCGTTTGAGAGCGATTCAATAAGCTGCAGAGCTTTCTTTGTAATCCAAATCAAACTAAAAATAAATCTGTATCAAGTAAATCATTTCATCTATTGTGCTACTATAATTAACATAGACGAAAACACTCCTAATTACATACATACATTCAGTAAGACGAAACTGCAGTGTGATGAAAGCACTATTCAGGTCATACCAATTACCATGAGTCTAAATGTTTAATGAAGGTGCACAGATAAATACTCAAAGTGCAGAAGACATCTCTGCCCTTAAAAGAAAGTTTCATCATTTATCTTCAAGAAAGAAACAAAATCATAAACCAAAATTATGTATAAAGTGTTAAAAGCAAGCTTTATTAAATGCATGTTGACAGTCCTCTTCATTTTTCCGAATATACTTATTACCGTGAACTTTAAAAAACGTTTGAAACTTCTTCCAGTTTGTTTCTACAACAACACATTTACCTTTTTCCTCAGAACATTTTGATATAAAATTTGTAGTAATGCTTTTGTTACACGTTTGTTTTGGAGGTCATTTCCAGACCAACTGTCATCAGATTATCATTGAATCTAAAAAAATAGACAAAATTTTAAAAACCCTCGTGCTAGCCATAGGAGCTCGAGGTCGGGATTATGCTTTTTCCGGCTTTGTTTTGTCTTTTTACATTTATTTAAGAACCGACCTAACAAAATGTGATCTTATTTTCCCCGGATCTTAACTTTCATATTTTACCGCTGAAGTACCTGGTAGACTGAAAAAAGAAAAGGAGTGACATACGCCATGTTATCCATGTTTACTTCTATGAAAGGTGTGAAAATTCCGGTTTTTCGCCAATAAAGGCCGACCGGTTGACTTTTTCCGGAATTTTCTTGCACCATCTTAAAGCACTCGCCAAGCCCGACACTTTGATATATGACATGACCCATTTCTATGAAAGGTGTGAAAATTCCGGTTTTTCGCCGATTACGGCCGACCGGTTGACTTTTTCCGGAATTTTCTTGCACCATCTTAAAGCACTCGCCGAGCCCGACATTTTGATATATGACATGACCCACTTCTATGAAAGGTGTGAAAATAGGTTTTGATAAATATGCACTATTCTGTATGAAGTAATTGAAGCTGAAACTGGGTCTATGTGCGAACTGTGTTGTTTACCTTCTTATTGATATATAGTCATTAGGCTATTTTTATCTGACATTCACTGTTTGGGTCTCTGGTACGCTACACTCACCTGTGTGTCAAAACCTATTAAACAAGTAATATCTTTAAAAAAAAAAGATGGTCGACGTAGGTGACGTAATAAACACATTTTGTGTGGGCAGTACACTGTTTATTCCGGTACCGAAACGCTAGCCAATAATCAATGACGCTAGATGTCCGGCCCCGGACAACACCTCGTTGAATACAAAAGTTGATCTTCGTACTGTCCAGAAACCTTGACATAACGTGTTCTGTTTTTTCTTTTTTTGCAACATGATTTATTATAAATAACTATAATATAAAAAATATACACATTTTGTGTTTCAGAAGGCTCCCGGGCAGTACACTGCTTATTCCGGTACCGAAACGCTAGCCAATAATTTGCAGATTCTGATTGGTCACATTATAACGAAGTTGGTTAGCAACGCGTCCATACCAACGGAAGTTCAAGTCAAAAGTATACGACTACGTCGAAAAAACCTTACAAATAGATAAAAGAGCTACGTAAATTGCCAAAAAGGTACAGACCACAAAGTGACTCATATATACACCGGTACTAAGGTTGCAGGGGTGTAATAAAGTGTTTCTTGCAAGCAAATATTATTATTCATTTAAAAAGACCATATTTTGTTTTCTTACATACATGTACAGCTAATACAACAAGTTTTTTTGAAAGAGAAACAAATTACTATCATTTAAAAAACCATCAGACTAACGTGTATTTCAATTTATGCCCAAACACTTTGTAATGAAACCCATTTGTTAGTCATATCGAAATAACCCACAGAACAACTTCTTTAGTTGAGTCAAAGAATATGCTATTTCAGTGCCACAGTAACAACAGTAGAGAGAAGTGAATTAGCCTTAACAAAAATGTCTTTAAATGTTTCCGAGTTGTTTGTCTTAACAATTAAAATTTTCAGGTGCATAGAATGACCGTAAAAGACCGAAAAAGAACCGAAAAATGATTTATCTTTACCGAAAACAACTTTGTGTAAAAAGATAATGTACGATTTATAACTTAAGTATTAAATAAATGAAGGAATTTGTATGTAATGAATATTTGTTTGTTTTGATAAGTTCCTGTGTTGCATCAATTACAAAATCTGGAGTGATAAATTCAGAAAGTTTTCGGTCTGCAATATTTGTTTTTTGAACTTTTTACTTGATTTGTAATACAATATTTACAAATTTCTTCCTTTAAACTGTAAGTTATATACTCTTTTAACAAATAAGTTTTCGGTCTTCATAAACTGTTTTTCGGTCTTTTTCGGTTTTTTTTCTATGCATCGAAAATTTTCATACTGTACTGGTTTGCTGCCATTTTGACATGATTAAACAAATAAAGTAGCGGGAACATGTTCTGCTGGCATTTTTAATTGAATTGTAGGTTTGAAAATACTAAATTTACGAGTTCGCCGCGACAAAAAGGCCCGCTTTGAATTTTCGGTCTTCGTTTATAAAATTGATGCGGGCAGAAGCTCAAAATGATAAAAAAAACGTTGACCAAGTAATTAAATTGGTGTGGCCTAACATAATTTATTTCTTCGTTTTTCTTTAAAATGATTTAGAACTGTACATTGTACTTATATAGTTGCTATATTATATTTGTTGTTTCATAAATAAATTGTACTGTCTCATGCAAATGGGGAATAAAGAGAACTTATAATCAGATCCAAAAAAAGTATTTCATTGGTCAACACTCGATAGGGTATGAAACAGGGTCACCTTTTGACTAAATTTATAGTGTTAGTCGATGCGTGAAAAAGAAGAATATCTGACCACATAGTGTAGGTCCGCAATTTCCTAGACAAAATAACCTGCTTCCGGATCTGACTTATTTAGCCCACATACCTGATTAACTCTGGCCAAGGGAAGTTACCCGCGGCGAGTAGAACTATTTACAACATTCAAACCTTATACGTATTTAGGAAAAAAAGCTTTCGAATTTAAGTTTCTACAACAGAAATGACTCATTCCATTTCAGCAAAACGTAAAATGTGAACCATTTATTAAACCACTTTAATTTCCTTGAACCTACCCTGTACACATTCGAAACTTACGGTTCTAAAAAGACTGTTTTTCTCACTATTTTGTTTTCTTTCGAGCCAGTCTACTATCCAATACTGAGTTCGATGAAGAATAACACAACATCGTATAGCTCTACAATAGACTGGAAGTAGTGTATGAAATCTAGTAGAAAAAAACAACATAAAATCAATCGGACAGTGACTAGTCAAGGCTGTAAGTAGTTAAGAAATATAAACATCATGCTGTTTCTAATTTCTCATTTTTTGATGATGATTTTTATTAACTCGCGTCTAAACCGCTGTGGATGTGCGGGAGGGGGGTGGGGAGGGGGATCGGGCATTTATCAACGAAAGCCTGTATCAGTTGAGCTACGACGATTCGACCACTTCGTACATAAGAAACAGTCACATGCTGTGAATGGTCGTAATTTTTTTCCTGTGATTTATTTCACCTTTTTGTTCAAGAAATATATTTTTATGTCAACTGGTAAGTAAACAAGTAAAATGTACTTTTTTTCTCTATTCATCATTTCGTATTAATATATATGCAGTTTACTGTACAACATGTTTGTATGTAAATGTCCGTACATGCATTTATATATACAGGCCTTCGCCGAGAAATGCACTTTGGTTATACATAGTTAGCCCGAAGTGTAAGTATTTTGCACGAAATTCACGTAACGAAATTCCCAATACACTGGCATACAAAATGTGTATATTACTTAAGCGAGAAAAGCCTATCCATGTAAGTTTAAACAGTGTTACATGGATAATATTATGAGCTTAGAAGGTAAGCATGTCTTAATTTTTGTTTACACTGACTTAGATAGCAACAACAACAACAACATAAACTTTATTGATAGACACTATACATGTATATTGGTGGGTATTGCTGAACGCTACTTTATTTTCCCAGGGTTACATTTGTAACAACAGACACAGAAAAAACATATTGAAATACACATACTAATTAATTTGGCGTTTTAGTGTGACCCCTTTCACAGATCTGATATTTTATAACTGTCACAATGTTATTTGACAGGCAATTTATATTTTGAAACAAAATCCCCGGGTTAAATTTAGCACCTGGGATTTTTTGGCAAGTTCACTTTATTTTATAGTAGGGTTGTTATAATTTGAATAGAAACTAGAATGATGTTTACATATGACAGTATAGCTATTTTATAGCTAACTGTACTGCAATTATATGTGAGACTATAATTAGTTCATTCGTTTTATTTTAACAAATTAAAATAAAGTAAATAGTTTATTTTTCCTTGCCTTTTTTGCGCCTTTCATACCCTGCTTTTATGCTGTGTTTGACAGTAAACTTATGACAGAGAACAAACATATCGGCATAATTTTCACGAATAATGCTAGTTACAGTACAGCACAGACGGATTCCGTTTTTGCCGCGCTATAGCGCGGGAGGTTTTACAACGCGGGAGCAATAAAACCATGTCGCATCACGCGGCATATGACTGTATATGCGGCATCTATATGCCGCGTGTCATTTGCGGTATGCAACAAGTACCATGCCGCGTGACGCGGCGAAAAGGATTAATTTTTCCCTTAAAAATTACTGCCTTTTGCACAATGTACAAAATGTACATGTAATTCTATAAAAGGTTTTATAAGATATAATTTTATTGAATTGTTGCATGAGTTACTGCAGTTTACTATCTTTCGAGTATGTTTAAAAAACAATTATTGTATATAATTAAAAGTTGTAACATTTTCATGACTTTGTTCTTTTATTCTAAACTTTTTATTACAGATATCGTTGTTTGTCGCAAGAATTATAATATTATTGCTTATCAATAATTTGTCGTCGTTTTGATGTATGTATTTAAACAAAATTGATTCCGACGCTTGCCTTGAATTGGGGATAATTAGTGTCACATCTTAATTGAGTAGACACTTATTGTTAATATTAACAAAGGGTGATGATTGCCATTGTCTACAGTACTGTCAGCATGTTTTTCATTTTAATGAACCATAAAGTAAGATAATCGGCTAAAACAGATATCATTGGCAATTTACTGTCGAAGTAGTTAAGACAGGATTATTTTAGTGTCAAGTATTTAAAACTCTTTTATTAATAAGTTTATTGTAGAAACTGATCGAGGTAAACTAAATAAGTTATTCGTTCTTGGACTCTGATTTGAGCTACAAAGACACAATAATCTTAAATAAATACTGAAACAGATGATAACCGCAAACTGTCGATTTACTGCATTTGAATTAACTATTACAATGTCTACGTATGTTCCTTTTTTTTGGTCATACTTTGCGACAAAAACAATATGTTTGTTATAAATATAAGAACTGACAATTATGTACAACAAATCGGCATAAACTCTTTTAAATGTACGGCACTACATTAAGTTTCTAAAGTAGACATTTCCAGCTTTCAATTTGGTGAATTTCGTACGGTACAGAACTGGTCATGATCTGCACTGATTGAAAATTCATGCAGAACAATTGCTGCTAGCATGAAAATTGTTACTTTATCAAAACAACAATCTCTCAGCGCTGACTGCATCCACATGATCAATAGATAAATGTAAGAACTAAACTTCACAAAAATACAAGTAACAGCTTAAATACTGTACGTCCACTTATCAACCACCTACATTATGAGAGCTCGAACCGGGGGCATAACCGGTTTCTGTACGTACATGCACATCGATTCCTACACTCGGGGTTAGACACCAACATTTTACCAACTACCTAAGAGCTATGAACCGGGATCACAACCGGCTTTTGTACGTATAGGTGTTTGATGTTTTATGAAAATAATAAAGATGTTTTTTTTTAAAAGATCGCACTGTTGAAAGTAAAATTTAGCGACGTAACATCAAGCATTGTGATACACACATGTAACATTAACACCTCGTGCTAAGGTTTGGTTTCAAAACAGTTAAATTTGATTTGAACTGAATTACAATTCAAGAAGGAAAGTACATCCGTTCCAGCCGTATTTTGGTCGTTCTAACAGACGGACAGTTGAACTTATTACAGTAAAATCCGTATATAGCGACTCCTGATTTAACGTATCTTCGGCTATAATTTGGGCCCGATGTTTCCTTCTTTTGTTAAATGTAAAAAGATGCGGTTATATCGTACTCCGTTTATTAGGAAACTTCGGATATAGTCTTCTACATTTCACATGTATAACCTTTTGATAAACTAGTTAAAAGAAAATACCAACACACTTGTTAAGTACGATATTCAAGTGATAATATGTTTCGTAAACAATTATGAGCGTTTCTTTAAAAGCATGCAGACCGAGTGAAATCCCATTTTGGGAGAAAAAAACATGTTAAATATTCAAGTTTTGGCTATTGAGCGAAAATAGACTTCATTCAATTGTATCAGATACAAAATTATTTTGTTTCAGTATTACCAATGAAAACATGAACCATCTTTTTTATGCTTTATTAATCTTTGCAATTATTTTACATACGGATATAGAAAAGGATAACAGTTATAGATATTTATAACTGTTCAAAAGGTGGTAGAAAAATCAAAAGCAACTGTAAGTTGATGGTTGGGATTTGACTATAAAAATACTTGTTCGATATGTATTTTAGTTCGATATATATAAGGAACGTCCTTATATATATTCCTTATATATATCGTGGATATAAGGAACTCAAGGATATAAGGAACACATTTGATAGATCCCGGAGAGTTCGTTATAAGCAAAATTTACTGTATACCGGTACTACGTTTTCATCTACGAGATACAAATTTCCACCCAATACCGGTGATAGATAACCTTATACTTAACTGCTGCAATGATCTCTCATCGCTTCCGGGCTATTTTTACGTAAATTAAAAGCAGCAAGCACATCACATACATACGAAAAAATGACTGTAAAACTATTTAAAAAAAATAAACATAGGGTTGTGGGTATTCTTTTTCTTAGTTAGATCATTTTCTATCCATTTATAGCAGTTTTTAAGTAGAATTCGAGAAAAAGCTGATTATTAATTTTTTCATCCCCATTCTGTATTTACACTTATTTCTGCTTACTTGCGTGAAAATAAATCTACCATGTCCATTAAGTAGTGGATAAGGAAATCCCATTCTCATGTATTTCAGCGTTAATTTACAGTTAATATTTAGTTCTGTCGTGATTCTTTTAAGCATCCTTTTTTTCAATTATCAACATTTAAAGTGATCATGATGCTTTAATATTATTCTTAACATTTGTCTTCTTGGTCGTACTCTGTCATTCAATGTAGTATTTGTCGATCTCTGCATTAAGATAATTCATTCAAAATAATCGTATGGGTTGAGGTATTTCTTTTTCATCTCACAGTTCTAAAACACGTTTCTACATACATGTTTTTATGGTTACTAAAACTTACTGGTATACACATGTAATTACTAAAAACATTTAAGACTGAAATTTTATTGGTTACAATATGGAATACATTGTACATCATTATTGAAAAACACAGTTTTATACATGTGTACGAAACAATATAGTACATATTTTTTATTTCATCGCTTTTACCTGTATAGAAAATGACATGCCGCATAACGTCGCGACACACGGCATCACGCGGCGGAACTCGTTGTCGCGCTTGAATGCGCTTGATTGCTATTTTGTCTTTCAGATGCGGCAATTGAATGCCGCATACAATTTGCGATGTCGCGTCACGCGTTTGATTTCCCGCCGCATCTCCATGCTTTCAGACTCTTATTTACATGCCGCATGGACGCATATGCGTGGGGTTTCGCCTGTGCTGTACTGTATATATACTATCAATTTAAAAACTGGTTAATTTTAGAAACCTGTCGGTCCACAAATGACAAAATAACATAACAATAACCACATGACGGTATGCTTCCAGTCCGCTGTTGCCCAATTGGCATTGTTAAATGACGTCACATGACGTCATGTGTATAAAAACGTTACCTTGTAACGCAGATGGGCACGATTTACACATGTATCACATTTCAAGCAAATGTGACAACTTTTGATTTTACTGATGAAAAGTGCTGACCTACTGTAATTTAAGATAAAATAAAATACTACCATCAAGATCGGATTTTGTTTCATAAATACAAAACATGTACGGAAATCAAAATCACGTAATATCAAAATAAATTCATTTAAGCAGGATTTATTAAATATATTACTATTTACAACTGTCTCAGAGCTTATAGAGTTTAAGTTAATTTGCCTTTTATTTTAAAGCTTTATTACTCAATTGATTTGCATTGTGACAACATTATTAGTTAAACTTAGTTTAAATGTTATAAGGTTACCACTATAAATGTGATTACCATACTGTTTCTTATTAATTAACCCATATCTACCTAGGTTTATATAACGGGATCTTATAACTTCCAATTTGGACAAGTCTGTTTCTTCTAATAGGAGGGTTTTGTACAAAGGCAAACATACCTTAAATAAAACGAACAATAAGGGCTTTATGTGATTAACCAAAACATTAACACAATTCAGATGAATTGATTACACATGTCACAGGTATTAATCAGATGAAACGTTCTGTTACTTCACCTTTAAGTATGGGAATCGATATTCACAATAATCCTTTAGTGTTTGCCCTACATTTCTATCCAATGAAAATATCTAAAACTTTAAAATGTTCCCCTGTCTATTTGCCATAAACCTCTGACAGGTTGTTCTATGTATCACTCTATTTTGATAGAGCGAGACTCTATAAACCTGTTTGCGCATGTCCATATAGCCCACTTATTAATACTGACACTTAGACCGAATGAAAAGAAATATTATAAAGAGCAAATGCTGTTCAACAATAACAAAATTCCGTTGGAATCCTAAAATTAATCAAATCTTCTTCTGAAACAAGATTTACAATATAGAGATAACTGTTATGTAAAAGTTATATTTCATTAAATAGGATAAAAGTCTTGCTTTAGTTTAAAAATTGATTGCTGCAATGCTGGGGGATTTTCAGTTGTACACAACAAAACACTTTACATCACACAGTGTATACTGCCAGATATGAACCATATAGGATAGGTGAAGGAGGTATTATCTATTTTTCTTTTTGTCGGGAGTGTACTATGAAAGTTTCACAAAGTTTACCAAATTGATTGTTTCAATTAGTATTTTGTTATACGTCGATTAATAACTATACATAGCTATTGTTATTTGTTTTTTATGTAACCGACTATAAATAGAAATTGTATCGTGCATCTAGGTCCGTAATGTCATTTTAAATCATTAGTATAAATGAGGTATAGATAACATCGATATAACAGATTTTTGAGTCGATTAAAAAATAGCGAGTATTCAAAATGACTTCTTTTTTGAAACAAAAACATGTCTTCACCAAGATAAAAAGTAAGGGATTATTGTATTACCTTTATGTGCTTTAACCAAAATATTCACACAATAAAGACAATTTTAAATCAAACGAGACTCCTTTCCCATATGAAATATATCAGACTGTGTTTAATAAGGGTGATATGAGGTTAAAAATAAATAAAAATTTCAAGAATGCAAAAGTATATCTTATTTTATTTATGTAAAATGTTTCCAATACTACCTTCAACCAATATGCAAGAAAGTAAGTATGCACCTATTTCCAATTTAGGAATCATAAATGTAATTGTGCATTTCGTTTATTCTGTATTTAGCCATATATAGCTAAATAAGTAGTTCCAAACGCTAGTTTCGTTTTCGTTTCCTATCTTTTTTACTATTTGAAGTAATTATTGGTATTATTTACCTGAAAAGTTTCGCAATTCTACAGTTCCAATATTTCTCCGTAAACTTAAACCAAAACATCATTGTTTATCACATACTTTACCGTGATAAACCTAAAAAAATCAGTTTTTAAATGTTTCTCTATGACCGAGGAACCGGCAGAACAAAACATAAGTACCCAACGTTTTGGTTGAATCGTTGTAGAACAATAAGCCTCGCTCTGAATTTTAAAAACATAACCGACATTGACCTTGTACATACAGGCTGTGTGATAGATCAAGTCCGAACAACTATTTAAGAAATGATATAGGAATTTAATTATTGACATATAGAAGAAAATATTGGAAAATGGAAGTAATAAAAGGTATTCATTACACTTCATATTTATTAACTTGTTTTTATACAAAATTGGGACTAGAGAACCCATCGGCACAGCGAATTGGTGTCAGAATCGGAATTAAATAGATAAAACATTTCTCTTCACAAAATATTTCGAGTACACATCACACACAAATCACATACATTATTACGCTGGAAATAGCCAAGCGACGCACAATGGGTTAAAAATAATTAACAAAGTTATAATACACCCTGGGTATTCGCCTACTGCGACCGCAGATGGGTACTACATTGTACTTACGACCGATGTATATACAATGTACATGAACGTCTTGGCATGCAAGCTGGAAAAATACCTAATATCTTCGGTTTCGGATTCATATCCGCAATGTTTTCGTTCAATATAAGTTTTAATATATTTATATTAGGCAATGCTCAATTGTTTAGCTGAAAAAAAACCGAGGTGTTGTTAAATTATTGCGGAAATCAGACCAGAAATTGCAATGTTTCGGATTTATAAAAGAGTTTAAAGAAATGTAATAACTGAAAGAGTCCAAAACTGCATCAATCGTAAAGCTACATATTTTCTTTAGCAGCACAAAATATTTTTTCTCCGCTACAACTGATACAGCAGCTGCAATTGACATTTAAACAAGCGTGGGGTTTTCTTTTAGGGTACTTATGACGGCAGATGGAAATATTATAGAGTGCGTATGAACGCAGACGGTGGATACGTAAAACTGCAGAAACGTAACAGATGAAACATAAGTCATATGATGGGAATACTGTTGATGACTTTGGTGTTCCGTCTCAATATAATTTTAATTTTTGTTTTAAAGAATTATCATCTTATCAATAGAGCACTTAAGTCTTATTTGTTGCATATTTCAAGGGTTTACGTGCTGTCTGCCTTCATTTACGGTTTCTTGCGGTTTAATAAAACAATGATTCTTGCATGATATCGGATCGGCATTTCCGTCTTTTCACCCATGCCGGAAAAATCGTTTTTGCATATCGGATCAGCATTTCCGGTGATTATACCCATGCCGGAAAAATCGGTCTGGCGCCCGTCCTAAGCCAGACGACTCTCATGAATTGCTTGTGACATAACGTTATAAACATTGTGACGTCACTTTCCCTAACACAACGTCTGAATTTCGTATGTTTTATATGATGATGCATCATTTTGATTTTAGAAATCTACTTAAAGTGCACAACTATATGCAAGAAAAAGTTTCAATCATGAGACATTTGGTTCGGATGGAAATATACGTCACCTCGGATAACTGTTTTGTAAGAACTCGGCAGAATCATAACAGTTACATGTACCCGCGGAGACGGATATTTCGCTATGAACCTCGTGCTAATGACAGAAACTATTAATCCAGATACAATGTTCTAATTCTATACAACGAGTCCTTTTAGTTCGGTGCATAACACTGATATACAGACTGATATCTTTTTACCTGAGGGCGGAACAATACTTGTGTTACGGTGATCACTATCAACCATTTCTGACATTTTCGCCCCTTTGCTCGGATTCTAGATTACTAAGCATGTGTGTAAGTAACAGCAACGTCATCTTACGTTTTCAGTAAGCGTTTTTGCCGAACCGTCCCAAATTATGAGCTTCTTTATGATGTGTTTATAATGATCTAGAATCATCTAAGCAGGTAGTGGACCAGTTCAGTAATTAATTATACAGCAGTTGTTCTTCAACTTTTTACCCTTTTAACAATTTTAACAATCTTGCTTTTCATAACTGGAGGAATTACTTGCATATTATTTTACTGTCATAAACACCCGGCGTGCGAGAGGTTAAAAGCAATATGAAGAGATAGAGATACTGCAGAGAGCCATATACCTAAAACATTGAATACAATGATTATAGAATAAGTTCATTATCAATGGAAAACTGTATATATAATTATTGACCTGTAAGAGATAAAACGACATTACTAATGCCATATTATAAAATGGATGGACAAGTGGGAAACATTTAATTGATATAAGCGAAAGAAACGTGAAATGAAATTTATAATGCATTTGTATTCATTTGACAAAGAACAAATGCAGTAATATTTTATATCAAAATTCATATTGTTATTAATGTGAATTTTTGCCGTCCTATCTGTAAGGATATAAATTATTTAGATTATAATTAATATACTGTTTTCGTACTTTCATGGAAACAAAGAATCTTTGAAAAAGGTGGATGCTCCCAGAACTATACGCCTAATTTAAAAGGTTAATGTAACATTGAAAGCGAATCATATTAGAATTTAAGGAGTAGTATAATTATGTTTGTAAAACAATAACACAACAAGAGCAAAGGCAGTACTCTACTATTAGTGTTAACTAGTGCGAAATCTAAATGAAAACGCAATATAAAGACTCATGTAGTGGTATGAATAACAACTAGGTAGTACACATTTTATCAGTAATAACGTATTTACGGCCCTCAATATACAACACAACTGTACTTCCTTTCAATGCCGGACATATTTGGGTGAACTTTTACCTAAAAAAACATATTATTTTCAGTTATATGTCAAATAAGCATAATTCCGTACCATTTAGGGAAATTTACAAAATTTATGGGTTTAGCATGAAATGTAGTTCATAGACAAACTAGTACTTCCCCCTCAATTCCCTGTATCACTGTAAGCAATATGTAGAAAAAATTCACTTAGTACAAAATGTACATGAACATAGTTTTGGAGCTGCCTTAGGCACCCGTAATACTGCCTTTTAAAGGGAGATTATTAAGTAATGCACCGTCGTAGAGCTGTGATATCTGATTACTACATTTTCTCCAATATCCTGTATCATTTCGTGAAATGTCAACACAATCCTTTATACTTTCTGAAGCTGTGTTCAATAAAAATACATTTTTCATGAATACCTATGTATAGCTGCTGATATACACATGTCCTTGAAGTACTCAGGCTTCTCATAAGGTTTTATTGAATGCTGAGAATGGCATGGACACGAATGTGCTTAATATCAATATATACCGTATTTGGCAATAATAAGTTCATAAGCCAACTGTCACATGCTGATTATATGCACATCTCATCTTATTACATAAGCTTTACATGAAGATTCATTGTATTACAGAAGATAGTACCATATATAAAGAGAGCAGTAATAATCACAGGGCCACAAGCCAAAAAGAACCAGAAATGTTTCCACAGAGCACGAATGTCCTCGCTATATGCTTTTAGACACAGAAATGTTAAAAATGCTCGTGATGGAATTTTGTCAGTCACATAGATTTATCAGAAAGAAGTGGAGAACCATAACGAAGTGTACATTGATTTATTCATTTATTTATCAATCATGTGCTGTCACATTGACCTTGGAAATATGGGCGCGATTCTTGCGCGTTACGCATGTTGTTTAAATGCGAAGACGCGAGTCAAAATTGTGTTGAAATACCATCATGTATAAAACTATTTCATCAGTATATTATCATACACTTGGGCATCAGTGCTAGTATATATTTACTACATGTAGTATAAAGCAAATATTGTGAGAAAACATTCCTTGACCTTGGGTGCGGTATTGCACATGGTACAATTATACACTTGCGCAAAATTAATTTGAAATACCACCATGGAAAACAAAGTTGCAATAGACCCAAAGCGATTTTCTAACACACCAAAACGCACACACATACATACATGCAACTATTCCGAGCCAAATGGTTGTCATTCAGCTAAGGCAGAACAGAGTCTTAGCTTTACTTGATGAAGTCCAGCAGAGTTTATGCCACGGTGGTTTGTCCGTCGTCCTTCAGTCCCGTAGGTTGTCCGTCCGTCTATTTGTAAACTTTTCCTTACTAACAATCTACAGGTCACACTTTTCACTCGACTTTCAAGACTTGCTTAGAAATGTGCATGCAACATGTAGATGATGGGGAGAGGGACAGTGGGTCAAAGGTCACAGTTACTCGAGCTTTAAAAATCTTTTCCGCTCAATATTTTGAGACCATGAAGTTTTCAAACTTCGTAGGTTGACTGGTCTTACTGAGTATATGATCCCTACTGCTTTTAATGTATTTGTGTCCAGCTCAAAGTCACAGTGACCTCTGTCAGTCTAGTATAGCGATACTATCCCTTATTGGCCTCTTGATTTCCAAAGTACTACCTATTGTTTCAAACAAGTTCCGTGTTTTAATGGTAAAGCTTCAAAATATACCAGTGGTCTGCCCTGTCATGAAGTTTGATGGATACTACTTATAAATTTCCATATCAAATGAAACAGCTTAAGCGAGCTCAGCTGTGCAAGCTGAATGAACATTACAGGTTTATGTATCCAAAGCTTCCGGACAGGAGTATCCAAGTGCCATCGTTTTTTTTAAACTACATTTTAGTAGTTCTTCCTTCTTCTGTTACTGATGTGTCACCTTAACACATACATACCTGGTTATTCTATCTAAAGTAAAATAAACAAGGAAACAATGAAACGTGGCAATGCAACGAAACCATGTTTTCACAATTTCACCAGTCAGTGAATATAATTTCACTCTAAGTGGTTGTTGTCAATGCAAGATGGTAACGAGTACAATATGAATGTGTGTAGTATACATGCTTGACTGATATATATTTGTGCAAACACGCAGATGTATTTTAGGATTGTCTTCAAGATACAGACAACCAAATATAGAAACTCGTCAAGAGTGAGTTTAATGCTGGATGATCTGGGTCTACACTGGTTGCAAAGGCTTGGTATATAAAAGTCTATATCTTCTTTTAGATCAAGTGATTGTCCACATAGCAATGGCACCTTGGCGAAATTTAATCACAAAATGACAGGCTCTGATCAAACTATTTAGCAGAAACTGGTCGTTTTCATGAAAGCTACCGACAGACCAAGTTTCATTGCAAATGGTCACTCCTAGCTTGAGCTATTGAGCGGAAAACATTTTTTCTATTTTTAAAAACAGTGACCTTGAACCTAGTGACCCCAAATGCAATCCTAAAATTCCTCTCCAAGCAAGCTGCCCACACATACTTTCATTGCAATTGGTCACTCCCAGCTCGAGATATTGAGCGGAAACCATTCTTCTATTTTTACCAACAGTGACATTGACCTTGGCCCTTGTGACACCAAATGCAATCCCAATATTTCTCTCCACGCAAGCTTCTTACACAAAAAGTTTCATTGCAATTGATCACTCTTAACTTGGGTTATAAAACAGAAACCAAATGTTTGACGCCCATCCGCCCGGCATATGCCATCACTATTCTAATGACTGAAAAACCTAGTTAATAATCACAAGACACCAGGTACAAACAGCACAATCAACCTGATCCACATACAGAAAAATGAACATTCCAACGATGGAAATAAGGCACCATGCTTAGTTGTGGATGGTCCATGATTTGGGTCACTATGTCAAAGGTCACAGGGGCTCGGGATAGTAAAATCTTGTGGACGTTAAATCTCCAAAATCCCTGGTCAGAATTTAATTATACTTCACAGAAGTGATAAGTACAATGCCTAGTTGTGCATGGTCGATGTTTCAGGTCACTTGGTCAAAAGTCAAGGTCACAGGGGCTCAGGATAGTAAAATCTTGTGGACGCTGAATCTCCAAAACCCCTTGTCAGAATTTAATGATACTTCGCGGGAAGTGATAAGCACCACGCTATGTTGGGCATGGTCCCTAATTCGGGTCATTAGGTCAAAAGTCACAGGGGCTTGGTCAGAATTAAATGATACTTCACAGAAGCCTCAAGTTGTGCAGGTCCAATAATTAAAGCATCAAATATTACATAAATTTTATATACTGTGTCAGTGGGGTGTTGGGGGGGGGGGGGGTAGGGGGGTATTCATCACCTTCAGTGATAGTTCTAGTTTATTTTGGGTGTCATAATGGTACATAAGTATTCAAATTTTCACAGTAATATTTCAAACGGCTTATTCATTAACTAGACAAGTACGAAACATTTAACCGAGATACTAATTCGAAAAGAGCCATAATTAAAAATAAATCCTTGACAAAATTACCCTCACTTGGGTTTTGATGGTTAACAAGCACTCCAACTATTAAAGTAATATGATCTCAAATGGCAGAACGTATGAAGAACTTAATCGAGATTCTAAGTCGATAAAGGGCCTAAATTAAAACAAATGTCTGAACAAAGTTACCTTATCTTGCCTACAGTTTGGTGTCATGATGCAAAACAGTATTGCAATGTTTACAGCAATATCTCAAAGGGTTAAGTCAATAAATGGATTTTACCAAAGTTCATATCTCTGAAAGAGCCTTAATTCTGACAAAAACCTTCACGGAGTTATGCACTCTAATCTGCTGACGGAGGTAATGATGGTAAATAAGTATTGTAAGTTTCAAAGCAATGTCTGTAAAGGTTTGAAAAAAAGTGGTATGAAACTAAACAAAACTAAACAAAAGTATGACACTAACGCCGATGCCTAGGCGAACAGGATAGCTCCACTTTTCTTCGAAAGAACGAGCTAAAATGATGTTTTAAGCATAAAAGAAAAACTCTCATTCACTCGTGCGATGTCATTTTATTGACGTTATCGTTTTACAAAATCGCAAAAACATAATCAAAAGCAAAGTTATTAACGTCATTTGTATACGTTAAAATTCTTTTGGGACATATTGAATGCACTCTTACAAATCATGGCACCGTCAGAGAGCAATGACAATTTTATATATACATTTGTAAAATTATATGAATAAGCGAAATTAAAAACGTGTATTAATAATGTATTTCTATTAGACTAAGTATAGCTATCCTCATCACATTAAAATTTTCACAAACAATTACAAATTTGAGTTACAGGTATCTAATATTCTGGTAATATGTAGAATCACACAAAATATATTAAAACAAAGAAATATATGAACAAAATACAACTAGACGCTGTTTGTGACATTAAGCTATGGTGAGAAATGATACTGAAAACACAGTCTATGCTTTACAAACATGTAAGAAATGAGTTTAACCGAGTTACTTCTCTTATTGACAGATATAAATTAAGATATACGTAACAGAAAGTGTGGATTTCAATTCTCGATTATGACAGTCCAAAAATATATTCACTGATTTTCTCTATATTCAATGTGAATGAAACTGCTATACAGCGACATATATTTTGGTCATAACATTTGCAATATTCATATTTCTACGTGTATAAATCAGTGATTAATATCTTTCAAAAAATTTTGAGTGGAAACGATTTTCAAAGTTTCATAAAGATCAAGAGAAAAATACTTAAGTTTTTCTATGATTTGACCTGGTGACCTAGTGACACATATTAAAACTCGACCTAAATTCATCAAGATACTTATTTTGACAAAGCTTGACTAAGATCCAACAATAGATGCAGTTTCTATTGCATACATGTTTTCCTATGATTTGGCCCTTAGTCAAACTCGATCGAGATTTTATTAAGACACGCATTCTGACATAGATTCTCGAAGATCCTTTGAAAACTGCAGCCTCCATTGCATACAAAATGTTTTCCTATGATTTGACATAATGACCTTGTAATGTATCTAATGTCGGCCACTACTGATAAGCCCCACCTTCCACTCTGCCTCTCTGATACCACATGTTGTAAACATATAGTTAGAATAGATTTAGTAACCAAACACAAGTGTTGTTTTCTTAGTCCAAATATCCAAATATTACAGACCTATTTTTGTCCCGAGATAAACATTGTCACTAAGTTCGATCAGACAGTTGATGAACATCAAGCAATCATAAAAGCTAACATTGCTGAGTTAAGCTAATAATGGAGGCGGATAGACGGAAAGACAATGTAATCACTGTTTATCCTTCCCCCTTTCAGCAGGAGCATAAAAATAAACTATTTAAGACACATGTAGGAAATAGAAAAGTCACTTTTCGGTCATTGAAAACCTAACGAAGAACAATGCAAAAATGTAAGATACATGTATTGTATACTTCATATTTTTCAAACTCACTAACTATATTTTTGTTGATTTAAGTAAAATGTAACTGCTGTTACGTTGATGTTCAGTACTGTTCTGATACATAGCTTTGGTCTGTGTTATGTGTATGGAAAACCTCCGCATTTGACTTGTCATTTATTCAAATGTAACGTGCAGCGGGTGTCTGTGAACCCAAGCTGACATCACCATTTCCAGGGAGTCGCACTCTTCAAACTGGTCCTTTTTTCTATATGTATCCTTTTGGAGCTTAACATTTGCATTTTTATCTTCTGTAATACAAAACACAAACACAGTTCATAAAATATGAGATTAATCCAGAGCATTTAAATCGTTGAACTGTTTCTGTCTTTGAATTATAATACCATAAGAAAGTCACACACGCACATAAAAATAATTTCCTGACAAAAACTACGTACAAAAAGGGGCATAACTCTGTCAAAAATGACATCGATTTATATATGAGAGAATGGTGTGTTGTCATTTTAAAGGTCAGCCATTTTTGTTTTGAACTGTCCTCCAAAAGTAGTGCATTTTCATTGGTTCTTTCACGGAACATTTTGATGTCACAAGCACCTGCAGTAAATGTTCTAAAAATATACCCATTTTATACTGAGAGGTGTTCAAAAAGTATTGACACATTGCAGTGCGTATTATTTTTGATTATTTCATATATAAATGAATGACTGTAGTAGATAAAACTGCATTTCTTTTATTTGTTTTCTTATAGTTCCACACTATCCTTAGTCTTATAATTTAAAAATGCTTTTTTCTTCACAGTTTTGGAGTTAGTAAAATGCTTTGTTCTTATTTGACTTCATTGAAGGAACGAAAGTGAAATCCGGAAAGTATTGTTTTTATGAATAATACGGGATATTGTACATGCACGACTTTAGGACTACCCACGACTTAAGAACAACAAACCATACATGGCTTCCTTAGTCTTTCCTGTGAAAATATTTGGTAAGATTTAATAGAGGCAAAATCAAAAGACCACCATATATAATATTACCATTAAAATGTAACAAGAGCTGTCCATAAGCACGCTCGACTATTGTGTGGGTGCTTGCTAATAAAACAAAACTTTAATCAGTATAATAGCAAAATAAAATTCTGCTGAATCTTAAGTATAAACAAGAAAAGTTGAATTGTAAAAAAAAAGTCAAAATCTATCACAATATATTTAATTTTTGGTAAATTAATTTTTTAATACAAAATGTACCTCTGAACACTATTGCTAAGTTTGATGTAACTACCATAAGTGGGTACTGAGATATGTGTATGATAGTACCTTGCATGCAAAACTTTAACCATTGGCAAATTTTCAAAGTCAAACAAGTGCCATAATTTGCACTAAATTTATACAAGAGATACCTGACTTGACTGTACGACACCCCTAAAGACATTAATGAGGTTTCAAGTCAATATCATAAGTGGTTACTGAGATAAGTGCATGATAGTACCTTGCATGCAAAACTTTAACCAAATTTTCAAAGTCAAACAAGGGCCATAATGTGCACAAAATTTATACAAGAGTTACCTGACTTGACTGTGTGACACCCCTAAAGACATTAAGGAAGTTTTAAGTCAATATCATAAGTGGTTACTGAGATATGTGCATGATAGTATAATGCAAAACTGATAGCATGCAAAACTTTAACCAAAGCTGCAACGCCGACGCAGACGCACAAGTGTCTGTAGTAGGTCTCCATATTCTCTGAATAGTCGAGCTAAAAATAGCATGCGCAGAAGTTATAGAGAAGTGGCTTCAAAAATTATATGTTTTACTTACTGCCAAATTCCTTTTTTAGTTTTTCTTTGAGCTGATCCATATCCTGAAGATATTTTAGTGTCAAAGGCTTCTTGCCACCATATTCAGATGTAAACTCTATTTCTACAACTTCGTCTGTGTAATACGCAATATTCTTGCAGTCCCCTTTCTGCTGCCAGTTCGGCGTTGCTGCTTTACCTTTGATGTGGTTTTTCACATAGTAAAACAAGCTTTGGGCAGAAATGAAATCTGTTCTTTTATCCCAGTAGTCATCGCAGTGCTTACATTCTTTAGAGCATAATTTCTCTTCTGACTTTGCTTTTAATCCTTGAATGAGGTACTTTGTGAAAGTGCTGCCTTTGTCATTAAAATCTGCTTTCTGGTCTTCCTGGCATGCGTTTATCTGTACAACATTTTTTATATTTTCTAAATGTAATAGCGGCGGAAAACAGCGATCTAGAAATATGATAAGTGTATCTATATTATTTAGCTTCTCCAATTCTTTCTGAAAGTCTCCCACAGTTATGCAGTCAGAAACAGACGCAAGCTCAAATCGATTTTTACCATTTTGATCTCCTGCACCATTCCCCTTAGCTCCGTGACAAGAAAAATAAATGAGTAAAGTGTCTACATCTTTTTCTTTACTTAAATGCTGAATTTCCTCTTTCACTTTTGGCCAAAGCTCTTCTGCTTCTCCTTCTTCTTTCGGTGTGCCGGGTTTTTCTGGTACAACAATGCGGACCTTTTCTTCGCTAAAAGAAAGATATGATTGTCTGTTTTCTGAAACTGTAACAATAATGCACAGCAATGTGTACCAATAAAATTTCACCGGTTTCAAGTAAACAAGAGGGCCAAGATGGCCCTATATCGCTCACCTTGGTACAAGTCCACTTGCCTGGTGGAAGATCACAAGATAATGTTATATACAAAATCAGTTTTCATATATACGCCTTTGTAAAACAAATGATCCCCCCCCCCGGGCAAGGTCAATTTTGACCCCATGGGCATAATTTGAACAAACTTTGAAGAGGTCTACTAGGCAATGCTACATGCCAATAATCTATGCTCTAGGCCTTGTGGTTTCAGAGAAAAAGATGTTTAAAGTTTTCCCTATATAAGCCTATGTAAAACTAAGTGACCCCCGGTGCGGGGTCAATTTTGACCCGGGGGTCATAATTTGAACAAACTTGGTGGAGGTACACCAGCCAATGCTACATGCCAAATATCTAAGCTCTAGGCCTTGTGGTTTCAAAGAAGAAAATTTTTTAAGTTTTTACTATATAAGTCTATGTAAAACTAAGTGACCCCCCCCCGTGCGGGGTCAATTTTGATCCGAGGTTCATAATTTGAACAATCTTGGTAGAGGTCCACTAGCCAATGCTACATGCCAAATATCTAAGCTCTAGGCCTTGTGGTTTCAGAGAAGAAGATTTTTAAAGTTTTTCCTACATAAGCCTATGTAAAACTAAGTGACCCCCCGTGCGGGGTCAATTTTGATCCGGGGCTCATAATTTGAACAATCTTGGTAGAGGTCCACTAGCCAATGCTACATGCCAAATATCTAAGCTCTAGGCCTTGTGGTTTCAGAGAAGAAGATTTTTAAAGTTCATATGCAAAACTAAGTGACCACCCGTGCGGGGTCAATTTTGACCCGGGGGTCATAATTCGTACAATCTAGGTAGAGGTCCACTAGACAATGCTACATGCCAAATATCTAAGCTCTAGGCCTTGTGGTTTCAGAGAAGAAGATTTTTAAAGTTTTTCCTATTTGTTGCCATAGCAACCAGAGTTCTGCATGGAATGGAATTCTTTGAACAATTTTGGTAGAGCTTCATGCAAGGAACATTCCTGCATAGTTTTATCAACATTGGCCTAGAGGTTTCAGAGGAGATGTCATTTGAATCAAAATGTTGACGGACGACGGACAATCATTGATCAGAGAAGCTCACCCTGGCGTAGCCAGGTGAGCTAAAAATAAATTCTGCAATTTGTTTGAACAAGAGGCCATGATGGTCCTATATCGTGCACCTGAGTACATGTGTACTTACCAAAGAAAGTCACTTGTTGCTTAAGGGAGTCAGTAGTTGCTAAGAAAGTCACTGGTTGCTAGGGGAAGTCACAGGGTGCTAAGGAAATCACTTGTTCCATGGGGAAGTTACTTGTTGATAAGGGAAGTCACTGTTTTGTAAGGAAGTTATTGGTTGCTTTGTAGGTCAGTTGTTGTTATAGGAATTTATTAGGTTTCTCCTAAAACTCTAAATAAAGACAAGGGACGCTTGATTTGAACAACTTAGTAGAGGACCATTAGACAATGTTACATACTACATATCTAAGCTCTAGGACTTGTGGTTCTGGAATAGAAAATTATTTAGTTATTATTAAGTTTTTTCAATACCAAATAAACCAAATAATCCACTGGTGTAATGTCAATTTTGACCAAGGGGGCATGATTTGACCAAACTTTGAAGAAATCCACTAGACACTTGGCAGAGCCAATGATGTCCCCAAGGACATGATTTGAAAAGAACTTGGTACCGGTAGAGGTCCACTAGACAATGCTGTATACTACAGTAAACTCCATATATAATTATCGACTCTCGATATAACGTAACTTCGGATATAACGAACAGTTTTTTTGGGCCCGATTTTTTCCCTTCTTTGTTTAATGTAAAAATATACAGTTATATTGTACTCCGGCTATAAAGAAACTTCGGATATAAGGAACAATATTTTCTGGCCCAACAATGCAAAATGTATAGTAAAGTAATCATATATATTGAACTGCAAATATGTTCAGAATAGTTTAAAAAATCTGTTGATTTTGCATTTATCTTTTGCCGTCTGCATTTTATTTTTATAGCATGCACACTTGTAGTAACCTTTTGGTAAACAAGTTAAATGAGAGTACAAACATAATTGCTAAGTAGGATATTCAAGTTCTAATATTTTACGTAAATAATTCTGAGCGTTTCTAGCATGCAGACCGGATGAAATCCCATTTTGGGAAAAAATACCTTGTAAAATATTTCAAGTTATGGCAAGTGAGCGAATATCAGCTTTCTTCAATTGCATTTGTTTAAGTATTGCCAATGAAAACATGAACTGTCTTTTTGATGTTATAATAATCCTTGCAATTATTTTACATAGATTTACGGGTATAGAAAAGGGTACATGTAACAGTTATAGATCTTTATTACTCTTCAAAAGGAGGTAGGAAAATCAAAAGTTGATGGTTCGGATTTTATTACATTTGACTATAAAAAGACTTGTTCGATATATTTTAGTTTGATATATATAGACATCGTAGATAAGGAACTTGTTCGATATACGGATATAAGGAACTCCGGATATAAAGAACACATTTGATAGGTCCCGAGGAGTTTGTTATAAGCGGAGTTTACTGTAATCACCTTATTCCTAGGAGAAGATTTTTTCCATAGGAACCTATGTAAAATTAAGTGACCCCGGCCGGGGTCAATTTTGACCCGGGGATCATGGGTTTTACATTTTTTTGTAGAGATCCACAAGGTAATGCTACATGCCAAATATATCTAAGCTCTCAGCCTTGTGGTATAGCGAGGAAGATGTTTTAAGTTTTTCCTATTTGTTGCTTTAGCAACCAGAGTTCTGCATGGAATAGAATTCTTCGAACAATGTGGTTGAGCTTCATGCAAGGAACATCCCTGCCAAGTTTCATCAACTCTGGCTCAGTGGTTTAAGAGATGTCTTTCGAAGCAAAATGTTGATGTTGAACAATTATCCATCCTAAAAGCTCACCCTTACACAAAGTGCTAGCTGAGCTAACAAAGAGAAGCACCAACACTGTTCATATGGATTGTTTGCACTGCATCTATTAATTTTCAATTTCATTTACAGTAACTTAGCCATGACGTTGTTTTTAAAATCCTGACTTACAGTTTTAGGAGAGCGTTCTATATTCATATATGGGAAATAACCAGCACCCTCTGGTTTGCCGTGTTATTTAAGAATCATAATCTAAAAGAACAATCTCAGTAAAGGATAATTACACTTAATTTATTTTAAGTCTAAACAATGGTTTTTGAACGAGTGTGTACAGAAAGCTCTGGTACTCTGACCAATTTACAAATAAAACAAAACAGCCACGATAAACCTATATTACTCACCCGAGTACTTAAAGTCCAAAATATTAAAGCATCTAGATAAGGTAAAAATAAGTGTAAGCCTATAACTGGCTTTCCATTTTAGTATATATTATTCTAATTCTAGAAAAACAAACGGTGAGACCATGATCAAAATGAACCATTTCGAAATTTTGCCAGTGGTGTCTGACAATAAAATATAGTTTTTGTGTCGCCCTTTCGAAGAAAAGGCGAAACATAGGGATTGCTTTGTACGTCGGTCAGTCCGCCGGTCAGTCACAAAAACTTAACATTAGCTATAACTTTGCCATTTCTTAAGATTACTTCATCAAACTTTAAAATTGCATTGCATATGACAAAAGGGTCGTGATGCCGCCAAATTTTGTAGGTCAAGGTCATATTTGACAGAGTTATGCCCCTTTTTGTACTTAGATTTTGGCTATAAATTTGCCATTTCTTAAGATTTCTTAATCAAACTTTCAAATTGCATTGCTTCTGACAATACAGTTGTAATGCTACCAAAATTTATATGTCAAGGTCATTTTTGACAGAGTTATGCCCCTTTTTGTACTTAGTTTTTGTCAGGAAATTATTGGTTATTCTGACAAAGAGTAAGAGGGCTGCACAAGACTTAGTGTTCTACTAAACACCTCTCTCATATAAAAGACGAAATAAAGCAAATTTAGTCAGTTAGGGCATATTCAGTTTTGAAACCAAATATAGTACAGACGGACTACCTTACTACTAACTTTGCAAACACTTAAGTTTTGAGCCTTGCATTTTTAAGATGTTCCACTGTCAGTACATGTTGTATTTGTAAAACAGTGACAACCTGGGTCTACGGTGCATTATTTGAACCAACTTAGTAGGAACCCATGACTAGTATGTAATACTACATTTTGTATAGGTAAACATATAAAATATTTAATCTCTTTGCCTTATGACAAGAAGAAAAGACGATTTTTTAATGTTTTTGTTTCTTCTAAGTCCATGTAAAACATAGGACCACCCAAGCGGAACTAATGTTTATCCAAGAGGCATGATTTGTTCAAACTTTGCAGATAAGCACTAGAAACTTTTACACACAAACTACATGTATCTAAGACCTATGTCTTGTAGATTTAGACTTGATTTTTTTAAACAAATCGCTAAAAAATCATAAAACAAAAATCGGACAACACAACGAAACCAGGTTTGCAACAGGAGTTCGTTTCAAACAAAATTATCGCATATTCCTCCAGCCATATCAAGGTGTGCATACAGCATTTAAATTTGGGTTTAGGCAAGCATAATATAACATGCATTGAAACAGCTGGCGACTGTTTTTCGATTTTTAGTTAGAGCGAACTTGATCTTGACCCTTTGAATCTTAAAGGAATCATAAGCTACATCTCAACATAAGCTACATGCATGTATTACTTCATTCAACATCGAGTTATTGTCTTGAAACCATTTGTTTTAGTATCAGCGACACTGACCATGTCCCTATACGCCCAAAATGCCACTTGAACAAAGTTTAATAAAATATAATTGTCACTTAATACACATGACGTATACTATTTTTACTTGTAAATAACACATTTTCTTATTATAAAGTACATGTACCTCACCTTCGGGACTTGTGTTGGACAAACACAAACATTTTCTCTACATGAAGCTCAATTAAAGTTCATATACATGTATGCATGTGACCTAGATCTCTGCAATAGGGACATGTTTCTTGCACGTAACACATATGGTATCATATATGTATGTTCGTGGCAAATTTAATAGAAATCCTTCCTACCTTTTTATGAGACAATGGTCAGAAACCACAAATCTTAGCTCTGTCAAAAGGTCAAGTCAATGTCATTCATTTGCGATTTGTTGCCAAAACGGTACACATGGTCATTATTTTGTTGCTTTATGTAGTTTGAAAAACAAGCAAGTAGGTCAAAAGGTCATGCCCACATTCATTCCAGGTAGGCACTGAAATCTGTTTGCAAAACTAAAACGTACTCCAAATGAACACAGTAGTTTAAAATTTGACTCAAGGCACATAAGGGGAAGAACTTTAACACTCTTCCTTAAAGGCTTCTATGCCATGCTACACTCTATCTACTCTATCTACAACTATCTAAGGTCTGAGAAGTGAACCCTGACCAGGCCGAATTTTAACCCCAGGGGCATGCTTATATAAGTTCTAGTCTTTCTAGTTTTAGGGAAGAAGATTTTATTTTTTTCTATTGTAAACTGAGTTCTGCATTGAATTGGATTTTTAACAATTTTAGTAGAGCAACATCCACATTGGCAAAGTGGATTCAGAGTTGGTGTTATTGGACATACACAGTATGTTGGTTAATCAGTTTAAAAACAATATGAAAATCGTGAGACTTTCAGAACATTTTGAATTTTTAAAATCCTTTTAATGGCAAGAAAGCCAATAAAATTTGAAACATCATAATCCATTGTATAAACACTGTAAACACAGCCGTTACAACCCACCAGATATCGTATCAATCTTGACGCCTGACGTCACGGTGATCGATGAACAATTCATGCTTATGTAACGAACAATCAAAACATTGTATTTAAGACATCTTTTATACAAATATTATGAAAATACTAAGATCACCTTATCCCCATAATGTGTGGTGCTTTAGACGTAATCAGTTTCTTCAATTCTTTCAAATCCTTGGTCAAAGCCCTGGCTAATGATTCCTTCTCTACATCATTTCCAGCAACAAGCAATGCTCCCCAATTAGAACCTATGGATCACAAAACATTACAGTTGAATATTGCAAAGCGATTATTTACATCATATATTAAGAATTTGTATCACAATCACATGCTTGAAATTTATAATGACTTAATGAACATCTGCAATATATGAATGTACCTGCATGACTTGTATAGTGTATAAAGGTGTAACAGTTACTGTGGTATAAAAATCTTTGCAAGAAAGATATACACATATCCTAAAACAAAAGGGTCAAGATGGCCCAAAGTCGCTCTCTTGAGTACAGATTGTTCACAGAAATTTTCTATTATCTGACCTGGTGACCTAGGTTTTGACCCCATGTGACCCAATTTATAACTAGATTTAGAGTTCATCAAGAAAACTTCCAGACTAATTTTCAAGATGACAGAGTACAAAATGTGGCTTCTAGTGCGTTCACAAGGTATTTCTATGATTTGACAGTGTGACCAAGTGTTTGATTTAACATGACCCAGTTTCGAAGTTGACATAGAATTGATAAAGACAAACATTTAAAACAAATTTGAAACAAGAGCTATTTGTAAAACACTTATGCCCCCCTTGATGCAAAAGTTGTACTATGAAAGGAACAGTTTTTAAAGGAAAAGTCAGTGTGAAATTCGTGAAAACGGCATCTGTAGAAATTGTAATATAAACAAACAAATTAAAAAGAAAATAAAACAGTCATTTCCATAGAACAATATTAGAATTCAACATTGACTGTGACCCTAGAAAAAACAAGAGCACCGCAAAGCGCAGCAAGATACGCCCGAAGTGTTGTATCAGAGAATGGGAGCAAAATTTAGGCTGTTGAAGCCCAACGGACAGGAACAAGAATAAAAAATTGAAGTTATATAAAAAAATCTAAGTCCCCAACCAGAAAATCCTAACCTGGTACAAAAATGTCAAAAAACACCAAAAAATTGGAGGTACCATTCATGTTGTACCACAGAAAAGTGGTCTCGGTTTTTCCGTACTGCCAATAATAAAAAAGTTACAAAATATGCTATTGATAGTAACATAAAAGGGAAGTAATTCAATAAAAAAATCAAGCAAACAAAATAGAATCTCCCAAATAAAAACAAGAGCACTGTAATCAAGAGCAAATGCAGAGCAATATCCAAACAGTTATATGACGCTTGAACCCTAAGTGTGACCTTGACCTTGAAGTGAGCCATCCGGAACATGGCTTCTGCATATCGTCTCAATGTGGTAAACAATTGTGTCAGGTTTCTTCGAAATCCTTCACGGGGTTCAAGAGTTACAGAGCGGAAGGGAAACAAAATCAACCCTAAGTGTGACCTTGACCTTGAATCCAGCCATCTGGAACATTGCTTCTGCACGTCGTCTCAGTCTGGTTAACATTTGTGTCAGGTTTCTTCGAAATCCTTCAAGAAGTTCAAGAGTTACAGAGCGGAAGGGAAACAAAATCATATGACCTTTGACCCCTAAGTATGACCTTGACCTTGAATCCAGCCATCCGGAACATTGCTTCTGCACGTCGTCTCAGTCTGGTTAACATTTGTGTCAGGTTTGAAATCCTTCAAGGGGTTCAAGAGTTACAGAGCAGAAGGGAAATTGCTAACGGACAGACGGACGGATGTCCGGAACATTGCTTCTGCACGTCGTCTCAGTCTGGTTAACATTTGTGTCAGGTTTCTTCGAAATCCTTCATGGGGTTCAAGAGTTACAGAGCGGAAGGGAAACAAAATCATATGACCTTTGACCGCTAAGTATGACCTTGACCTTGAATCCACCCATCCGGAACATTGCTTCTGCACGTCTTCTCAGTCTGGTTAACATTTGTGTCAGGTTTCTTCGAAATCCTTCAAGGGGTTCAAGAGTTACAGAGCGGAAGGGAAACAAAATCATATGACCTTTGACCGCTAAGTATGACCTTGACCTTGAATCCAGCCATCCGGAACATTGCTTCTGCACGTCGTCTCAGTCTGGTTAACATTTGTGTCAGGTTTCTTCGAAATCCTTCAAGGGGTTCAAGAGTTACAGAGCGGAAGGGAAACAAAATCATATGACCTTTGACCGCTAAGTATGACCTTGACCTTGAATCCAGCCATCCAGAACATTGCTTCTGCACGTCGTCTCAGTCTGGTTAACATTTGTGTCAGGTTTCTTCGAAATCCTTCAAGGGGTTCAAGAGTTACAGAGCGGAAGGGAAATTGCTAACGGACAGACGGACAGACGGACACCGAGGCGATAACATAATACGTCCCTTCGGGCCTATAAAAAGTCACCTGGACTGTTTCAAGTGTGTTCTTGGGCAAAGACTCTTGCGAAACACAATTTAAAAATAAAATAAAAAATTCGAAAAAAAAAAAAATTTAAGAAGTGACCTTCACTTCCAAAAAAATTGTTTTTTGCTAAACAACAATTTACAACTAAATAAAAAGAAATTGAAAAAAAGTATTTTAAGTAACTGAGCTTGACCTAAAAAAAAGTGACTGACCTTGACCTAAAAAAAAACTTTTTGCTTTAAACAATTTTATTATCAAAAAAAAATTTATAAAAAAATAAAAAACAAAATCTATTTTTAGTAACAGTGACCTTGACTTCTAAAATTCTTTTTTTTGCAGAAAACAATTTAAAACTTAAAACAAAAAATTTGAAAAAAAATCTATATTTTGAAGTGACCTTGACCTAAAAAATACTTTTGGCGTTAAACAATTCTTTAATAAAAAAAAGTCGAAAAATAAATCTATTTTTAGTAACAGTGACCTTTGACCCCCCCCATAAAAAAAAAACAAACATTTTCATTGCTTAAAACAACATAAAAATTTAAAAGAATATTTAAAATATCTTCCTCTCCATGCAGACTACCTACACACCAAGTTTCATTGCAATTTGTCACTCTTAACTCATGTTATTAAGCGACGGACAATCATCCATCCTAAAAGCTCACCCTTGCAAAGCCAGACAAGCTAAAATTAAGACTAGCTAAAAACGACAGTCAAAAAATACATGTACTCAAATATCCTTCCCCCCTCCCCCTTACCCGAATGTACTGTCCCTCACAAGTGACAAATGACCTTGAAAGAGGTGTCTCGCAGTCTGTGTCCTCTTCATGTGCTAAACAATTGTGCCATGTAATCTTAAAATCCTTCCATGCATGATAGAACTACCATGCATACTTCTATTTCTTTTAAACTTAAAAGTGAGACCTTGACCTTTGAGATAGGGACATAGTTCTTGCACGGGACCCATTGTCTTGATGTGCTGAACATTTGTGCCAAGTTATTTCAAAGTCATTCAATGCATGACAAAGTTACTGTCCTGACACAAATATATGCATATATACAGGATTCCATTACCTATAAACTCTAAGTCTGACCTTGACCTTTGAGGTAGGGATATAGGTCTTGCATGCGACACGTCGGCTTGGTGTGCTGAACATTTGTGCCAAGTTATTTCAAAATCATTCAATGCATGACAAAGTTATAGTCTGAACATGAATGTGTGCATATATAGAGGATTCCATTAGCTTCAAACTCTAAGTGTGACCTTGACCTTTGAGGTAGGGGCCGTGGGTCTTGCAAGCGACACATGTCCAAAATTAACCAACATTCATCAAAATTCATGTTTTTAACCAGAAAAACAGGTTAGACTCAGCATTTTAGAATACACTGTGAAGAAGGGTATAAGATGAACAAGTTTTTCCAAGTTTTAAAGTGATAGCTTTCAAATTGATAGTTTCCATGTAAGTGACCTAAACACAAAACTTAACAAACGCCCACGATGATGACAATCAAGTGTCAACAATAGCTCAAAATATTTTTCAAAAATCAGACAAGCTAATATTGATCAGCATGTAAAATAATCTGATAAATTTTAATGAATGCATTAATATATGAATCTATACTTTTAGTTTATACTAATTTATTTTAGCTCGATTGTGAAGAAAGCTTTTAGCTTATCGAGTCACTCTTGAGTCCGCTTCCTGGAATAACCAGTACTGGTGTCATATGGTACGGTCGTGACCTTGGTGGGGCTCGAACCCACAACCTCCGGTATGAGCGGCAGACACCTTAACCTCTACACCACCGCTCCATCAATCTATACTTATGACAAGGTCACTGAATACCTTCATGTACTGTACCTTTGTTTCATATCGACTTAGAGATAATCAAAATGTGGCTTCTTTAATATTCACAATCTAACTTCAGATGTACAAAATACACCAAACGTGCAAAAATCTCACACGGTAATCCAAATAAAACACAAACATCACGCTAATGAGCTTAAAAATACCTTTTAACTTCAGTTATATTTAGGCAAACAGTTTACTAGAGACCGTTTTCAACACTATTTCAGTTATGTACAAATAGATTATGATGCTTTTAATCCCCTGATTTCCAAACAGGAAGGCTGCAGTCCAGGGATTAAGTAGTTCATACTGTAGTTACGGTGTCACCATAAATACTACCCAAGAAAAAAGTCCCTATCTCAACATCCGACAATTTTGCCATTTTAAACGGTTAACCAGTCGGAAGATTTTTCGGTTAATCAGTTAGTGAAATAACCGGTTATTGACATCCCTACTTTTAAGACACATACCTATGCTAGGCTGTAGTTCTGCACCACAGTAACATCTGATAGGATTGAGGAAGCTGTTCTTTTCACACGCTGTGCAAACTTTTATTTTCTGTGTACAATTAGCTACAGGTGCATGTTTCATCGAAGATTCTCTCGCTTAAAAAGAAATCATATTTTTACAAGGCTGTAAGTCAGTCAAATATTCGGTAGATTTTAGTAAACAATCTGATTGTCAAGTAAAACAAACGAAAACGAACATTGAATGTGATTAAGATACCCAACAAACCCACCTTGACTTGGTACAATAAATAGCTTGCCCCTTTGAATTACCATGTTAACGTACATGTATATGGTGATCATTTGAAATCTGATATGCGCTTCAGGAGTTACAAAAAAGACATAAATACAGTCACATGAATTTTGCTCCTTAGGTGTGACATAAAACCAATATGTTTACAACGCATACCATGTACATCATCTTGATACGGGACACATCTGATCCATGTTTCATGAACATCTTTAAACGGCTGTAGGAGATGTAGTATCATGCACTACGCCTTATTGTTATTGTGACATCGATCTTAAGTCGGCAAAAGCAGAAGATTGGTACTAATTGTTGTCTCCGTTTCAAAGAGTCAAGGAAAGAAAGTATCACGGCCTTTGGCCACTACATGTGTCTTTGACCTTGGTCATTGTAATGCGATGAAACTTACACCAAAGCTTCACGACAATCTTACAAGTGGTTGAGGAGATAAATTCAGCTGGCACGATTGGAACATAGTTTCTGCTTATTGTCTCGATGACATTTGACCAAAGATTTGCCAAACCCTTCATTTAATGTAATAGAGGATGGACAAATAAGCAATAACCCTGAAATGAGACATTGACTGGGTCAGTGTGGTTGCAACATGGCTTGGACATGTCAACTTGTTACGCAGTAAACTAGGTAAAAGAACAGTGAATATTCGCTCTAAAAACTAAACAAGAGGCCAAAAACGGCCAGTATCACTTTACTGGTCTGACTTGACTGTTCTGGGTTAGTTTTGTGCAAATCTTTTGCAATGTTAGGAATGAAAAGCTAACAAAATTCACTTTAGCCATGACCCACTGACCAAAACAAAACAGAAGGGATCTACTACTCAGTAACACCAATCATCCTAAGAGGTTTGAAGACTGTGGGTGATGAAGATTTCACGACATTGAATGGAAAAGATTTTCGCATCACTGCGACCTTGACCTTTTACCCACTGACCCCAACACTAATAGGGATGATCTACTCAGTAAGATTATCCTATGAAGTTTGAAAACTGTAGGTCAAATAATCTCAAGATATTGAGCCTAAAAGATTTTCAAACTTTGGGTCACTGTGAACTTGACCTTTGACCAACTATCCCACAAATCGATAGGGATCATCTTCATGTAATAGGGAACCTTCTGATAAGGTTGATGGAAGTTGAATGCAAACTGTGACCTGTAGAGCGTTATCAAGGATAATCTATCAGAGTTTACTGTGATATTGACCTTTGACCTAATGACACTAACACAATAAGGAGCATCAACGTGTTGAAGGGAACCTCCTGAGGGCTGTTCCAGGAAAAAATGTCTAGGGGGGGAGGAACGACAAGCAATTTTTAGGGTATCAAATTTTAATCATTTTTTGGGCACCCCCCATAAAATTTTATTTCAAATTTACCCCCCCCCCCACCTAAAAAATTTAAATTATTGCATTAACAATTTTATTCAGCTTTTTGTGTCACCCAGTCAATCAAATATTGGTATTTAAACTCATGTGAACAATGAGTACGCAATTGACAACTGAAAGCATCATATTAATATCTTTTATTGAGTCGGGGTCGCGAAAATATATGACAAACGAAAACATCGCCGATTTTTGACTGACTATTTCACATGTAACACATCAAATAATTTGCTAGAAACCCTGACTTATTGATGGAAATTTGCATTTTAAAAAATTGGAGCAACAAGTCTTTAATGAAATCCGTAAGTTTTTGTCAATATTTTGAAGGGATTTTTGTCAAAACAGTGGAAAAATATTTTTGATTCGCCCCGAAAATCGGATGAAAAAGTGATGATCTATTTAAACGATGAAAATCTTTGATTTATTCGAGAAGTTTATTTGTTTTGTTTTTTTTACAAAGATGAGTCCTGTCCTCGACGTCGGCGCTTTGATTTCGGGCTTAATTTGTTCATCGATCCGACTGCCAAAAACGGCCGAGAATTCAACACTGTCAAAGAGAACTATAATACATTTGTTGACAACATTTGTTTTGTTTATACCAAGGTAATTACATCCAACTGTTTAAAACCGCAGAGAATTAAATAATTAATGCACGCTTTTCTCATAATATATCGATCAATTATCGTAATGCGTAGATCTTTGCTCCACCCACACGAGGCGGTATCGTGCCGTTGATTGGCGAGTATGCAAGCATTAGTTAGTTTGACAGCTTGATGTGTCTTTAGGCAATGGTAAACTATTAATCCGTATCAATAACGTAACACCATGTGTCACCAATTAGGTAGCACAATGTATATTGCTTTGTCCGGGCGTTCGCCGGGGGTCTCAAATTTCGGCGTACGGAGTCAATTTTCGGACGTAATTTACACTCGTATGCCGACTCACGGAAATACCGAATCGCGGCGGGAGAGCGCTGTTCGGGCGAGCCTCCCACCTTCCACCGCGAAAATTTTTTCTCGGATTTACCTCAATTTAAAAAATGATTTATTAATAGAGTAAAACAACGACAACCGCAAAAAATTAAATACATCTTTTGGCCACTACCAAGAAAATTTTAATTCAAAAATACCCCCCACCCACCAAATAAAAATAGCTCGTCGTTCCTCCCCCCCTAGACATTTTTTCCTGGAACAGCTCTGAGCAAATTTGATGAAAGTTGAATGAAAACGGTGACCTGTAGAGCGTGATCAAGAAAAATATATCAGAGGTCACTGTGACCTTGACCTTTGACCCACCTACCCCAAAAAGAATAGGGATCAACTACATGTTACAGGGAACCTTGTGAGCAAGTTTGATAAAAGTTCAATGAAACCTGTGACGTACAACGTATACAAAATGGCAGGTAGCATTTAATTACACGGCACTACTGCGATGCTTGTCTAATATTAATAAACAAGTAAACTATTACGAATTAAGCACCTTAATGAATGATTATTCAAAACCGAGCCAATGTAGCACCTCGTATGTAATATAGCCTTTTGGTCTTGGTAGACAGTAGCCCGACTATCCAGCCACTGTTATATGAAAAAATCCTCAACAAAGGATCACAAATTGGATTATTTTAGGCAGTTTAGTTATAAAACTATGCATTTGATTTGTCATATGCAGCATTAGTTAAAATCATTAAATGAAGCATTTAGAAAGTTACCTCTTGGATTTATTTTGCACATGTGACATTGTTTGTCGTCATCCTCTGGGATGTCAAGCAAGTCGCTCTGACTGCAGCCTTTCCAAATTCCCTGATTGTACAAACATCAACACATAAAAAAAGGCAAGATGTATTTATCCTTGAAAATGCTTGAAAAGCCAGTCCGACATATTAAATTGTTAAGGCCACTTGCAACTGAGGATACATGTTACATACATGTATGTAAGGGGACTAATTTCTGTCCTGAATACAGTCATTTAGCCATGCACCTGTCATCTTCTTAATAACTGGGTCCTTATATTAGGACACAGTTAATAAGTAGAAACCACTAGGACTTATGAAAAACCGCTGGTTTGCCTTGCTTGTTAACTAATATCCTGGGTACTTTTCAATTACATGTAATTATGTTAACTTCTTCATATATTTTTAAAAAACAATGACAATAGTACCGGTAGTACAAAATCAAACGCATGGATCGATTTTTATTTTTTGTTGAACTAATAAAATGTAAGACAGGTCAAAATATCTATTTGAAAGTAACGTTTCAGTTGTTTCAAACCATTCAATGGTTTTAATCTATTCAATATAGTTAATCTTTATTAATTTAAAGTTTACTGCAGTTTCGAGGTTAGTTGTTAATTCGAGATAACTTGCAATTAAGCTAATTTAATTAATATTATAGGAATATAGATGAGACATCTTTAAGTTTAAGACTCTAAAAATGCATAAAGTTTCAAGATATCAATTCATTTCCTAGGTAAGCTGTATTATACATGTACTTACATTTATTTCTTTAACAACTTTTTTCTTGAAATCTTCAACAGTCCAGTCCGTTGCTTCCAAACAGCCTTTGGCAATATTATTAAGGCTTTTTGATCTTTCAGCAACTTCCGTTATCCAGACCTTTTCCTACAAACAATAAATACCAAGGACATAGGATATTTAATACAAGAAGGCCAAATAGCCGCATATCGCTCACCTGGCTACCATTGGCTGTAATACAAGGTTGCAGAAAGGGTCAATTTGTACCTGAGGTCCTGATTTTATCAATCGTCATAGAGACCCATTACATGATGCTATATTCCAAATATCTAAGCTCTGGGCTTAATGGTTCTAGACAAGAAGATTTTTGAAATTTTCCCTATTTACACCTATGTTAAATCAAGTTACCCCGGGGCAGGGTCAATTTTGACCTGTGGGTCATAATTTGCACAATCTTGGTAGAGGTCACCTATACAATGCTACATTCCAAATATCTAAGCTCTAGGCCATGTGATTCAGAGATGAAGAATTTTAAAGTTTTTACTATAGAAGCATATTTCAAATCAAGTGACACCCAGGGCATGGTCAATTTCAAAAATCTAAAAAGAAAAAAAAAAACAGTCACCTTGAAATTATTTTTTTTATTTATTTTTAGTACAGTGGCCTTGACCCCCCCTCCCACCCCCTCCACCCCGAAAAAAAAACAATTTAAAAACTAAAAAAAAATAATTAATATATCTATAGAAACAGTGTCCTTGAATGCCCCCCTACCCAAATTAAATTTTAAAACTAAATTAAACTAGAGCTATCACTAAATGTGATTAATACCCCCAAAAGGATTGCTTTATAAACTGAAGAAGTTCGTAGTAACATAATACCTTGCAAACAAACTAAAAAGAGATATTGTTCTTAGCAGTTCCTCTCATTGTGCTTGATCATTGTATGAAGTTGTATTGAATTCCAACTTGTAGTTTTCGAAAAATGCTCCAGACAGGGAAAAGTAACAAAGGGCAATAACCCTGGTATTAGTCAAGATGGAGTTATGGTTCCTGTGCACTGCACTTCCTCTAAATGTACTTGACCATTGTATGAGGTTGTACTGAATTCCAACTAGTAGTTTTCAAGTTATGCTCTGGACAAGGAAAAGTAACAAAGGGCAATAACTCTGTAATTAGTCAAGATGGAGTTATGGTTCCTGTGCACTGCACTTTCTCTCAATGTGCTTGACGATTGTATGAAGTTGTATTGAATTCCAACTAGTAGTTTTCAAGTTATGCTTCGGACAAGGAAAAGTAACAAAGGGCAATAACTCAGTAAATACTCAAGATAGAGTTATGGTTCTTGTACACTGCACTTCCTCTGAGTGTGCTTGACCATTGTATGAAGTTGTATTGAATTCCAACTAGTAGTTTTTAAGTTATGCTCCGGACAAGGAAAAGTAACAAAGGGCAATAACTCTGTAATTAGTCACGATAGAGTTATGGTTCTTGTGCACTGCACTTTCTCTCAATGTGCTTGACCATTGTATGAAGTTGTACTGAATTCCAACTAGTAGTTTTCAAGTTATGCTTCGGACAAGGAAAAGTAACAAAGGGCAATAACTCAGTAAATACTCAAGATAGAGTTATAGTTCTTGTACACTGCACTTCCTCTGAGTGTGCTTGATCATTGTATGAAGTTGTATTGAATTCCAACTAGTAGTTTTCAAGTTATGCTCCAGACAAGGAAAAGTAACAAAGGGCAATAACTCTGTAATTAGTCAAGATGGAGTTATGGTTCCTGTGCACTGCACTTTCTCTCAATGTGCTTGACGATTGTATGAAGTTGTATTGAATTCCAACTATTAGTTTTCAAGTTATGCTTCGGACAAGGAAAAGTAACAAAGGGCAATAACTCAGTAAATACTCAAGATAGAGTTATGGTTCTTGTGCACTGCACTTTCTCTCAATGTGCTTGACGATTGTATGAAGTTGTATTGAATTCCAACCAGTAGTTTTCAAGTTATGCTCCGGACAAGGAAAAGTAACAAAGGGCAATAACTCTGTAATTAGTCAAGATGGAGTTATAGTTCTTGTGCACTGCACTTCCTCTCAATGTGCTTGACCATTGTATGAAGTTGTATTGAATTCAAACTAGTAGTTTTCAAGTTATGCTCCGGACAAGGAAAAGTAACAAAGGGCAATAACTCTGTAATTAGTCAAGATGGGTGACTCCTATATACCCCCCTAAACTTCGGGGGTATAAATATTTGTTTAATCTATTTTCAAGAACAGTGCCCCAATAAGTTGTAGACAGCTAGTAGAGAACCACCACACATCTAGGCATTGTGGTGTTTGACTGAAATTGGCTTAGGAAGAGATGTTGTTTAAAACTACTGCGGACGACAGACATGCATTGATCCTAAAAATTCAGTTAGAAATTGATGCTTGTGTGTTATAAAAAGAAATCTAGAAGGAGAATTTTCTTTTAATGTTCATTCTACATGTTCATGCAAATAACCTCTATTACTTATGTTTTATAAAAGAAAACTTACTTGTAATTTTTGAATGATTTCTTCTGCTTTCATACACTTCAAAAACTTTCCATTAATTCCTTGTGGTCCAAGGCCAGTCAACATCTCAAGGATGACTGTTTGTATAAAGGATACAAATTAAATGCTAGCAAATATAAACTGTATAATTATGATAAGTACTACGATTATACACAGTGCTGGGTTGAATATATCTTACGACTTCGATGGCTAAATGCAATTGAAGCAGATGAAATAAATCAACTGAAACTGAAATTTTCTTGAACACAGTATAGGCAAAAAAAGTCATGTTAAGCCGTCAAAAACAAGACGGCCATCAAGGCCCATATAGGAGTGATCGTGTTTGCAAACAAAACGCCGTTTTACACAATATTTTCTACTGATAAGATATAATTTCGGTGGGCAGCGGTCGGTAAGCTGTTAGTTGTGTTTTCATGGCCTTAACTTTTTTAAAACAAACTAGAACTTTCACAAAGATGAATAACCCCCGAAATCCCACTGACACAGTATATAAAATTTATGTAATATTTGATGCTTTAATTATTGGACCTGCACAACTTGAGGCTTCTGTGAAGTATAATTAAATTCTGATAAGGGGTTTTGGAGATTAAAAGCGCACAAGATTTTACTATCTCGAGCCCTAGTGACCTTGACCTTTGACCTAGTGATCTGAAACATGACCATACACAACTAGGCATGGTGCTTATTACTTCTGTGAAGTATCATAAGATTCTGACAAGGGGTTATGGAGATTTAGCGTCCACAAGATTTTACTATCTCAAGCCCCTGTGACCTTGACCTTTGACCTAGTGACCTGAAACATCGACAATGCACAAACTAGGCATTGTACTTATCACTTCTGTAGAGTATCATTAAATTCTGACAGGGATTATGGAGATTGAGCTTCCACAAGATTTTACTATCTCAAGCCCCTGTAACCTTGACCTTTGACCTAGAGACCCGAAACATGGACCATGCACAACTAAGCATTGTACTTATCACTTGTGTGAAGTATCATTAAATTCTGACCAGGGGTTTTGGAGATTTAGTGTTAACAAGATTCCGTCTAGAGACAGACATTTGGACAGACGGACAGACGGACGGATAAGCTGAATCTAGTATACCCCCCTTACACTTTGTGTTTGGGGGGTATAAAAATATTCTAGGCATATGGTTGAACTATGTCCCTTTATTTGTCATCAATCGACCGAAGACTGTTAAGGACTGCATGTTTGCTGTGTCCGTTCGTTCTTCCTTCCGCACTTCGTGCTCGGCTGATTTTTGAAACTAGATGGGTATTTCAGTAGAACACTTGTGTCGCCCTCTTTACACTTTGTCAGAATAACCAATAATTTTGTGACAATATCTAAGTACTAAAAGGGGCATAACTCTGTCAAATATGACCTTGACCTACAAAATTAGGTGGCATCACGACCCTTTTGTCATAAGCAATGCAATTTGAAAGTTTAATGAAGAAATCTTAAGAAATGGCAAAGTTATAGCCAACGTTAAGTTTGTGTGACAAAAAAGTACAAAAAGGGGCATACAGTAACTCTGTCAAATATGACATTGACCAACAAAAATTTACAGCATAATGACCCTTTTGCCGTAAGCAATACAATTTGAAAGTTTGATGAAGAAAACTTAAGAAATGGCAAAGTTATAGCCAAAATGTAAGTACAAAATTTGGCGGCATCATGACCCTTTTGTCATAAGCAATACAATTGTACAGTTTGATGAAGAAATCTTAAGAAATGGCAAAGTTATAGCCAACGTTAAGTTCTTGTGACAGACCGACCGACAGACGGACGGACAAAGCGATCCCTATGTATCGCCTTTTCTCCGAAAGGGTGATACAAAAACTCCACACACTTGTTGCCCATAACATAAGGCAGTGTCATGCACCACACCGAGGAAGCTACCTTTAATGTCAAGGTCACACTTAGGTCACCTTAAATGTAGGGTTATATTCTATAACTTTGTGTCCGGGTTGTCACTTCAAGATGAATTGACTGATCCATTCCACTACAAAGGTGTGTCATGCACAACTAGGGCTATCTTGAAGGTCATGGTAACACTTTGGGCTCAAAACTTGTACATGTAATAAAGGGTTATGTTCTGGTATTTTGGGACTGGAATATAACTTCTACATGCATAAATATGTAGACTAATTTTAAAATAACTTTTAACAGTTCTTGCCCATACCTTGCCTGCTCAAGGCCGAGGTCACATTTCAGAGTTTAAGGTCAAAAGACTATCTTGTCTTAACACATGGAAGGATTTTTTTCAATTTTGTGCCAAATGTTCATCTCATAGAGACAACATGCAATATCCATGTTTCAACCAAACCAAGTATTTTGTGTTTAAGGTCTCACTAGAAACCGAAGCCAAATCATTCTCTAGTTGTTGACCGGACAAGGTTTTGTCTACCTACAGACCGACGAACCCACTTGTGCAACCCAATATCAATCATAAATATCACAATGCATTTAATTGCACTGTATCTTACCAACTCCGAATGCATAATAATCCCAGCTCTCAGTAGCATTTCCCATTCCAACACCAGGATGCGAATAACAAATTCTTCCTGGTGCATGTGATGATGTGTCATCATCCTTCTCCCTTGCCAATCCAAAGTCAATTAGGCGAGCATTGAACTTGGCATCAAGTACCACGTTTTTCGAGGATATATCCTTATGCAAAATCTGCTTTCTAAAATGTAATTCAATAATCCTTTATACCTTATTCTATGACAACAGTCTCTACTTTACATACATAATCCCTCTTCTTCGGGGACTGCTTTAACTAAGTAATTAAGTACAAAAAATACAATCTCTTAAAATTCTCGGCAGATTGTTTTCTGTGAAAATATCCATTCAATGTTTCCCTACAAACCTTAACACATTATTATGTAGTTATGGATTCGCTTGCTATAAAAAGAGCTCATTATAAGTCATCTTTTCAGAAGAAATCAGTAGTTAATCCATTTGTATCAGCTTAAATTTTTCTTTAACATTGATCTTACCTGACTCCTTTTACTTCAGTGTGGATATATTGAATTGCTAATGCAATATGGAGCAAAATCTTTAATCTTGTCACATGGTTCATCTTTATTTCACTATTGTGTATGGCAGAATAAAGGTCACCGTTTTCGCAGAGTGGTGAAACAAACCAGACTTCTGCTTTCCTAAAAGTTGAAAATTAGTCAGTTAATTGTCTTCATTGGGTTCAACATTTATTGCTGAAACAGAAAAACCAATGAGCCTGAAATGTGACTCTGGCCTTGAGTTTGCAGTTTGTCTAATAAAATCTACATCTGCCCTAAATTTCAGGCAAATCTGCAAGAGGTTTAAGCAGACACAAAAGAACCTATGGACACTTACCTTGATTTGATAGTTGTTTACTGGGTGGTCTTGACGGGATGAGCATTTGATCCTGGTTTCATGAAAATCCTTAATGGGTTAAGTAAAAGGTAAAATATCTGCTCTTGGTTGAAATCACGAACAATACATGCAAACGTATGGTGTACAATTTTACATGCCTTTTATTGTTTCACTTGTAACTGTGGCTCCAACACTTTCAAATTAACAAAATAAAAATAATCTAATTTTATGAACTTACCCATAAGGACGCTCTACGACTGCTAATAAAGGCAAAATAAATGGATGCATCATTCTAGAGGCAATCTTTTCCTAAAAAAAAAAAAATTACTTTATGGCTCTGCTCTATCGTATCCAACACCAAAGAGTTGCTTTACTTTATGACCCTAGCTTTTCACAAAAATATAAAATGATGGTTAATGCCTTCTCTGCAACAGTTAGTTTATTTTAATTCTAACGTATTAACTATCTATAAATTTTTCAATTAAAACTAGAACTGTCACAAGAGTGACGAATTATACCCCCACAATACAGCTTTGTCACAGAAGTATGGCAACCATAAGAAAGGAATGGCCACAAGGACATAGAGTTGAGTTATTATACAATAACTTGTGTAAATGAGACCTTGACCTTTGACCTACTGACCCCAAAGTCGAACTTGACCTTATTTCATGATGTTACAGCTGTGTACCGAAAATTATTTAAATCGGTCAAGCCTTTCATGAGTTATCATCCGGAAACTGTTTTACATTACAGTTCAGAGTCACTGTGACCTTGACCTTTGACCTACTGACCCCAAAGTGGAACTTGACCTGTATTTGATGATGTTACAGCTGTGTACCGAAAATTATTTAAATCGGTCAAGCCTTTCATGAGTTATCATCCGGAAACTGTTTTACAGTTCAGAGTCACTGACAGACAGACGGACAACGTCAAAGCAATATCTTTCCGCCTTTGGCAGGGGTAACTAGGTTTTACACAGACAAGTAATTGATGATGTTTCATCTATATCGGGTTGAAAATGAAGCATCTAGACTGTTTATAGGGTCTTTCAATGATCTGACCTGTGTCCTAATTTAACCTTAACAGACAAACATTCTGAAAATTCTACACCAAATAACTATACCATAAATACTATGATAAGCAAAAAGGAATTACCCGTCTAACTGCATGATCCTGAGCATCACTGTTACCAGTGGCAGTTTTCTTAACAGCAACAGATATTCCAAATCCTTTAAGAACAGTATCACCTAAAACATAATTAGTTGTACACAGAATGTTTGTTTTATAACTTTTTGTACGTCTATAAAATTCTAAAACTATCATTGTTGAAATAATCATAAAGTCCTCTACCTGTGTGTATCAATCAGAATATGTATTCAATCTATCAATATGTATCATTCTATAGACTAAAGGATGTACATATTTTGCGTATACTGAAGGTAAACAATGTTAGTGAAACGTGTCTGCACTTTAAGCGTAGAGTAATACAATGAAAATGCTGAGGATAATGTGTTATTCATAGTTAATTTATTTCTGTTAATGTGTACAGGTAGACAATATAGATACAGCTACATGAAAACCAAGGAATAAGGATATTAAGTGTGACTAAATTATTATTTTTTAGGTGAAAGGATGTTGTTTACGACACATCCTTATGGTACAGGTAATAATTGTGGGACCTATAGTCCATGCATGTACAAGCTACAGAGAGGACAGGAAATATTGCTATGTAACACTATGTGGTTCCAGCCCTACGTGCAACCTTGACCTTGGGAGTAGGTGGCTGGGTGTTGTGCATGGTACACCCTCATCATACAACAAAAGCTGTTTGTAAGACACGTATGCCCCCCCTGATGCCAAAGTTGTAATATGCAGGGAAAAGTTTTTAAAGTAAGTCACTGTGAAATTCGTGAAATTCGTGAAAACGGCGTCTGTAGAAATTGTAGAATTAAAAAAAATCTACAAAGAAATTAAACATGTCATCTCCCCATAAAACAATATTAGAATTTAAGATTGACTTTGAACACCTAGTGAAAAAAAAAGTCACCTCGACTGTTTCAGGTGTGTTCTTGGGCAAAGACACTAAGTCTTGCTTAAAACAATTTTTTTTTTAAATAATTAAAATTTGAAAAAAATCTATTTTTAGTAACAGTATGTGACCTTGAACTAAAAACATTTTTCTTTACTTATAAAAAAAAAAAATTTAATTTAAAAATCTATTTTTAGTAACAGAGATCCTGACCCTGTATTTTTTTTGTTTTGCTTAAAATAATTTAAAACTAAAAAAAAAATTGGAAAAAAAAACTATTTTTAGTAACAGTGACCTTGTCAGACCTAAGAAAAAAAAATTTGGGCTTAAAACAATTATATAATTTTTAGTAACAATGACCTTAATCCCTTTAAACAATATCAACTTAAACAAAACTAGAGCTATCACTAAATGTGATTAATACCCCCGAAAGACTGCTTTATAAACTGAGGAAGTTCGTAGTAACAGAATACCTTGCAAAAAAACACCAAAATACAAATATTGTCCTTGGCAATAACTCTGTAATTAATCAAGATTGAGTTATGGTTCTTGTACACTGCACTCCTCTCATTGCGCTGGACTATTGTATGAAGTTGAATTGCATTCCAACCAGTACTTTTCAAGTTATGCTCTGCGACAAGGAAAAGTAAAAATGGGCAATAACTCTGTAATGAGTCAAGATAAAGTTATGGTTCCTTAGCACTGCACTCCCTCTCAATGTACTTGACCATTGATGAAGTTAAATTGAATTCAAACCTGTAGTTTTCAAGTTATGCTCCAGACAAGGAAAAGTAACAAAGGGCAATAACTCTGTAATGAGTCGAGAAAGAGTTATAGTTTTTGTACAATGCATTTCCTCTCAATGTACTTGACCATTATATGAAGTTGTATTGAATTCCAACCAGTAGTTTTCAAGTTATGCTCTGGACAAGGAAAAGTAACAAAGGGCAATAATACTTATTTATTTATTCTTGATTGCGAAACAAATTCTTGCAACTTTGATTAATCACTCTCGAGACTCATTTCCGATGAAATCAACCTTGAAGAGAGATAAGCAATACAGAATTATTTATGTCTTGCCTAAGGACACTACCGACATAGCTATGGTAAGGATCGAACCCGTGGTCCTTCAATCCTGAGGCAAACACTCTACCACTGCGCCACAGCAGTTCCATTTTTATTTTTAGTAACAGTTACCTTGACCCTAGTGAGTCACTAGGGTCAAGGTAACTGTTACTAAAAATAAAAATAAAACTAGTAGTGACCACAAATGCAATCCCAAGCTTCCTCTCCCCGCAAACTACCTACAACCCAAATGTCATTGCAACTGGTCACTCCTAACTAAAAGTAGTGAGCGGAAACCATTCTACAATTCCGGATCACTGTGACCTTGACCTACTAATCTCAAAATCAATAAAGGTCCTCTACCGGTTATGTCCAACCTCCACATTAACTTTCAAGATGCTAGGCCAAAGTGATCTCGAGATATCGTCCGGAAACCGTTCTACAATTCCGGGTCACATTGACCTTGAAGTTTGACCTACTGACCTGACAATCAATAGGGGTCATCAAGTTCGAACATGCTAGGCCCAAGCATTTTTACTATTCCGGGTCACTGTGACCTTGACATACAGACCTTAAAAACTGTAGGGATCTTCTGCTGGTCATGACCAACCTCCACATCAAGTTTCAAGATCCTAGACCTAAGCATTTTAGTGTCATCTTCCAGAAAATAGTTGATAGACCGACGGACAGACATACCGACCGACTGACATCTGTAAACCAATATACCCCTCTTCTTCGAAGGGGGCATAACTAGAACTATCACTGAAGGTGATGAATAACCCCAGAACACCGCACTGACACAGTATATATACTTGATTAAACATTTGATATTTTAATTATTGGATCATGCACAACTTAACATGGTACTTATCCCCCCCACCCCACCCGATACAAGATGACTTAATGACTTCAGAACAAACTACTTTAAATTTATGAATGAATGCGTAAATTGATACATTACTACAAGATAATAGCATGTTAATATAAGTCATCAGTTTAACTTTATTTCTGCTACTATTAGTAGAATAATTATGGTATGCAAGAAAAAGAATTTATCACTGGTTGCACGTGAGCCGAGAAAACAGTTACCCTCGAGCCGGATAATCCCATCTGCATGTGCAACCAGTGAAAGATTCTTATAAGCTGAATCCAGTATACCCCCCGCCCCCACCTTTACACTTTGTGTTAGGGAGTATAACTATCCTGTGAAGTTATATTAAAATGAGTTCATCAACTAAAAAGATACAAGGCTGACTAACTGACTTGGAGAGCAGGTGACTGAGTGTTGTGTATGACACACCCTCATTACATGGGTAACATTTTTGTGAAGTTATATCAAAATCGGTTCGTGCATGTGGAAGTTACAGACCAAAAACTAAATTGAATGTAGTAGTGTTTAGCCTTAGGGAGTAGGTTGCTGCTTTTTGAGAATGACACATCCCACTTTGGAGTATGGATAACTACCGTGTGAAGTTGTGGTAAAACAGCTGACGGGAAACAAAATTGCATGTACACTGTAGTAGCGTTCGAGGGAGTAGTTTGCCAGGTGATGCGTTTGTCACACCTTTGTGGTATAGGTAACACTTGTGTGAAAATCAGTCTATGCATAAGACACAGGCCAGAAACGAAATTGCATTTAGTAGTGTTTGAGTCCCATGTGTGACTTTGACCTTGGGAGAGGGTGGCTGATTGTTGTGCATGGCACACACTTGTGGTATGTTTGTGTAACCATTTGTGTTAAATCAAAATCAGTCCATGTATGTGGAAGATACAGACCGGACGGACGGACGTTACTGCACATACATATAGTCCATGAACTGGTCATACGATGCGTAGGAGACTTCTTCAAATTTTAAAGTGTATTTTAAGGGGGCTCACTGGTGAGATTTTGGATTTGTGCACTTCCGGAAATTTACATTTGTTATATTTCGAAAATGATGAATTAACTGGAAAAAACCAATTATATAGTAGTAAACTTAGGCACAATAGGAATATTTTAGTGCAAACAAGAGCTGTCCCTCACAAGTGACTAATGCCCCCGAAAGAGGTGTCTCACAGTCTTTGTCCTCATTCTTGATATTTTGAATTTCAGCAGTGACCCTCAAATACTTTTTTCCAAAAAAAGTTTAGACCATCATTGTCAGTATACAGTCGACATTGTA